>JARHVA010000896.1:600000-1167500 GCA_037957365.1 Torreya grandis
ACATTTCATGTATAAAAAATAAAATAATGTATGTTGCAGTGGCAGAGTTAGTGTGGGGGTCAACCAAACATATTCATAGTGATGAAGTCGATATTTTTATACTCTTTAAATTAAGGGGTTTGCTATAGATAGCATAACCACTGCTATATGTAGGTGGAGGTTGCACAACCACCTCGATAGTTGTGTAACAACTAGAGTTTATAGTTGACAAGTTTTAAACTACCCCAACTGTTGCGTAACTTTCCTCGTAGTCGTGTAATTGTTGGCATGCATTAACCAACGGTTCTCCACCATAAATTTTTTTTAAAGCTGAATGGTTGTAAACGGTGTTTCTTCTCATTTTTAGTTCGTTTGAAATTCTTGGTAGATTTCTAAGGTAGAGAGCATTAGTATATACCTTGTGGAAGGTAGAGGATAGGAGAAGAGTCTTCGAATTGGATTCACATTGTAAGATAGCAAATTTGATTATTGGTTTGTATTATCTTCAGTTGTTATTTTCTATTGAGTGGTTATTCCAGTATTAGTTTTTCTTGATAAGTGCCGGAAAGGTGAAAAACAATCTTGAGTGCAAGCTTTGGATAGGGAGTAGTGAAAGATTTGTCCAAGGAGGCCAAGTTTTTGTAATAACTGAAACATTTTTCTAAATCACATAGTGGAAAGAGGAGTGTAATTGCGTCACCCACTTGAGTTTTTCCCACATCAAGTTTCTCCATGACAATTATTGTGTTCTTATCGTGTCTTTGTGCTAATCTATGCTTCATTATTAGATTTAGAATTATATACTTTCATTCCTAGCACCTCATGGCTATGTTTTTGCATGAAAAATAGTCTAGAACAGTAGTATAATTTCTGTGTTGATGAAGTTTAGTGTGGAATATCCACCTAATTTTTGGATTGTAAAGTGTGATGCATGAAATTTTATAACTTGGTCATGTTTCCAGTATGAGGAGTTTTGTGTAGACCATGGAAAGGACTTCAAGCATTTTTTATAAGAGAAGCAGGGGTAGATCAATGGTGCACAATAATATAGGTGTTAGCATCAGAGAAAACACATCAAATGATATAGGACCAAACATGAATAAGAATTACTAAAGGTAATCTTTTGGAGAATTTGGAATGTGTGACAACTCAGTGTCAACCAATAAACCTCTAGGTTATCTAGAATATTCCCATGCAAACTGGTAGGGTAAATGGATTACTAAAATCCTATAAATACACCCCCTTGGGCTCATTTTGGGACACTTGGTGCCATGCTTTTTAGGAGAGAGCTAGGGAATGTTTGGCTTGGAGACGTTTTGGAAAGCTTAGTGTTTCATATCTAGGATCAAGGCATCTTGTTTTGGGTCTTTGTAATGATAAGAGCTTATGTTGTATTTTGTGTTGGTGCATAAGCCATAATCTCTATAATCAGTTATAATAATTTGCACATTAAGTGTGCATTGTAAGCTAATATTTTAATGAATATAAAGGAAGTTTCTTATCATTATTCCAAATAATTGCATACCTTATGAATTGATGTATGTCAATGTATTTGTTATAGATAATTTTTATAAGTTCATTGCATAAATGTTGAATATTGTTAATTGTATTTGTAATTTACAATCTTTAAAGGTTTAGGTAAATAATTGAGCTTTCATTTATGTATGCATGTATTTGATTTTGGAGATTAACCTTATTTGGGTCCACTTTACGTTAATTTAGCTTATCCTAAGTCTATATTTGATGTGTACGTTTCTTACTATAAGAAATTCACTTTATCCCAGATTTATGAGGTGTCACATCTCTTTTGTCCTCTTATAAAGAATCTTGGAGTTGCATTCACATGTAACTCCCCCCATACTTGTCACACACAATCCATCACCCATAAGGGGATTAGATACATTTGGCACACACATGAAAGTTTTCTAAGTAACTATTTTTTCCTTCTAGCTCTATTTATTCAGTTCTCTCTCATTATTCAACAACTTGCATCTTGTGCTCAAATTTAGATGCTTGTTTATGGCTTGAAGTCATCATTATTTATGTTTCTCGTCTTACATTAAATATTGTACTTTGATATTTCTAATTTGCAATCCTTCTAATAGATGTGTTTTTCTCGGTTTGACAGTTTCCCTACTTGACAAATCTTGCCTCTCGCATTTTGTGACTTGGTTCTTATGAGGTAATATTTATTCATTTTATGCATTCATTTGTTACTTTTTCAACATTAAGATACCGATTTTAACATAAATCCTAGCATTGTATTAAATAAAGTTTTTTTTACATTGAATTTGAGTGTATGTATGCACCCTAGGTGCGTAGGTGAAGTGCGATTTCGTGACACTATTTTTTTAAAGAGTTTCAAACCTTGAAAACATTTTTTTGTCTATATGCATGCTTCTAACCATTTTTTTAGATCTACTATGATTTTTGTTTCATTTTAATTAATAGCTTTAAACTCGGTTTAATTTTGCGTGACGAATAAGGCAATTTTTTAAAAAAAAAAACTCACATTAAAACGATTGTATCTCTTGCTTGGAATTTTTTTTTTTTGTAAAATTTAGTGGTTTATTTATTTTAATGCAAAGATAATAATTTGTATTTTTTGTAAAAACCTCGAACATGGTTTGAGAGAAATAATCAAAACTATGACTATGTTTTTTAAAAATGTGATTAAAAATTCTAGTTTTTGAGATTGGCGTTTTGCTTCTGGTTGTCTCTCACCCTTTGTAAGCCAATTCAGGTTGAGTGTTATTTCTTCTCCATTGGTATTTCTTCTTCCCAAATCTAAATTTACCATTTTATATGTGGTATTATGCTTCGTGAGTGGCACTTCCTATTTGGTGTCGATTTATTTGACTTTTTTACCAACGTTTTCTCAACTTAATACACCTTTTATTTATGGTATTTGCACCTTGTTAATGCCATAATTCAAATTTGCACCCTGTATTTGCACTTTGTTCTTATTCGTGGACACTTTCCCTTTATCCATCTACCTCCCTGTTGTCTTGGCCAACATTATCTATGAGATATGTTTATTCAAGATCATGCTAATCTGTACAATAACCTTCCAAAATCCTACTCAGACCTTCTCCATAAGTCAGATCATTGATTTTCACTCCCAGGGTAATATTGGTAACAACTGGACAATTGCAGTTGCCACGGGTGTCTGCCTCTACCGACATTGTCCAAGAACACTCAACAGTTATTTTCCAATTTGGGAATCTCCATTAGGTTATCAGAGAGAGAGAGAGAGAGAGAGAGAGAGAGAGAGAGTCAATAATAGGAAACGATAACAGCAGCGCATTCATACCTAGAAAATCAGGTCATCAATTTTCTGAGCGGAATATACAGGCTGCCTTTCTTCGTAGAAACAACAAATGCCCTTCTCTATGCAACTTCCGCTTATAGTTATGAAACCTCCATTCCCCAAAAGGAATAACCCTTAAAACGATGGCCATGAGGGTTATCCATCCTCCTCCAAAGAAATATTTAAAATGGAAACATACTACAAACTCAAGTGCTTCCTTCAGGGTATGATTTGCTAAAATGATATGAATATTAATGACTGATCAGTTAAGATTTTTAATATAAGTATCAGATAACATGAGATTTAGAGTTAAAATCATAACAGAACATGGCTGACATCGGCAATAAATATTACATGCTCGCTTTTTGAGTACAGAAATGTTGTTTTACTCCATTGAAAAATGAGAGTATTTGGTGAGTATATTCATGGACATGCAAATATTATTGTGAGACCTTACAGGGGATTTGTGATAACCCCTATATTTGGCTATGTTTTTACTGATTGCATACCAGCCCCTCAGTGTTTCCAAAAACAATTATAGCCATTCCCTTATCCACGTTTCCATTAAAAACTCTTTTCCCTTGAGGAAAAACAACCCTAACAAAGCATTTCTCTTGTTATATGCATCCTCATCAAACAATGTTATTGAATTATTTACTGCCAAAACTAAAATGCAATTCAAGCTATCAGATCCTACTTTATATCATTAAGAAAACCAAATACAAAGTTTTTATTCTAAACTTATAATTATTGAAAGAAAAAGGTGGTCAACATGTTTCATCAATTACTCGCAAATCCTATTATGTTAAATTTTGAAAAAGCACAGGAAGTTAAACATGAATAATTTTTTTCTAGATTCATCCGCATAAAATTGTTTATGTCCAACATACCTTTTTCTTTTCAATAAGAACAAGCACAATCATAAATGACTTACTTGAGAGGAACTTCGCACGAAGAGAATCCCTTCAGATAGCTTCCTTCGTTTCATATCATTTATAGCCACCTTTGGCCCAACAGATGGTGTTTTGTGCTGGATTTCCTTAGCTAACATCATAGCATCTTTCCCTCCTAAAAAATCGCATATGATAAGTGGAAGGGGGAAGAAACACATGATTCCCATCCTCATTGTAATGAAACAAACTTTAAAGTTAATTATAGAAACAAATATCAACTCAAAACTTTTTTGTAGCTCCCCATACAATAAACTATACCATAAAATTCTTGGGATAGAGCACATAATGAGATAGATCTTTTGGATCGATATGGCCTGACAAGAAAGTAAAATGTTAGCACTAAGAAATAAATTTAATGACTATTATTATTTAAATATAAAATAATTGGTAGGCATCGTATGAGGACTGTTGAATTTGAAATGCAGGAGTATAAATGGCTTTGTTTACATAAAAAGCAATGATAAATTCAAGATTTTAATACAAGATGCCCTCATGATGAGATCGCAAGCTTAAGAGTACGTATAAAGCTTAAAACTAGTAATAAACTTACGTTTCTCCTGGTTTCTGGTACAGTAGGACATGTTTTCAGTGCAGGAAAAAAAATAACAGATTTTGGGGACAATGGGGTGATAGAGGGAGACAATATATATATATATATATATATATATATATATATATATACAACAAAAGATAACCCAAAGGGTTTAGAGCAATTGGTGGGGAATGATGAGCTCCACATCACATACCCAAGTTCTATTCCCAAGGGCGGGAACCTCGTAATGTCCATGGGCACACCTTGAGGTAGGAGTTGAACTTTTGGCAACGTATAGACCTAATCCCACACCTATATGCCGCCATGGGGACACCTAGAGATGTAGTCAAGTGTTACCATATTAAGAACCCAGACCTAACCCCACATTCTCTATGAGTTCTGCCCTAACATTTACCCTAACATTTTAAATTCAAATCGGATAAGCTCAAGTGGTAAATCATTGAGGCTTTCATAGTGGAGACCCATCTTAAAATCCTTAGGAGAAATGTTACATGATAAAATGTACAAACGTCGAGTGTTGAAATTGCATAAACTACCACATCGAATTTTGGGTGTGGTGTAAGCTTTGTTTTAAAAGGCACAATTACCCAATGGTTACTCGCAGTATACCTCCTGATTTTCCCTTGCTTATTGCTCAGCTAACTTACCGCAAATCGAGTAGCATGCTTGGATTCACAATTTTTGAAGAGTAATTAACCGTGAATCAGAGCTTGCTAATCGGCTCGCATCTTTCTATAAGGTTCAGCAAAAAAAAAGGTCATTCCATGCATTTCATTATCATTTTTTGCTAATTTTTTCTTTGATTTCAGAATTTGTGCTTGGTGTAGCATGACTGAAATGAAATGAAATGGTTTTATTTACGTCCACAAGAATGAACGATCTATTGGACCACAGATTACACTGAATGCTCCAACTACTAAAATATTTTTGAGACCTCGGGTATCTTTTAGAACACTACTCTGCCTTTTGGTGAACTGGATTAGCATCTTTTCCAACATTTTTAATCTCTTATCCACAAATATATCTACCATGCAACCAACTCTTACATTCTCCACATATTTGTCTCGTATGTCAATGTACTGAGGACATTTAAGGATGAAGTGCTCCTCCGTTTCGACCGTCGTTGTGGTGCAAAAAACACAAACCCTCTCGTCCCATTGTTCCTTGGGAGTCGTCCATTTGCTTATCTTGCATTGGAGCCTATGAGAGCCAGTTCTTAATTGAGCAACGAAGATCTTTTCTCTCCAACTGATTTCAGCCCCTATATATGCTTTTTCATTATGTTCGTAAGGTGGGTTTAACATTGAAATATAGTGCTGTCTTTTCTTGCTTGTCCCTTTCCTCCACATTACCATTTTGAACTTTTCATTCACGTAATTTTTAATGTTTTTGTTAGATTTTGGACATTCAGTTATGCTGATATCACATCTATTCATCCACTTTTGTTTGTGCTTCATCCAAGTGTTCTTCCTCCTGCACAACTCTTCTTATATTACTGCCCTTGGTCATAGCAGTTTCCTCCAAAGGGAAAAGGCAAGAATAATTTCATATGGGACCGAGTCCTTGATTCTAAAATTGTTTGTGATTAGATGTTTTTGAATCTTTTCTATCTACCTCCTTTTCAAACTCCTTGTTCCACTAGCCCACACCTCGCAACCATATAATACCATTGGTATGAAAAGGTAACCCAAATAAAACTCTGATGGTCTTTCAGTCCCATAACTCGGCATTCCTGCACCAATTTTGAAGTGCATAGAAAGCTCTCTAATCAGTTTGTATTCTTTTCATCCTGCAACTATCCCATCTAAGCTTGCTCTGAAAAACAAGGCTGGGATACTTGTATTCTGACACCACTCGAAAATACCCTTCTACAAACTGAAAAAGGGGGTGTTGATCCTTCCTTTTCACTGAGAAAATCATGATTTTGGCTTTCTCGGTGTTTACTCGCATCCCTACTTTACAAAAATGCTCTAGAGCTCAAAGATGGTCTCTTAAATCTTGAATTTAGCATATATCAATGTGAATCTCAATGTATTCTCAAGGTTCAGCCACTTCATTGTTCATTGCCTTCCCACAACCAAGGAAAAACTGCAGATATATAGCCGTGGTTTTACCATTTTAGAACTTTTAGCCTGCATTTGTGCCATTTTGAAAACTAGTATCAATATTCAAGAATCACAACAGTGAATGAGAATCGACTTTGGCTCACTTTGTTATTGAAAGAAATGGCATGTTCTCTTGAATCTTGGTTTATAGGCTGCCTGATTCAATTGATTGCTATCAGCTTCAAAAACTAAGCATTGTACTCCATTTTGGTCTAAAACTGAGCATTGCATTCTTTTTTGGTAGAAAACTAATATAAAATATACTTATGTGCTCTACATTCATTTTTCATGTTTTTTAACAATATTTTACATGTTATCTCAGTTTATTTTATGGATTTATATAAAATTTTAAGTAGAGATAAAGTTATCGAGAAATTGTTGAGTAATTCCCACATCCCGAGTCTGAGTCAAAATTTTAGGCTGCAAAGTAATTGCTGAGTAAAAGTTTTTGAACTATGAGGATACCCGAACAAACAAGGCTAGGTGCAATTCCTTGGTAAAATTGATGGAAGAGATATCCCAAAGGACAGCCCATAAGGAAAATTTACCAAATCAAAAACAAATACATGAAAAATAAATATACAAAATTTGTAGCTTTTATCATTTGCATTATTAGGCATTATTAAAAACTCTTAAGAGAAGCATTGAAAATATAAACATAACTATTAACATCAATGAAATTGACCACTTGAAAATGAAAATTGAGTTGGACAAATACAAAGACAAAATATTTGAATGTTATATTATCATAGATATAACTACAACATGGGTCTAAGTTTCAAATGAGTTGATGACAAAATAAAAATCAGAAAATATAACGAACATATTTCAGCATTTTATTGCTTTTAAGCCTTGTATTTTTTCCCCCAAGCTGCTGGTTGTCAAAAACATCATATCCCTAGCACATTTCAGGGACATCCCTAGCAGTGAGGGACATCCCTCAAACATTCTGAGGACACATGGACATCCTCTAAAAACCCAAAAAAAGGGGAAACATATCAGGAACTCCTTGAGGGGACGAAATGTCCTAGGGTTGGTTTATCCACAAATCAATTGTTAGGGATGCCACGAGGATGTTTCATCTCCATCCCCAAGTCCTTGAAAATCCCTGGAATGTCCCCCGAGCTACCATAAGGCTGAAGATGTATCCCCATCGAACACCGGAACAACATTTTACATTAATAGAACCCTCTATCATCTTTGATGAACAATGGCTTGTCATTAAACTTTCACACTCGATTGGAGCACCCTGAGTTGTGACCCATCCAAGAATCACACCACACAAGTAAAGCTTAGTGCCAAACTTTCGTACTATGTGGAACCTCTGTGCCATATCGCACCATATCAGACCTCATTCCTAGGGCTTGAGGAGCCATGTCAGTAGACTCACCAAAACCACACACATCTGAATGTCGAACCACCGCATCTATAGGAAGGCAACCTGTAATCCATTACAAAATTTGAATCATTTGGCAATTGTTCTATCTCGTAGCTATTTTTTTGTAATTGTACAAATGTAGCTATTTGATCCCCAAGGCCGACAATCATGTTCATTCATGCATTTTGCATTCTAGTCTAGGAAAATCAGTTTGGAAGCGTTCCCCCTTTTTTATTATACGAATCTTCATTCCCAGCCTTCTTGGCCTTTATAAGCATATCTACCATATGCCTATTCATTTCATTTGAATAGAGGGGCATTATTTTTCTATTTCTTGTCTTTTGAATCTATAATAGTTTACCATCCTCATTTCTATTGCATGTTCAATTCATAACATAGTAGTTTACAAGCTAGGTCATTGGGTTGTCCTTTGTGCCACAATCCGAGACCCTATGGTTCAAATCATTAGTATTCACGCTTATACGTGCACCACTTTGTCAAAAGAAGCACCATTCATATGCATGTAAACACTCATGCAAAAAAGCGAAAGGAAGAAGCACAACCTAGTTCTGTACCAAAATATCAGAAAGAATGTCGACGCAAGAGTAAGATGGTTGAATCCTAGAAGAAATCTATTGATGAATCCCCATGCATCCAACAACTCATTTCGCATGCTCTCAAGGAGCAACATCTTTGACCAGTTTCATGAACTCTTGATGCAATTGGGCTCCCTGACTACAAAAACTTCTTCCACCGCACTTTTTAGCAAACCATTTCAGCACCATAGCCCCTTCAAGGTCCAAGTCAATCTAGGCCTTCTTGTGTTTAAAGGTAATAAAGGCACCACAACATAGGATGATTGGATTAGACAACTAGAGGCCAACTTCTCCATCAATCACTTCATTGATGTCAAGAGGATTACCTTCACTACGCTGAAAATGTCTACATTGATCTTACATTAGTGGGAAACTTACATGCAAAAAATACTACAACCCCATCGAAACATGGACTACATTTGTCAATGTTGTACATGGAGAATACTACCCCATCAAGCACTATGAGTTACATGAAAAATCAATAGTTGTGCCAACATAAGAAGCAATCGGTACAAAACTACACAACCAAGTTCTATAACTACCTTACACGCCTAAGTCACAAGTTAGCCCTTCATGTCATTATCTGCCACAATACTTGGGCATTCATCCAATATTCAACGTGGAACTCCATAAACTATACTTCCCACCTTTGCTTGCGCCAACAACTTAGCATCCTTCAAATTTGGATCCTGATGTATATACATATATTTGGTATTAGATACTTGGCAAAGTGAGTTTTTACCTACCTTCACTTTATATGACTTGTGCGTACACATATTGCTCTTATTCACCCTTCTCTCACATCCACATGCTTTCCAAATGTTCAACCTTCCCGATTTGCTATCTATCACCTATAGGAATTCCCTATTTTGTATCTAACATGTTCAAAATCATATTCAGACTATCTCTAGATCATCAAATCAGTATCCCTGCCTCCTGGACAAAACCATTAGACCCATGCTATTCCATAATCCCAGACTCATCCAAACCTAACAAACTTATCCTGTACCAAGCAACGGTTACTTTTCGAATCCAAAGCCTTCTTATGGGTCGGCTCGTATGTTTCGCATGTCAATGACATGAAAAAAGTACCCAAAGAGTATCATTTAAATACACAATAGGTCTAAGCCTATTCCTATCTAGCATTTGTCAAACAAACCTACTATACACGTGCACATTCAAAGAGACTGACCTATTCTTTCCAATTTAGCCATATGTCAGAAGGAGCAAGTCTTAGCCAAGTTTGAAGCACCTCAAAGCCAAGTTAGAGTTGTCACTTGTCAAGTATTGAAAGCTAGATCACAAGGTGCATTCATTGAAAGAGCCCTATTGCATGCATACACCTTACATGGAGACCCACATGTAGTTTAATTTTGATCCAAAATATGGATCTAATGTAATAGCTATAATTGATAGATGTTTCCACTATTCCCAATGTATGTAATTCATGCTTGTGAGACACTATTGTAAGACATTTTATGCTAAAACACTAGTTCAAATAAGTTGCATATGGCAAAGTTAGTATGGGTATGATCTAGACATCTTCAGAGTGATGAAGTCAAAAATGTTCAGCTCTTCAATTGGCGGGGTTTGACATAGATAACGAAACAACCGCTATATACAGGTAGTGGTTGCATAACCACCAATGTTTGCAGGTCACAGTTGCATAACAATCAGTCTGCATAAACTGGCAATTTCGCCACCATACAAAACACAGATAGGGGAATGGTTGCAAATGTTTCATCTGCTCGACAACGGTTCATTTGAACTTCTTAGTGGATTCCAAAGTAAGAGGGCATAAATACACACCTTGTGGAAGTCAGAAGACATTATAGGAGTCAATGAAGAGTTTTAAAGCTAGATTCAAATTGCAATTTGCAAGTTTGAGTCTTTGTTCATATAATCTCCTTGTTTCCTAACTGTCAGTGGTTGTTTTTCGTGTTGGTTTATTCTGTGAAGTGTTGTGAGTGCAAAGCAACTAGGTACAAGTTTGGATAGTGTTGTCATTGGTAGCTCTGTCCATGAAAGGTCAAAGTGGCAATAACTTGTACATTTGAGGATTACATAGTGGAAAGGAAGTGCAATTGCCTCACCCATTGGAGTTTTTCCCACACTGGGTTTCCCTAGATCAATTCTTGTGTTTTTGTGTTTCTTTCATGCTTCTTTTTATATTCAAAGTTATGTACATTTCAATTCCAGAACACTACATCTTTGTTTTAGCAAGCAAACTAGTTTAGAACGGTCATTTCACAATCACTTGTTGAGTCAGGCTTATAAGATCTGTGTTGGTGAAGCCTAGTGTGGAATATCCACCTAGTTTATGGATCAAATTTTCCTCTTCGGAGTATTAGATATATAATCAACGCTCAACTCTTCATTGAAGAGTAGTTGAGGTCAACTCAACCCACATTTTCTTCCATTTTGCAAGCCTAAACCTAATGTCGAAATTGGACCTATGGTTTCAAAGAGGAGACACATTTTTGGAATTGTGAACACAACCAGCGCCCAGGTTTGCACAAAAAGACAGTTTATAAGCAGGCCAACAACTTGTATGGAAACAAAGAAGCAAAATCTTCTCAGATGAATCCATTACTTTTCAGGGGTCTTAGTTCGTTAGCACTGTCTAGAGGCGAATGAATCTATTCAAGTGCATTCAAAAAAAAAATACCTGATCTGTGTTAAAACATTAAATATTCTAACACTCTCCCTTAATGCTAAGAGGGAATAAATTTCATAGACATCTTAATATAGGAATTATACCATGTACACAATTGAAAGACTTAAAAACCTTCATCATGCCAAACATCACCTTTTGAAACAAAAATAAGTATAATCCATAAACTACTATAAAGTAAGTCTAGGCTAACATAATCATGAGATTACATGTCACAGTTTCTCATGAATAATCATCTAAGCATTATTGGAGCTTTTTATAACATAAGGACCTCCATTAAAATATGCTCTTAAGTATTGAGGTACAAAAATAAAACTTCTATATGAAATTTACTCAATCATATAACTTTCACACGAAGTTTACAATGCTTTACACTAAGAAGAATTATAGAGAAAAAAGAAAAAACACATGGCCGTTAGAAAGTGGCAATGTCTTGCACACTCCCCCTCAATGGCAAATCTGAGAGGTCCAACATTGAACCAAATTAAAAAAACTTTGTAGCATCAAGTGGTTTTGTGAAGATATCTACCACCTGTTTATCTGTAGAACAAAACTATAGATCAATATCACCATTAAGAACTTTCTCTTGAATAAAATACACATTGACTTCAATATGTTTAGTTCATTGGTCCTACACTAGATTTTTCCCAGAGCTATACAGCTTTGGTTATCACAATGAAAGATGATACTATGAGAAACATCCAAATGTTTTTCCAACAACCTTTGCAACCAAATGGCTTATTTAGAAGTTTCCATAGAACTTATAAACTTCATTTCTGTAGAAGAGATAGAAACAGTAAGTTGATTTTTGTTGCTCCAAGTGATATCACCTACACCAAACTTAAAACACATCCAAAAGTAGATTTGCAATCTATAGAATCACCAACATGATCAACATCACAATAACCATATAATTTAACATTATCAATGGAAGAATAAAATAGACTAAAATCATAGTTCCTTTAATATAGCGAAGCATACGTTTAGCTAATTTCCAATGATTCAAATATGGATCCTTCATGAATCTAGAAGCAACACCAACTGCATATGAAATATTTGGGCTAGTAACGGTTATACCAACAAATGGTCTATACAGAGTAGAGTTAACTTTTTCACATGCAAGTTTTGGATCAAGTTTAACACCAACTTCAATCACGCATATTAAACTTAACAAGAAGATTAATTTGCATACTGAAATTGCAATACAACAGTAAAATGTTTACCCTGAAATATAATCATTCCTAAGAAATAATGTAGATTTCCTAATCCAATCTTTTAGTGTTGATAATCTTAATAAATTAATTAAGATTCAACATTCTTATTATGGAAACCTTTAGGTTGAGTCATAGATTTCCTCTTCCAAATCAGCATTTAGAAATGCATTCTTGACATCCATTTGGTGGATAACCCAACAATTTTGGACTGCAAAAGCAATAAGTAATCTAACAATACTCATTTTCGCTATTGGAACAAAGGTTTCAACATAGTCAATCCCGAGTTTTTTTAGTCAACCCATGAGCAACTAATCTTGCTTCAAAATTGGCAATTTTACAAATAGAATCATACTTGATTTTATAAATCCACCTACAACCAACAATATGCTTTTCAGCGGAGATGGGACATGATCCCAACCTTGATTTTTAATGAAGGCAATATAATCAACTCGCATAGCAACTTAGAACATTTAATGGCTAAGTGGGTATTTTAGGCCCTTAGTACATTTAAGAAATTAAATAATAAATATTTTATTATTTATTCAACATAGGTTGAAAAACCTTGTGTAAATAAATAATAAAACATAAGTTATTTATTACTTACCATGCATTATAATATAATTATCGAGGAAAGATGGACCCATTGGTTACAACAGTCACCTCCCCTCATCCCCATTATAAATAGGGTTTTACCCCTATTGTAAATAATCTCGAATACATTGAGTGAATTGATATTTGCATGTGGCAAATATCTTGTTTAAGGTTTTTGTGAAGAATATTATCAAAGAGGAAGTGAGAAGAGGAAGACTAAGTATTGGGGTTATTTGTTTCTCAGATATATATCATCATTTGTGGGTTTTTTTCACCTCTTAGAGGTTTTCCCACGTTATCTGTGTCACTGTGTACAATTTAACTTGGCTTACTCTATGTTATCATTCACATGTCTAGATCCACCATATCTTGTACATTGCATATTACATGTCTTTTCAATTTGGGTGACTCGATCTAGTTTCCCACCATCTCTACTTCCCACAATCCATCTTAGGCCTACCCATAACAAAAAATATGTTATGTATCTTATCCTTTCAGGGCTTTTCTATTTTAGCAAGTGCAATCAGTAAAATTAGATTCTATTTTTTACAATCATATTAATGTTTATTGCTATATTTAATATAATCTGAATTAGTTCAAAGCTTTATCTTATTATATCACATAACTAAAAAATAAGGTAAAACATATTGGTGAACCCACACATTGTCTGACTCTATAACATAACAAAGCCCTAAGTTTTTCTTTAGGGTTTCATCCTCCATTTTAGGGTTTTAGATTTTCACATAAATCTGATTTTAAGACCTAATTTATGATTTTCCCTCATTTACAAATTACACATGGCTATAGTGGATGAACATAGTTTCTATTTCTTTATTCAAGCTATGATTATAATTATTACATGTTATTTTCCTTTAATATGCAAAATTTGTAACATCTATGTAATTTCATGGATCAAATCTTTGTGCACTAATGAGGCTGAAATCAATAATGAACAATCATTAGCCTTCCTAAATCCATATTATTGTGATATTCAATCTGAGTTGCTCTCTATTACCACTAGGCGCCAAAAGGCATGCATGACTCCTTTTGTTCCTCCTGCTCCCAATATTCGCCCAAGGCTTATACTGGATTGTGCAATGCATGTTGTCACTGCTAAAAAAGATACAATACACCCACTTGATGGACTTTTATGAATATTGAGTCTAAAATTTCTCATGAACAAACAAATACCATGGATGTTAATAAAGGAAATGAATGTGTGGACTTTCCTAATAGATTTGATGACATGGATGAAAGGGAATTAACCCAATAACTTGACAAGAACCCAAAATTGCATGAAGCACTACTATATGTAGCAAGAGATGAACAAAAAAAGTTAGCTAATGTTGTCACATCTGAGGAACAATATAATCCCTTGAATGATTCATATCAATCTTTCAGAGTTACTAATTCCACCATAAGTATTCAAACTACTACTATTGCTACATTATTCCTAGCCCTAAAAAGCACATAAGTATTTGACATGTTAGGATGCCCTTAGATACATATCTTCTTGTAGTACCATCTTCAATACAAAGATGTGTCAAATATATACATAGCAGTCTGGTGGTCACATTTTGTAGTGTTTCATATGAGTATCTTATTCAGCTAGAGGCATTTCCTTTACCCCCACTACCACTGTAGTTAGTTATTGCACCTATCCAGGATCATTTTACACAATAAGTACCTTTGCCTATTCAGGGTCATTCTACACAATCAGTTATGCAACTTACTAAGGTTCATTCTACACAAACAATTTCAAGGACTGTTAAATTTCCTAGACGACCAGTGATTAAACACCAATTACATTAAAGAGTTATTCAGGGTTCACAGTGACCATTATCTATAGCAGGACATCATAAGCTAGTGTTACAACAGTGCATCGTGTTCCATAGCGAACACAAACACATGTTTATCCCACCATACAACCGTTAGAGGATACTATGCTACCTAGAGTTACTCATCATACACAGGTTCCTATGAGTTATGTTGATGATGACAGTTACACTACTGAACAAGATCATTTCTCAGATTCAGATATAGTTACACATGATACTGCTTGCTCACAATAGGTGACCATTCCCATGTTAGATACAGGACTTACAAATGATCATCCCCTTGATGGGTTCCTTGGTTAGCATTTTTTTACATTTGTTTAAAATATTCAAAAAATCCAATATCAAGACCTAAGCATGACATTTTTGCTAGTTTTCATTAATCAATTATGTTATTTAACACATGTTTGAAAGATAACATATCATTTTCATAAACATGCACTTCACAGTATATATGAGTGAGATGCAGGGCATATATAATACATGGATACATAGATATATTCATATACCTAACAGCCATGCCAATGCTACAGGCATCTCATTCCATAGGCTACATTGATACAAGTTATATTTTTATATGAATTTTTTATTTATTATGTTGGGCTACATTGATTGCTTACACATGTCTTGCTCTTGCTTGTATTTATTTATAGTGTTACATTTCATGGATAAGCTTCTTACCATGTTGTAACATTGACTTAGATTAATAGTGTAAACTAGTTTCACTTGTCTTATGTTTCATTAATGTTGTTTCATTTTCAATAGGCTAATCATTGATTATGCTTGGTTACTTCTTGCTTAGTACTTGCTTATTACATAACATTATTATGATTGAGTGTATCAGTGTATGCCTCTTTTTTTGGCCCTTGCCCTTTTTTCATGATTGTTGCTTGACTCATTTTCATTACTTTTCTTAGGCCCTTGTGTTCTTTTACAATTATAGTTCATTGAGATTTGCATTTTATGACTTCTCTTTGTGTGTGGCTCACATTCAATGCTATTGTGTGTGCTTATATTGTGTGTGTCATGGCCATGATATTGTGTGCTTATCAGTGGATAAATCTAAGATTTTATGCTAAGTTTGTTGAGCTTGTTGAGTTTGCTAAGTTTGCGGTGTCATGATCCATATCACACACTTTTCATCTTGCTTGTGATGCCATGATTCATATCATGCACCTTCCACTATATGTTTCATATGTGCTTTGACGATTTACTCATGACATATTCTCCCCATATTAGAACATGCTTCTATATGATTACATCTTTTAACATAACATGATATGGCTAACTCTTGTCTTTTGAGATGAGTAATTCGTAAGCTACATCCATCATCTCAAAATGGGGGCATGTTAGTGGGCTTGTCATAGAGATTCAAACCTCGATGAACAGAAAATTCAGATTTTGACACAATTTACAAGATTCAAATAGTTCATAATGGTTTAGATTATCAGTTTAATTCAAATTTTGGCACAAATTACAAGATTTAGTGTTCAGAGTGATTCCGATTATCAGTTTGGTTCAAATGTGGGACAAATGTTTTCAAATTCAAACACATTTTATAAGAACAAAGTTACAGGTTTTCAGATTCAAACAGATTTTGGGGGCATATGAAATGCATATGCACACATTGTACAGGAACATCAATGACGGGTTTTCAGATTTTTCATATTTGGGTCAAATGAGATATATATCATTCTATATCATGTTGGCAACTATTGGATCAAATTTTGGGGCATGGACATTGTTCATGCACATACACACTATCACAGTTTTCTATTGTTGGCATCAATGGTATGTAGAAGTGAGCACCTTTGAATCTCTGAGTCTGTATGCAATGGTTGATTCAGTTAAATGAATAATGTGGTTGAGGTTCAACTATGCTCAACGGCCCATGCATTACTCCACGAACCCAATATGTGGCTCATGCCTTTCATCTTGGGGTTCGAGATCAGTTACATGAGTAGTTGGGTTGAGGCTCAGCGATGCTCAACAGCCTAGGCACTCTCCCTCTTCAATAAGGGTTGGGGCATTTATCTTCCCAACCCATGCCCTTGCCTTAATACATAAATTTGGAACATGATCACCCTCAGATTTGCAAAGTGCTTCAATAAGGAAGCAAAACTCTTCAATGCTTCAACAAGGAAGCATCATCTCCAACAACATGACACAAAGCAACATGGTTCACCCACTCACACGTGTATTACTTCCTTATTATTTAAAATTCAAAAGGTTTAATTTCATTTTAGATTTTAGATTTCATACATGGGCATTGATTTTTGTATATTCATTGTAGGTTGCATGGAGCAAGCTACACATTTGGAGCCTCCTCCCAAAGACAGTGTGTTGTACAGACTCAATTATGTTTATTTATCCTTCTACTCTAGCATTCTATTTCATTTCAATACTAAAATTTGAAATGAAAGGGGATATTTTGTAGATACTAAAATTTGGTATTAGATACTTGGCAATGTCAGTTTTGACCTACTTCACTTTACATGACGCGTGTGTACACATATAACTCTTATTTGCCCTTCTCTAGCATCCACATGCTTTCCATAAGGATTGACCTTCCTAATTTGCTATCAATCATCTATAAGAATTCCCTAGTTTGTATCTAACATGTTCAAAATCATATTTAGACTCTCCAAATCATCAAATCAATATTCCTACCATCTGAACAAAACCATCAAACTCGAACTGTTTCAAAATTCCTTATTCGTCCAAACCCAATGGACTCGTCCCACGACAAGCAATGGTTACTTTTAAGTTCAAATCCTTCTTATGGGTCGGGTCGTACGTTTCGCATGTCGATGGCATGAGAAAGAATCTAAAGATTCCGATATAAATACACAAAAACTCTAACCCTGTTCATATCTAGCATTTGTCAAGCAAGCTTATTATCCACATCTACACATTCAAAGTGACTACCCAATCCTTTCCAATTCAGTCATAAGGAGCAGGTCCTAGCCAAGTCTGAAGCACCTCAAAGCCAGATCAAAGTTGTCATTTTCCAAGTATCGAAAGCTAGATCATAGGTTAGATTCATTGAAAGAGCACTTTTGCACACATATACCTAACAGAGAGAATTACATACAGTTTGTTGGGATCAGCTTAACCCAACATTTTTCCCATTTTGCAAGCCTAAACCTAGTGTCAAAAGTGGACCTAAGGTTTCAAAGAGGAGACAAAAAATAAAGAAGTAAAATCCCCTTAGACGAATCCATCAGGTTTCAGACGCTAATATCAGACGGTATCGTACAAAAGCTGACAAATCTATCTAGATGCATCCAAAAATATAGTTCCTAATCCAAACGACTCTTGATCTAGTCTCCTACCATCTCTACCAACTTCAATCAATCTCAAACCTTACACAAAACCAAAAAACGCTATCATATCCTTGTAGATCTTTTCTATTTGTAGCAAGTGCGATCAGTAAAATTAGATATTACTTTTTACATTAAGATCAATGCTTATTGTCTTATTTCATATAATCTGAATTATTTCAAAGTTTTATCCTAGTAGATCACATAAATCAAAAATAAGGTAAAACATCTTAACATTTTCAAATAGCGCCAAGAGATCACTTGTTGATATCACAACCATGTGCACCTGCCAAAGCAAGCCTTAGTTGTTCAGAGTGGTCAAGACAAGACGCTACAATGATTAGGGTAAGTGGTACATCAAAGACTTGAAGACTAAATTTTCATAGCAAACTAAAGATGTGATGGGGGCTATCATTACTACATAAAAGGTGAGATCTAAGCATAGTTGCACCAGTTCGCACTCACTATGGAAGATTTCGACACTCGACGCAACCCCGCAATATGTTGTGCACCATGCACCACAAAATGCGAACTCGCATAGACCTTTGTGCCAAGACTCTTGGTGTCAAACTTTTGACAATGATCTAACACATTGGTGGTCATCTCCTCATTCCACCCAACTCAATTGTAGCACCTCAAGTTACCGTACAACCAAGAATCATACTACACACATTAGTCTCAATCCAGAGCCTTCATGCCACATGGAAACTTCAAACCATGTCATGCAATGTCAAACCTTGCTCCCTAGGCTCACACCATGCCCACACCACATTCACCTAGAAGTCAGACCGTCATCCATACTAGAAGTTGAACCATTTGGTCTCTTGCAATTGCTTACTTGTAATTGTACAAATGTGACCATTTGACCCCCAAGGTGAACAATCATGATCGTTCATACATTCTGCATTCTAGTATAGCCAAAATAGTTAGGAATTGTTTCCCCCTTTCTGATCACAAGAATCTCCATTCTCGGCCTTCTACGTTGTTGTACGCATATGCACCATACCTATGCATTTATTTTGAATAGAAGGGCATTATTATTCTATCTCTTGTCTTCTAAATGTGTAACAGTTTATTCTCCATGTTTTCGATTGCAAGTGCAATTCATTCTTAGTAATTTACTAGCTATGTTATTAACCTGTCCTTCATGCCATCATTTTGGGCCCCACGGTGTTGATCATGGTGTCCAAATTGAATATCAAATGCATAAGTTCATTATTGTGATGAAACCTTGGATTGCTGATGCAAGAGTTAAATTGGGCCAGATCCCGTTAAGATGAGCACCTCCCCTTAAGATAGTCACCTTGCTAGAGTTGTGGTTTCTTTATCGATGCTTGGAATCCAAAACTACTAGATTCATTGAAGATCTTAAGATTCTCTCAACGGCATTCTTCTTCATTATTGTCATTAGTGTTGGAAATAAGCCACACCTGGACCGACGATGGGCTAGCCATAGAGGGGCCAATAGCTCAGTTGGTAGAGCACTCCAACAGCAAATGGAAGGTCTTAGGTTCGAGTCCTACCTGGTCCATATGAGTTGTAGCTCACATGTTATCAAAGCCAGGCTAGGAGCCCCAAGCATCAACAGTGTGGCTTAAGGGGGGGCATTCGAAATAAGCCACACCTAGACCAATGATGGGTTGGCCATAGAGGGCCAATAGCTCAGTTGGTAGAGCACTCCAGTAACTAGGTTCGAGTCCTAGCTGGTCCATATGAGCTGTAGCTCACAATTAGATCTTCAAAAAATGCTCAGAAGGGAACCAAGATTGAAAAATACCAAAAACATATCAAAATCAAAAAAAAAAAAAAAAAATTGGAATTGTTTGATGTGATGAGTTCCATGTTGCAAAAAATACTCTCAACTTCTTGGGGGAACTCAATGGGCTCGTAAAAAAAAGCATAGCAAAGCAGAGAGACAAGATTCTTGTCTATGAAGAAAATTAAACAAAACATTTATAATGCAAAAAATTAAAAATTAACAAGACAAGATGCTGATGCAAGTGAATCCAATGAGGAGAAATATTTGGCAAGAGACTCAGTGTAGTATGTGCAGACATCTAATTTTGGTACAAGCCTTCTTATTGCAATTTTTTTAATATTGTTTTGTGCATATGGATCATCACTATGAATTAAAGGCTTATTGGCATTTGTTTGTGTTATTGACTCTCTTTTGTAAACGCTAAAATCTAGTAATTGATAAATGGCATTGTCAATTTTTATATACCTTCACCCTACATGACTTGTTCATACATACATGACTCTCATTCACCATTCTCTCACATCCTCATGCCTTCTACAGGTCTATTGTTCCCAAGTTGCTCTCAGTCACCTATAAAAAATGCCACAGTCTATATCAAACCAGCTATTTATCTTACTCAAATATCTTCAGATCATCAAATCAATGTTCATGTCTCCTAGATGGTAACATCAAACTCAGAACATACCGTCTGACAATATCGTCTAAGTCTGATAGTTTTGTCCCACGTCAAACAACGATCAAGTTTCAAATTCAAATCATTCTTATAAGTCAACCCATACGTTTCATATGTCAATGGTGTGAGAAAGTACCCAAAGAGACTCCTATAAATACAAAATAGGTTTAGACCTATTACCCATCTAGCAAGCACTTATCAAGCATACTCAAACACTTGCATATTCAAGAGCACTGTCCCATTCTTCCCAATTTGTCAACCAGTGACTAGAAGTAGGTCTTTACCAAGTCTAAAGCACTCAAGAGCCAAGCCAAAGTTGTCAATTACCAAGTATCAAAAGCTAAATCACATGTTATATACATTGAAAAAACACGATTGCGCACAATCACCTAATGGAGAAAACTACATGAGTGTTGGCATCACTCTTTGAAGTATTGGATGTGTAGGCAACACTCAACCATTCAATGGGGAGTGGTTGAAGTCAACTCAACCCACATTTCTTCCTTTTTTTATAGGTCTAATTCTATCATTGCAAGTGGACCTAGGGTTTCAAGTGAAAGAAACAGATGTATGTTAGTCACGTGCACAATCAAACTACAGGGTCGCACACAGAATCGAAAGAGAAGTAGGTTCCCCTACCTGTATCAAAATATATAAGCACAATCTTAGAGACAAAACCAATAAATAGGGAACATAGCATCTAGCAGTACCATCTTGAGGCTGACAATACTATCGGGCAAATGCAGAGGTCGAGATTCTAATCTGAGCAACCTATAGTCCAGATTGCCATCCTTTTTGCCACATGCCTACAGTCTCAATCTTCCACAGAGCAGTTAACCACTAAGTATCTTATCCCTTTGTTGTACTTTCTATATTTAGTAGGCTAGAGTTTCAAACTTTTACATTTAGATTCGTATATCTCTGTGTACGGATACAAATACGGGTACAAAGAATTTATTTTTTTCCTCTTTCAATTTCAATAGCCAATTCAGCATTTCCTTTTACATGTTTATTGTTTTCAACCACTAGGAAAGATCTAAATTATTGTTTTACATTGCAAAATGGTAGATCTTCTTTGTGTAATCCCTGGCTTGTTTTCATTGTAAAACACTAAAGAGATAAAACAAATTAGTGAACCCAATATTCTTGCATTCAACCTGGGTTTATACCCTCTCACCCCTTAGGGTTTATTGTTTTTCATTCATATTAGATTCTAATTTTAGGGTTCTATTCTCCCATTCCACCCTTAGGGCTTCATTTCCTTTGTGTGGCTTTTCTAGGCATTAATCATGGTTTAAATTAGCAAAACAGATGAGAACACTTTGTCTTTGATGGATGTTAAAGTGCAAAATGTCAAGGTTTCAATTGATGACAGAATTGATTAATGTATTTTGCAAATTGTTAGATCTCATTTTCTTGCAAACCCTAGTCTTGTTGATGAAATAATACATGTGGTTAAAGTAAATAATGCAAAAATGTTTCTCATATAGGCACCTCTAGGGTTTGTACATTGTGATGAATGTTTTTTGACTCCTACACCTATAGGAAATAGTGTTCCTAGGGCTACTATTAATGGTAAGACTCAACCTATTGAGAGTACCACCATTCCTACATGAGATAGTGGCCATGACACATACTATATGTAACTTACAAAGATAAGTGCATAATCTTTCAATTCATCAAGAGGCTTCTAATGCTAAGGTTGTGGATAATAATGTGCCTTCCCATCCTATTGCAAAGGATGTCCTGGACATGCCTCTTCCTCATGACTTAGTTGTTTCAAAATTCCAATTATTTGATGGTCACAGGAACCCTCAAGTGCACCTTTATTTGTATCTATAGGAACCTATGAGGATCATACTTTAATCTTACCTAAGTTGTTTCCTAGCACATTGGTTGGTGAGTCCATAGATTGGTTCTTTGCTTTGCCTAGTGGTCCCTACATTCATTTTTGTGCTTATAAGAAGCCATCTAGATAAATACATTACTAACAATGGAACCGAAAAAATGTGTGAGAGAATCCAATATATTAAGCAAGGTCAAAAAGAGGAAATGTGTGAATATATATTTAGATTTTGTTGTCATATGCAATCCTTGATTTATAAACCATGTGGTATTGTAATCCAAGAGATCTTCATCAATAGTCTCAAAGAATCTATCATGAAGAAGCTACTTAGCACAACTTGCAAATCATTCACTTATTAGGGTAATATGGCTAACAACCTTGCAGAAGATAGATTAGTTTGGCCTAAGGTCCATACCTCACCTCTTAAGGATTCAAACTCCCATTATCTAATTCCTTGATCATGAAGTAGGTGGTAGGTTCACAAAAGCCCCATAGAAGTGGAAGCTATGTCTGGCACTTGTCAAAAACATTTTCAATCGAAATAAGAGGAATAGGGGCATTTTTTTTAAAGTTAGGACAGCATTGGTTTGCAGTCAAAGAAAATATATTCGTTCTTATGGTCATTCAATTTAGATTTCAATTTAAATTCAATTTTCAAATAATCCCTTTGGGCATTGATGGCATTGATTACTTGTTGGCAAATGGCCGTTGTTGGCACGTATACTAAAATTTGCGAATTGGCAAAAGTGTGGATGGATGCATGATAAAAGCTTCTTCCTCCTCTTCACATGGCAAGTAAATATATTTGCTTCAATTATGTATTATTTTAGGAACATTATGTAGAAATCTAATTTTGGCACAAACCTTCTTATTCAATGTTTTTAAAATAGTTTGTATATATGGGTCATCACTTTGAATTAGGGACTTATTGGCACTTGTTTGTGTGTTTTCATCTGTCTCCTTTGTGCAACCTTGTGGTCCTCTTTTCCTTTGTTGGTCATTAGGTCATGTTCCTTTTGTGCCCATGGGCCTTTTTTCTCTCTCTTGTCTTTGTCTCTATCTTCTCTTTCTTCTAAGACAACAATGGTGGTATGTCGATTCTGCCGTGGGTGAAAACAGCGAGCCTGCCATTCCTATATCCTTTGTTTTTGTGGGCTCTTTTGCCAGTTCTAGGTTCCTTTTGGTGTTTGCGTTTGTTTTTCAGTTGTTTGTCTTTCTATTTGTCGGCTTTTGCATGCCAATAAGTCTTTAATTCAAACATGAGAAGCCTATATATGAAAATTATCTATGAACATTTTAAGAGGAAGAAGATGTTTCCTTGAGGTTGCCATAAGCAACACCATACAAGTTTCCAATCTATTGCTAGTCATTCATTTTCAAGTCTAGGTACACTCTACATGGATTTATCACTACTCAAGGACTTGCATCACATCTTCTACCAAAAGAAGGCCTAGGCGAATTTGCATGTAGTCACATCTCACACTTAAGGAAGAGGAGGTTAAAGATCCTACATGATTTCTCCATTCACACTACACATGAACTACAAGGGGTTTAATTCTGCAATGTAGGATACCTAATTGCAGCACCTTTATGGTTACCTGACCCAACTACTTCTCCTTTTGCATTATATTTTCTTGTGACAGACTAAGTCAAGAGCATTGAAGAGAAAAATCAGAAAATTCTATCGATCGATTTTGCAAAGCACAAGTACAGATAGGCACAACCACCAATTGCTAAGTGGTACAAAAAAGTTACGGAACCTAGAAAGCTATGCAATACGGAATTAGTGCAAGAGGACACGAACGCCAGTCAAACTTGGTCGATGTCAATCCCATCCTGGGCACCAACAATGTAGGCGTCGTTCCTGTTTTTGTGGAATTAGAACCCCAAATTTGGCGCACAATCAATTACACACCTGCACAGTCCAAATGTACATTCAGAAATCAGAAATTCATATCAGGTGCGATAGTTCCTTTACATTTGCTTATCTTTCAAGTTCAATTTTCAATTCACCATTTTCATTTTTTATGTTTATTGTTTTCAGCCACTAGGAGAGATCTAAATTACTGTTTTACATTTCTAAATGGTAGATCTTGTGCAATTGTTTTGACTAAAAAGATAAAACAATATAGAACACAGTTGCAGCTGACTATTCTTGTCATGAATCTGTGGGTGCATGCTTCCCTTGTGGACATGGTCGATCACTTGATGTGAAATTTGATATGGAGAAACTAGACATCCCATTAAACCTGCCCAACAAAATTTAGCAATAAATTTGACCATTTGACTGGTTTTAGGGTTTGCAAGCAAATGGTTGGTTCTGTCATGCAATTGGTGGTTTCATTATGCAACCAGGGGTTTCTTTATGTAACAGCAGTTTCTTTCAGAAATCGGCAATTTCTTTCTGCAATTGGAAACTTCTTTCTACAACCAGCAATTATTTCTGTAATTGGAAGTTTATTTCTGCAACTATTTCTTTATGAAAAATTAGAAACATAATCTCACCTTAATTAGACAAGAGGTGGATACATCGACATCGTACTGCTGCATAATCAATTATTGTTGTCAACAGATGCAACTAAAGATGATCTTCACGAACAAAGCAACAACAAAGCCAAAATCTCATACTAATGTTCTACAAACTACATAAGCAACAAAAGGCTCAAATAAAAGAATCAATCAAAGACAAAGAAGATCAATACCAATCCACCATCAATAACATGGACAAAGAGAGAGCCCGTTAAATTTTGGAACATAAGTTAAGAATACATGTTGAAACCAAGCTCTTTCAAAAAAATATACGGTTTTGAACCTCTCACACACCATTGACCTCCAAATCTTTAGGGATCAAACAAAGGTATCACAGCAGATGCCAAGTCAAATCAACAAAAAAATTGAAAAAAATCAAAAGAAACATAGAGATAGAAATCAAGAGAGAGCGACAGAGATCAAGAAAGAGCAAAGTATACCTAGATCAACAAATAACTTGTCTTTCAAAGTAGGAGACAGTATATAAAACCCAATAAATCACTTTCAGTATAAAATGTAGTAAACTATCTCCCCAAGGTATTGTGGACCATCTACAATATTAGATAAGATAAATCGAGTGGCTTAAAAACTATGGCGACCATATTTCAAAATACAACCAGTGTTCCCTGTAAGTTTCCTTAAGAACAAATTATCAAGATTTGACAATGTTTTACATTATATTTGCATGCAGAAAATAAGTTGAACATCACTCTTACGAGCTAGTCGAAATTCTAGAAGAAAGAATGAGAAAGTGAAGGAATGGAAGAAACTACCATATTTATTGTTTTGGTAATCTCGTAAAGGAGGCAACTAGCAAGAGTTTTGCATTTTCTTGAGAAGTCAGACTCTCATGAGCAGTGAGTGTTTCAAGGAAAAGTATTGTTACAAACCCAAACAAGCTGCACTAGAAAGAACAAAAATTATCTAAACATTCAAAATATTTTATGATGGTCTAAGAGCATAACGAAAGGGACAATTAAAATTTGACTAAAACAAACTTAATGACATCATGATAACCCATTTACAACATCACTGCCCTTTTATAGCATCAACTAGTCATTTGAATTGAATTTTTTTGACTTTTTTAATATCAACAGAGTATTTATTCCGATTAACCAAACTTACATTTACAACAGCATTTCATTCATCCCTATTTCTAATTGGGCCAACTATGGTTATAATGATCAAGCTAGCATTTCACTTAGTCACACATAGGTCCAATATATTTTCAAAGTGATGGAAGACAATCTCAGGTTAATACCAAGAAGATCATTCAACTCAAAATATAGAAAGAAGATAGTTACATCATCTCCAAATCATATAAAATGTCATCCAATCATTTTGACTTAATCATTTGTATATGCTTTAACCATGTTTACTAAGATGACATCTTTAATGTCAAACCATGTCCAAACCCTAGAATTGAATGCAAGAAATGGAGTGAATTGTTCTTTATAAGATTATTTCCCTATTTTGCTTGTTACATTGAATTGGCTAGGTGGCGGAGAGAGATTAGGTTCGAGTCCCAAATTACTGATTCCTTGCAAAGATGAACATGAAGTAACAGTCATTCACCGCCCATGTTTTTGAAATGGTCTGAGAGTCTGAACACATACCAAATTTAATCTGTTTTGCTTATTAAGTTTATTGAATATGTGTATGTGTTACTATCATTGTCCTTGGATCTTGTTCTTGGGTGCAAGTACAAGCAGGGTGGACTGTAATAAGTGCCATGTGAGCCTCGTTAATTTCCATTCAACAAATTTAAATAGCATATATTAACTTTAATAATGACCATCATTGAATCCATTTGATGAAATTTTGTATTGAGGATTGGAGAACAAAAAGAGAAAAATGAGGATTTGTGTACTACTGCATCAATACAAGCCTTAATGACATTAGTGATGATTTGTTGACCATTTTGATTGGCGTTGATCACTGCCTATCATATTGGACTAGATTTGTCACTTACCATCAAACTAGGATACCTACACAAATTAAAAAATACAAGATAACAACTCTCGAATTCAATTCAATTACTTCACACAAAGGAGAAAGGTTAAGTAGTTTATTAGGTACCCTAACCAACTTTGTCTTCTTGGTCTAGCCCAAAACATAACATATACAAATAAATATAATCTCAATAGAATTTGATAATCATTCCAATATCAAATCAATGGCCCAAAAGCATCCCCAATAAAGTCCAAAACATCATTGAGGTCATGGGAAACCTCAACAAAAGCCCATGATTAACATCGAGAGCACCAGTAACCTCAATAAAAATTGACCATGTATTGTTGGGGACATGAAAAACTCATCTCAACCTCAAAATCAAATGAGCAGCCTCAATTAAACACCATCACCAAGCGTTGAGAAGCATGAGCAAATTCAATCAACCCTCAATTAAACCCCATCATCCAATATTCCTGATTATGAAAAACCACAACTAAGAAACTCATCAATCAATTCCATTAAGAGTATGAGTAACCTCAACTAAGTTACTAAACCCCATCATCAAGTATCTGAGAACACATGCACCCTGAAATGAACCCCATCATTGGACATGGGAGGCATACGCAACTTCAACCAAACATTAACACCTTATAATCCAACGTAAAACATTTTAGATAACTTATTTATGACAGCGACAATCATCATAATCATTCCAGTACAACCATTTATTAAATATAATATAGTACACAAGTAATATTGGTCATGTTGTCAACCTCCCTTATCATTTTCTTGGGGAATACAAGATTTGACAATTCAATAGTAGCATTTTCTAGTCAATGTAAGTACAACAATAAAACTCACCAATACACAAGCAACAAGTCAAATGCAATAAAAATTCTTTGTCAATGCAATAGAAACTAGACAACAATTGTCCTCTTGGTAAAAAAAAAGAGAACCAATAAAAAGGTCAAAAGACGTCAAAAATGCCCTAGTCAAAAAAATGGTCTTTGCTAACTTAAGCATTGATGTCAAATGTATAATGCACCTCTAAGTCTGCTTTTTGTGCTCAAATTTAGCATCGGTCAAAGAAGAAAGCATCCTGATGCATGATGTTCTTAAGAAGGTGAGATGAATGCATTTCGAGGTTTTTCAATCATGAATTCATGATGGCTTAGTTGTCAAGTCAGCCAAGTCACGGACATTAATTATTTAATAATGAAATTTAATATTAGGTGTATCCTATCAACAAACATAAATAATATATATAGAAAAATGCTATTACAGCTACTTATTCTACAATAGAGAACAGGATTTGAAACTAAATATCTGTCACTGAGAAACACAACATAATTTAAGAATCATATGAATGTCTCCACTAATAATCTCCATAATGTGTGTGATCCTCTATAGTCTCATGGATGCATAACTCTATGGATCACATAGTAAAGCTCTTTGAATGTTTCAACACAAATAGTACATAGAGAGGAAAATGTGTGCGATGGTAGATCGCCATGTTATGTATACAACCTTGCTAGAACCATAACTAATCTAAACTAAATGCAGTTCATGAGTACATTACATCTAGTATAATCATTCTTGTATTTAATGCATGCTTCATACTTATTACCGAGCTTAGATAGGTATATTTCATGCAAAATTGTTGTCTACAATCACTTTTAATGGTTTTCAAACGACCATAGGTGTGTTATATATAGTTAGAAAGTTTCAACTCGTACTTCCATATGGAATAGATTTCTTTCTTGATATTAAGTGTAATTTCAGCTAATCAAGGTTTTTCTTATTCAAATTATGCTTTTGTGATAATGTAATGGTGAATGTCATAAGGAATCCCTAGATGATTGGCTCTTAGAGGATTGTTACTCCTAACTTCTATAAATTTTAAAATAATGAACACTTTCTGAAAACTCTTGTAACATCCAAGGCCGAAGATCCTCCAGATGACTGGAAATGTGCAAATATTTGAATTTTCTAAAATTTGAAGGTGGATCAGCAGCTGACCCTATACACAAAAGAACAGCATACCACAACATCTTTAGGCAAAAATAATCGTCACAAAACTTATCCCACCATTTCCTATCACCCTTCTTCTAGAAACAAAATGTAACATAGACTTAAAGATATTGTCCAAAAGTCATATCTTTGTGGGGATATCCTAGTAATGATAGGTAAATAAGGAGCTTATACAAGTGATTGAACTCAAGCAATCGATAATGAATCCGAACATAGTACACATAGAGTAGACAAAGAATAATTTTATAATTCTCACACTATATTATTTCATACAGGGCAATACATTTATATCAAAAAAGTCTTTCCTATAATTGTGGAGCTCATATCTCCACCACAATCTTCTCATATCCCTATAATAGCTCTCAAACCCATTCATGTAATATTGTTGTTATAACAATATATACGTTTAACCAAACAACCAACTTACCTAGGTAAACCTAGTTTGACTACTTATCATAGTAAATTTACCCATGTGGATACTATAAATTCCCAACATTCACCCCCTTAATGTGAACATGGGGAAAACATCAATCCCATATCTGCACTTGTGCTCATGATTTGGTGATTTTTTCAAAACAACCACAAACCTTAATGATGGTTTTGCATATGGCTTACCAACAACCAAAAAGGAATGGTTTTCAAGTGGTTTACCAACAACCAGAAAAAGATGGTTTTGCAAGTGTCTTACCATCAACCACATCATGATGTGTAGTACTTTTATTAGCTCTCTTCAGTATTTCACATTCGGGGAAATACAAAAGAATTTTCAGCTCACTTGTTACAAATGTGAACAGAAATATAACATCAGTTCTTATTACAACACAACTGAAAAACAAACACAACTAAAAAATGCCACCATCGCTTCGTGCGGCTTCGTTGTTGGTGATTGACAAGAGGTCACTGAAAGACCTCCAACCTTCATGTCCTCCATTCTCCAACATAGGAAGCTACTTACTCAGCAAATGTGTTGATGAAGCTCAAATGTTTCCATAGGATGTCAGGGTCGCCAGAAAATGAGTCCGTAAAAGAATATTTTTTAACAATTTTGACTCTTTTGGAACAAAAAATGACTTGATTCTCAACTCATTTTTTATTTTGACAATAAACCTAATCTTTTGATGACGTACCAACTACTAAACTTTGACTATATACCATAAAAATATACCTAAAATAAATGAGCAAAATACAATATGGTTTGACTAACTATATAACAAAGTCCAATACCTTTTGAACTAAAACAAAAACACCTAAAAACACTACGACTTATATCTATAACTTAAAGAGATATTTAAAAGAAACGACTCCAATTTTTTTTAAAACGAGAAGAGCATATAAAGAACAAAGACTCTCGAAATGATAAAAACTAATTAAATTATTCATATAGGCTATAATATGAAACTTAAAAGACAAACATAAACAAGTTTTGATTATAAACTTGTTAACAATTCATAATGAAGCAAACCTGACATCTATATATCTATATATATATATATATATATATATATATATATATATATATATATATATATTTTAAACCGACTTAGCATCCACTTCACTGAAGGACAGACCAGATTTGTGCCTTATCCAAGCTTGCCCGTGGAATTGAATCGCTCCAATTCCACAGGATGAGAACAAATAGCAGTTGGCACTAGGAATGGCAAGAGAAGGTTGGTTCTAGTAGCAAAACTGAATTCACAGAGATATTTTCCATGGTCAGTTGTTGGGGAGGTCGTAGTCAATGCATTCTAGATGGATGCTTAGCGCCCTTTGCAATTAACTTTCCAGGTCTGGTACACCTATGTATCTGGTTGATGCGCACAATAGAAACGATAGAATGCGTGCAAAATAGACAAAAAAACAAGAGACCACAGCTGGAACATCATATTCCTCACAGCTAGAACATTAAACAGTAAACCAGCCACTTCAAGACATTAGCTTAGGCTGCTAGTAATTGCCGATCCATAGGCAATATGGATGAAAGTACCAAACAGCTCAAAATTGGTTGATTCTTCAATAAGGGCTTCGTCCACATCAATGAGGTAGTCCCTCTACTCTGCTTAGTTGAGCTTCTAATTACTGTTCCAGATCAGACCAATTCAATATCTTAATTTCTATAAAACTAATCTACATAGAGAGGAGATTAATTTCTTGCATACAATAGGGGCATTACAATATGGAGCTGCCCCTTCAAAATAATTATGCCATGCTCTGATACCACTGATAGGTATTTAAAGAGCTTATACAAGTGATTTAACTCAAGGAATCAATAATGAAGCCAAACACAATACACAAAGAGTAGGCAAAGAATAATATTATAATTCTCACACTATTATTTCATATAGGATAATACATTCATATAGAAAAAGTCTCTCCTATAATTGTGGAGCTCATATCTCCACCACAATTTCCTCATATACCTATAATAGCTCACAAACCTATTCACGTCATATTGTTGTTATAACAATATATACATTTAACCAAACAACTAACCAACTTACCTAGGTAAACCTAGATTGACTACTTACCATAGTAAATTTACCCATGTGAATACTATAAATTCCCAACAAGTAACGCATCTAAAAGTGTTAAGTAAAAACATATCTCTCATGATCTTAAGCCAAACATGGGAACCATTAATCAATAGGCTTTCCCACTAGAGATATATTTTTACTTAATTAATTGCTTATTTGTATGATACATTATTTATCAATGATCATAATTAAATAACTAATTAATCAAATGTTAATTTAAAGGATCTAACATTAGTGGTTAATTAATTAATATATCTTTGTGAGTTGAACTTTTGTCTTGATTCTTTTCCCTATGCTATATTGTAATGGTTGATAATTTTTTTAGGATGGGTGTGCATCACCGAGATTTTGGTTTTCAATGACTACTTTGATTGGGGCATCTCTATAAGAAGCCCAAGTTGTAATCCTCTACATCAAACTTTTCTCGTGATGATGGGTCAAAGTTTTAGACCCAAAATGTTGAGATTCCCATATCGAATTGGAACATAGGTTTTCCAAAATCTTTATTTCTATTTAATTTGATGGACTATGGAAGCTTACTCAATTCTATCCCTTATTGTCTCCATGTCGTTCCCTGTCAAATTATGTCATAGATTTTTAATTGTCATCCCTTGCTGCCCCTTAGATTCAGGCAAAAATAATCGTCACAAAACTCATCCCGCCATTTCCTAACACCCCTGTTTGGAAAACTACACGTAACATAGGTTTAAAGATAGTTTCCAAAAGTCATATTTCATATAGATATCCTAGTAATGCATCTAAAAGTGTCGATGTTCCAAAATAGAAACAAAGGCATGTCCCTTATAGAACCACGATTGGAATGCATGCTCAACATTAAGAGATGCATATGATATTATATAGAATCACATTCAATTGAATGAATATTACGTGTGTGCTTTTTTCTCGTTTTATGTCTTTGTTAAAGGATCTGAAGAGTTTCACACAAAGTGGAAAATGGAATTTCCTCGGTGCACATTAAACAAACTATTCAACTTAATTGATTTCTTTTCTTCTACATTCTCCACCTATAGCACCAAGCTTACACATAGGATTACACCATACCATAGCAATTTATATGAGAGTTTCTTAAGATTCAATTAAGAGGGAGTGTGTTGATATTAAATAATGTCCAAGTCATTTAAACTATTTGTTTACCTATGTTTCATTGTATGTGGCGATCATGCCTCTCATCAAATAGATTGTAAGTTGGCCTAAACATGCATTGATTGTTACTTGAAGACATTTAAGAATGTGAACTTCACATTTGGAAAAAGCTATTATGGCTAATAACTATATTTAGAGAATTATATGTTGCATTGTTGAAAAGGAATATAAACACACTATAGCTTCAAAATTGCCTTGAAAGACAATATCATCTAAAGACATTATAATTGACCACGCTAACGAAATAAAATAATAAAACATTTAACCTTCAACAAGATATAGATAATAGTGTTATACATGAGGGTATGTATGAACTTCAAACTTCAAAAGCATGGAACTATAACTGCAAAACATGGCTTGATTCTAATTTAGTCCACACTATCTATGAATGCAGAAAAAATACACAATATTGATTTGGAGCCAAAGGATGATACACGGGACAACACATTGAAAGAAGGTTCTAATGTGTTATGAGCAAAAATGGTTTATGAAACTTCAACAACAACAACTAGGGTGCCATGACCAAGAGACTAAAAGAAAAATAAAATACCATATCCTACAATCATAGCACAAGATTAAATAAATTCAAAATCTATAAGTTTGATCTTAGCGGTCGGATATAGATCAACCAAAATTGAAACTAACTTAGAGAAATGAAAAGCCTCTTCAAAGAATAACTAATGTACATAGTTATACAAGTGTAGAAGTTGGGGAGATGGCTTGACAGTTACAAGAAGATCAACCTCTCATCTTCCACCAAATGATATTTAATGCTATACCCTTTTCTGGCAATATCACAAAGCATGTGTACTAAAACAGGCCAACACTTCTAGTATTGTGCAATATCAAATAGGACAAGTTAGACTTTGCAATTTGACCATGTGTGCTTGAGACCATGAATTACATACTCGTCGATTAATCATTGGTTGCACAGTTAATCACAGAAATTTGGGTAAAACTAGTAATCACCACTCAAACTTGCCAATTATTTTTTTGGCTCCTGACGAGTATTGTGCAAGTACTCGTTGAGAAGACTGTACAAATCCTGTACACGGATGGACACATCCAGAACGCGTTTAGGCCTACCAAACACGTCATGGACATTGCAAAAATGCTCAAAAAATATGTTGTTTGTCTTATAAATTCAGTCAAGCCCCCTCATTGGATTCACACAGCATTTGGAGCATTCAGAGCATATTGGAAGGAGGAAAATTCAACAAACCCATTTCCAAGTTAGTAAATTTGATTTTTTTTTAATTTTTGAGCATGTAAATGAATTGTAAATATGTGTGATAAATATTCATACATTTCATTCAATTCCGTAATTGTTGTTTACAATTTATGCATAGTTTTTCATGATTTTTGAATTAAAAAGTTGATTTTTTACTATTAACGTAAAGCTTATGGTTTTCGTTTATCATTATAATTTATGTTTATTGTAGAGATCATTCAAAATGTTTTCAATATTTTGTCCTTGTACAATCACAATTTATGCAAAATTGCATAAGCCCTACGGTTAAATCAAGATGTTTAAATTTACAAGTTTACAATTTAAGGTTATTTTTTTAAATGTTGTATTTTAATTTGTTTTAAACATTTTTATTTTCATTTTTTTAAATGTTGTTTTCAACATGTTTGCAGATTTACCAGTAGCATACAATGGCATCCGATAGTGCATCGAGGTTAGATTCAATCAGTGATAGCCAATCATCTCCCCTTAATGCTTGCACTGTTGCTTGGAAGTATGCCATACAGGGTGGAACATCCCAAACGACTACAATCGCTTCAAGTACCATCTTTCATGCATACTTTGTCATAATGTCAAACCTTGTCCCAATGTAATGGAAGAGGCAAAATAAGAGATCGTTGCATAGCTTGCATTGTTGGACAAAAAAAAATTAAAGAAGGCAAGGATGCAAAAAGCCATTACTCCTGCATTAGAGAGGAAGAAAAGGCAGTTATGACAAATTGTGGGCTCTACTCGTAGTCCACACAAACACCTAGGCACATCAACTTCATCGAGTTCGAGCCAAATACACATTTTTTTATGCCTAAAAAACACCCCTGGGGCACAACCTTCACTACAAAGTATAGGATGGAACAAGGAGGCACATGTGGAAGCAAATAAAACAAGTGCAAATTTTTGGTTGTTCAACAACCTTCCCTTCAACATGACAAGGAGCCCATACTGGACATATTTGGTGACAACATTGATAGTTGCAAGGAAAGGGTATAAGGCACCCTCTCCAAGAGAATTAAAGTGGAAAGTTGCTCCAAAATGCAAATGAAGATGAAAGGTAATTGTGGAATATCAAAAGGTCATGGCGAAAGTTCAGATGCACCATTTTTTTCTATGGATGCACTGATGGAAAGAAACGCACCGTCATCAATTTTTTGGCAACTTCAAATGGTGAGCTGTTTTTTTTAAGTCCATTGATGCATCTAACAAGATAACAAATGCATAAACTTTAAGTTTGATGCTCGAGCAAGTTGTTTTAGAGACGGACATCGAGAATGTTTTCCAAGTTATCATAAACAATGCAACATATGTGGCGGCTAGGAGACTTCTCAAGGACAGACATCTGTCACTTTTTTAGACCCCCCGCATGGCCGATTGCCTTGACTTTCTTTTGAAAGACATAGGCAAACTTGATTGGACGCAACTGGTTACAAAAGAAGCCAAAGACATCACAAAATATATATATAATCCCCCTTGGGTTCTCAACTTGATGAGAGAGCACACCAAGGGGAAAGAGCTTGTTAGAGCAAGTGTCACTAGGTTTGCAATGCACTTTCTTACTTTGCAAAGTATTTATAGTTTGTTGACTCCTTTGAAGCAGATGTTTTTGAGTCAAGCATGCACACTCACCACGTTCACAAAAAGTTGATGAAATCAAGGTTGGAAACGCAGTTTTCAATGAAACCTTTGATAAGAGAGCTACAGAGATCATTAAAGTAACTTGAAATTTAAATTTAAATTTCAAGTTGATTCCCTTATTTTCAATTTTTTAAACTTAAGTATTTATTTTATTTATAAGTTTATAACTTTGATTTGTATTTATTTTATTTATAAGTTTGTAACTTTAATTTGTTTGTAACTTTGTAGGTGTCAAAGCCTTTAGTGACGGAATTTAAATTTCAAGTTGATTCCCTTATTTTCAATTTTTTAAACTTAAGTATTTATTTTATTTATAAGTTTATAACTTTGATTTGTATTTATTTTATTTATAAGTTTGTAACTTTAATTTGTTTGTAACTTTGTAGGTGTCAAAGCCTTTAGTGACGGTTTTGCACTTGGTGGATGGGAAGCAAAACCCAATGAGTTACATTTATGAGGTTGTGGATACAACCAAAGAGGCCATCCAAAATTATTATAAGGGGGATCATGATCCCATTTGGGAGTTGATTGATTGAAGGAGAAACAATCAACTCCACCAGCCCATCCATGCAATGGAGTACTACCTTAACCCCAAATTTTTCTACTCAGATGGCTTCATAGATGCTAATGAGGAGGTTATGGAGGGGCTCTCAGCATGCATTGAGAGTATGACACCTAACATTGAGGTGAGGAACCTCATTATATCAAAGTTGCATAATTACAAGCAAGCTAAGGGGAGGCTCTTTTCTTTACCACTAGCTATTTGAGGGAGAGGTAAGCAGTCACCAAGGGATAGAAAATGAAGTATTTACTTGTACCTTACCAATTACAAATTTACAATTATTAATTACTTACAAACTTTTGAATATCTTGTTTGTACGGTCATGGTGGGAAGATTGGGGTGGGAATACCCCAAATCTTCGGAGGCTAGCCCTCCACATTTTATCTCAACCTTATAGCACTTTTGGATGTGAGCACAATTGGAGTTTGTTTGACACCATTCACACGAAGAAGCGCAACAAGTTGAGTCAACGACGCCTCAATAACTTGGTTTTTGTGCATTACAACATTTGGCTTCACACAAAAAATTTGGGCAACACATCATAGGACCCTATCGATCTAAATGAGATCGATCTCTATAGTGATTGGGTGGCACAGGAGGAGACCCCCATGTTTATAGAGGACGAGATTGTTGATTTCGAGAGGCAAGCTATGGAGGGTGCAATTGCAACAGAAGGAGAGATTGGATTGGACATCCTTCAGTATGAGGTAGGGGCAGAGGTGGATCCACAAGCGCAAGTGCAGCGTTCTTGGCAAAGTGAGGTGGGGCAGCTGAGTGGGAGGACTAAACATTCTTAGTCTCCCTTAGTTTTCTCGAGAGCAAAAAAGAGAAAATTATAGATTCTTGTAATTTGTACTTGTAGATTCTTGTATAAGTATCACCGTATTAGTTTGTTGTTAACAACTTGATAGTGTCATCGTTGTATTCACATGATTATGCGATTTTGTACTTTATTTGTATTGAAATCTAATAAAAAACGCTTTCCCAACATTTTAAAGACTCATTTGATACATTTTGCAATTGTGATCTCTATAAAATTTATGCTTTTTTAATAAATTTAAGCATTTTTTAATTTGTTGCTTATTCCCGATTAATCGACAACACCTATTGATTAATTAATGGTTTAAAAAAATTCTTCCTTGGCGGGTATTCGCCGGTTATGGTTATGTAAACTATGCTTGAGACCATGATGAAGACAAAGATGAGTTCGGCATTCAATTTGGAGTACCAATGTGATACCGCAAGATTATCAAAGTTCCAAATCCTCCTTGATCAGTGACTCCTTGAGAAGCAATGGTCCCCATTGCAGCAAGCTGATAGAGATGCGGATAAAAGAATTTTGCAACTTGAGCTCTAATATCATTGATCTAGAACCCAAGGGTGATCTAGGGGAGAACACATTAAAATCAGGTTCTAATGTGTTTTGAGTGGAAACAAGTTATGAAACTTCAAGTACAACAACAATTAGCGTGCCATTACAAGGAGAATGAAAGACCAATTGAATACCATTCTAGAACCATAATACAAGATATTAATTCAGAATCTACAACTTTTATGCAGAGATCCAAGAGGTCAGATGTAGATCAACCAAAACTTAAACTTAGAAAAAATAGAAGACTCTTTGAAGAACAGCTGAAGTACGTAGTTATACCAATGTAGAAGATGAAGACACAGCTTGTCAATTACAAGAAGAGCAATTTCTTTTCTTCTGCCAGATCATACTCCATTGTTTTTTAGCAGTACCACGGAACAGGTGTACTGAACAAGGTTGACACTGTCAATACAGTGTTGTATCGCTTTCGACGTGCTAGGATCTATGGTTTTGACCATGTGTGTTTGGAACCACAATGAAGCCAATGGTGAAGTTGGCATTTGGTTTGGAATACCGTCGTGATACTGCAAGATGATCAAAGTCCCAAACCCTCCTAGATCAATTTCCCCTCCTTTAGAAGTACTAGTCTCCATTGCAGTAAGCTAAGAAGTGTGGAAAATTTTCTGCAACTTGATCTCTAATACCACTAATTCAGAGCCCACTGGTGCTCTAAGGGGCAACACAATAAACAAGAATCTAATGTGTTATGAGCCAAAATGATTTAAGAAACTTCAAGAACAACAACAATCAGAATGCCATGCCAAAGGGACTAAAAGAACAACGGAATACCATGTGAGAACCGTAACACAAGATTATATTAATCCAAAAACAGCAAATTTTGTATACATATCTGAACATTAAGATGTAGATCAACTAAAATTGAAACTAACTTAGAAAAATCAGAAACCTCTTCGAAGAATAGCTAATGTATATGGTTATACAACTGTATAAGACAGAGACAACAATCACAAGAAGAGAAACTGCTCACCTTCCACCAATTAATATTCCATGTTTGGTCGTTTTCTGGGAGTACTGCAAAACAGGGGGTACTGAATAGGGTTGACACTATCAGTATTGTGCAGTATCACATGAGATTTTGCAGTTTTTACCATGTGTGCTTGGGACGATCACAAATCCAACGTCAAACTCAACATTCAGTTTGGAATACTTCCAAGAATATTGCAAGATGATTGAATTCCTAAATCGTCCTAGATCAGTTGCCCATCATTTAGTGGCAATGATCCCCATTGCGACAAGATGAGAGAGATGTGGACAAAGTTCTACAACTCAAGCCCTAATACTGCTGATGTGGAGCCTAGGGGTTATTCTCGGGAACAACACACTAAAATGAGGCTCTAATGTGTTATGAGCAGAAACGGTTTATGAAACTTTAAGAACAACAATCAGAGTGCCATGACAAAGATACAAAAAGAATAACAAAATATCATGCTAGAATCATAATGCAAGGTTATATTAATTCAGAATATGCAAGTTGTCTACAGAGATCCAAGAGGTTGGATGTAGATAACCAAAACTGAAACTAACTTAGCAAAATCAAAAGCCTCTTCTAAGAAGATCTAATATACATAGTTATACAAGTGTAGAAGACGAAGAGACAACTTGATGGTTACAATAAGAGAAACTGCTCGCCTTCTGCTAGTTTATATTCCATGCCCTGTCATTTTCTGGGGGTACTGCAAATACGTGTATTGAATGGGGTTGACACTATCGGTATTGTGCCATGTCACATACAATGAGTTACGCTCTGCAGTTTTGACCACGTGCTTGAGACCATGACGAAGCCAATGGCAAAGTTGGCACTCTGTTTGGAGAAACACCGTGATACCATGAGACGATCAAGTCTCATATCCTCTTGTATCAACTATCCATTGAAGAGACCAAAAAAATTGATCCAAAGGCCAAGATTATCAATATCCTTCTAGGTGGCCCACAAAAATCTAACAGATATCATGCTTCACCAATAGACTTTCTGAAACCTTCACTTTGGGACTTGGAACTGTAAAGCTTATGTCTTCTTTACTATCACGGAAGCTAAAAAGAGATTATTCACTTTGCACTTAGCCCAATACACATACCAAACTAGATCTACCAAAAACTCATCAAGAATTTGCATTGATCGCTCAGAACTGCAAGTTGTCACAATACATGAACTGACATCTCAAATATGACACGTATGCCAAAAAAAAAAAAACTTGACCGGTATGACAAATAAAATATATAGCCATAGACTTATATCTAGGCTTGGGAATATCAAACAAGAATAACATGGTTAAGGATTGAAATAAGTTCTATAACTAATAAAATTCTATCCCAAGATACCTATAATGAAAATATAAAGAGATTAGAAAATGGGAATTACAAAGCATACCACGAAGAATCATTTCCATGTTAGCATCACATCCCGCAATCTTGCTAAGAATTTCTTTGCTTTGGGATTGATGTTGTGATTGGCCCATTATCTACAAGAAAAAAGGAAGAATAACAGTTAACTACAGATAATAACATTCAAAAAATATCTCCCACGACTTTGTTAAATGCATTTCGCACTCCCCATATTTTCTACATATGTGCATGAAGTGAACATAAAACCTAAACAAAGAAACACCGCCATGAATAAATAAAGGAAAGATTCCAAAACTTGTGTGTCAACACCTATGTTGCATACCAGATCCTCAAATAGTTTGTCCCGTTTCTCAGAGATCACTTCAATTGCAGCTTTTAACAGATCACCATCCATAGAAATCCAGTTCTCTTGCATTCCATTTGAGAACTTCTCATGGTCTCCCATTGTATGATTAACAACATTCTGTTGAAAATTCAACATGTGCATGTCATTGCTCTTGTTATTCCGAGGCCTTCCAAAAGTAGCCAAGGATAAAGGAATATGTGCTTCTTGTCCACCTGCCCTCGTTCCATTCGAAGTAGCATCTTCAGTTGCCCTGACTTTAACTGTTTCTTGAACTAGTTCCTATTGAAATATTCATACGAAACTAAGTCAAATAAAAGAAATAGAAAACAATATATCCTGTGCTGGTATAGACACTGCAAATTCAAATAAGCATGCAGACATAGTCAACCGGGCACAAAAGAAAGTTTCTTTTTTTACATGTCTAGATCACTAAGTAAATTTGCCCAAGAAATCGATGGGCTGTAATGAAAATGTACAGTCATAAACATACGTGCAACATTAAGTAAAATTCCACCTTTTTCTATACATGCAAATTTCTCAAATAAATGCAAAAAATGAATTATATGCATTAGATTTAAGAGCTTTTACACTTAACATTACAATCCCAGGTCTCACTTTTTATGCTCCATCCTAAACTCTATTGACAATTAAAAGTTTGCCAGGTAACTGTATAAACAATTATAAAGTTAGCCTCATGACTGTAAGGACAATTATAAGCTCTTACATTTATATCACTAATAACATGCCTTCAATAACATCCAACCACGCTCAATATATATCAGTAACATGGCACGTATTCTTTATCATTTCCTCTCCATCTGAGGAAAATAACTTCGATTCTTTTGACACACTAAAACTCTAATCTCTGAAATGAACAAGGACAAATACATGAAAATTCATTTTTCAACATGAAAACCCCATATGAGCTAAGAGTGTTGAACCATGTTGATGCTCTAAAGTTCTAAACTAGGCAAATTGTCGTTGAAATGCTATGAAAATCACATAAGTTGAAGAGTGACCATACAAGGCAAAATTGTTAGATTGAATCAGTAAATTCAAGAGCTAAGAAATGGAACAATTAGGACATCCAATTTGAAAGCCAATAATCTGTGACACTGACTCTGCATTTACTGGTTATGTAAGCCACTGCAGAGAAGATCTGTCCTTATAATTAATATACAAATAAATTATACACTTGTATAATACGTATAAAAAATACATTTTGTTTGCAAAAAGTTAATATTTAAAAAGAAGACAAGGTTTTTTAAGATTAGGAACTTAGAGCTCATTAGACCCGAAGAATTGTCAGATTAGGAATTTGGTTTCAAAAATTCAAAGCTTGCTCCTAAGCTTTCTTAAAACCAAGGTCCTCACACTCCTAGAAAACATGATAAAGTGGCTGACCCTCTTGTGAAATTGGCTTCTAATATTCAAGCTATAACTCCAGTGACGAATCAACGCAGAATTAATCTTGAGGCTTCTACACCCACTTTGAGGGCTCACATGCAAAAGAGTTGGCCATGGCAGATAGTCCAAAGAAGAAAGGGAGGCAGCCTAGAGGCACCATTGACATAGGCAATAGTGGGCATTTATCTCAGTTACGAAGAGTAATTATCAAGTTAGAATGCCTATAAAGGACATGGGCTGATGGGGGACTCATAAACCCCATGATTTCTGCACCCTTGAACACCATTTAACATAACGGGACAATATTTAAGGTAGAGCCTTGGACAAAGTGAGGCATGTGCCTCTAGCAACCACGTCCTACCGTTCAGATATATGAAGGGTTTTTTCTGCTCACCCATGCCCATAGTAGTTGCAGCTTACACCACCTAGTTGGGTTGCCACGTGCGAGAGGCAGCAAGCTGATCTCAGCTTCCACGTTTTCCAGCCATTGCCTCATAATTACTCATCTCCTTGTTTAGGCTAATTTTGCCAATTTGCATTTTCTATTCACAGTAAAAAATTACATTGTTTACTACAATTTGAGGATATAGGTGATTCTCTCAGTAGCTTGTGGGCTAACTGGTCTATCATTGTTGTTACTATGGCGTAGTGCTCTTCCTCAACTAAAAGGAAGAGAAAATGGTGGCCAATCTGTATGAAACCTAGGAGGGAAACCGAAAGCTGTAGTTTTTATAAAAACAGTTGGAGAGTAAAAACATGGAACTTTGTGGCAAAGACATTGCTAAGCAGAGAGTGACCTGGACTTGGAGGATATGGACTGCACTGACAAGGAAGATGATGGGACCAACAGTGGAAGAAATACTTTGCTTTGCAAAGCCACAATGGTTAATGAAGAGGCTGAGTACTTTGTTATGGGTACCAACAAGTACTTGAGTGGTAAATTGGAAGTTCAACACTAAACCACGCTGACAATTTTGGAAACTATATGAAATTTCTTGGTTGATTGTAGCACGGATACATCTACGACTGTGAAGACCTTGTGCTGCATGCAATCATGGAGGAGATTTTGAGGCTTGTTCCGGACCGGTCACGAAGTCCCAACATCACCTCGGCTATTTCTCTTTTCTAAAGTTGAGCATTTTCAGTTCGCTTCTCATTTTGGCCAAAATATTTTTGGGGTTTTTCATGGGACAAGTGAATAGGAGTGAATGGGTAGACCAATCAATGTTGATATCACTAATTTTGAAAAATTAATGGAAGAGGAGTTGTCTATTAGAATTACCATGGACAAATTAAAATCTCGAGGTCCTGAGCTCCCTTAAGGATCAAGTTGGAGATTTGATGGAAGTGAAGAAGGCCCACAAGAAAATGCTTATGGAATTGTAGAATTCTGTGAGGGCAAAGGCCAAAACAATTACGCCCCAGAGACCCGCCTGATGGAAATTGGAGGAAAAGATGGATGTTGGAATTCTACAACCCTCACAGAAAAATTTCATGATTGGGCCCAACAGTCTATCTCTGATATCTTTAATACAATCAACCAAATGGTGAATAATGGTCAGGAAGAGCTAAGAGTAAAATTTCCAATTGTGTCTCTTTCAGTTGGTCATTCTAATTAAATGATTGCTGCTGGTGGTAATGAGAAGGAAGTAGTAGCAGGTTAGCTACCAGATGGAAGCTGAATGGGGATGTCTCAAGAGTGGCGATGTGGATTCATAGAGAGATGTTTAGATTGAAATTTCTAATGAACTGATAGAGTGGATTGTAATGGCTGAGTACAGATTTTTTTTTGGAGCGGATATGCTGATTTCCATGCCTGCAGGCATGGAATTTTATAAGTAGGGTAGACTTTGTTTTAACAATTTTTGCACAAGAAACAGTACTTGTTACTCTCTCCGTAATACTCCTTACCGTCCAAATTTACTGAATATGTATAGCCTGTTTGGATTTCTTTTAATTAAAAATGAAATTTTTGCTTGCATCTAGAAACTTGCCAGATCCAAGAGCAGAAATTCTGCTTTCTGTAATTGAGGTTAATGGAATTGAACTAGTTTATAGATTCTTATTTTTTAAATAATGCATTAATTTAAACATTCACACGAACATTTTAGACACGATTCCATGAAAAATACAATGCATATATATAGTACACATTCTACCTTATTTTTAAATAATGCATTAATTTGAACATTCACACAAACATTTTACACACAATTCCATGAAAAATATAATGCATATATATAGAACACATTCATACATATCTTATGATTCTAGTAAAGTACATCAGGTTAGTTGTTTTGAATTTTTTTAATGTTCAAATGTAATTGTGCGTCCCAATCATGCAACCCGAATAGATTTTCGCATATCATATTTGACCCAATTAAGACAACATTATATCTAATTCATGTTCAAATATGTCACAATGTATGCAGGCATATCTGACCCACATATGTGTCCATATAGTATCAGATACGCCAAACACGTAATACAAAACCCTTCAAAAACATATCTGGTAGCTAAGGGTTAACTATATTTTGGAGTCATTCCATGTAACCCATTACCAAGAGAGGTCTTATTGTTCTACATGAATATGTGAGAGGCCTATAATTCTTCGATCAAACTTTTAATTGGATGTGCACTTCACCAATTGTATAGGTTGTACGTCGCGCCACTTTACCACTGAGAAAAATGTTCTTATGAAATGAAATTATATTATATTAATGTCCATGAATGACCAAAAGTAGGTCAATGGGACTCGAGAGTACATCCAATTACAACAAAAAGTGTTAGGGTAAAAGGACCCAAAAACAACAATCAACTAAAACGAAAGAAGAAGAATATAAGCACTAAAAAATAAACAAGGGGTAAACCCAACGTTGTAAAGCCCCTAACCCATGTGGTTAGGGTAGCAATACAAGTATCCATGTGGGGGGAGCAAGAACCCCCAAAGAGCATGGGTTGATGGAAGTCGAAAAGACTAGATGGTAGTCCCATCAAACATCTCCGACCATACCCAATACAAAGGAATCATTTGTGTCATCATCTATCACTGTGAAAGGGCCAATGCAAGATCTGATAATGCTCATCAAGGAGTGTCTAGGGCTCAAGCAGCTAGGTTGGGTAATCCTAGGAGAAGCAAATAACACCCCCTAGAATTCCTCCTAACGTCTAAGGGCAAAGAAACACTCGTGGTAGTGAGGAAACTCTCATTGTGTGCTTGTCCCCGTGGCCCAAGAAGCAATCGTGGAGTAGATCATGGCGCTAAGGAGCAAATCCATGACACTAAGCAAGGGCGGATCCCTGTCACCGAGAGCTAGTGTGTTGGGTAACTTAGTAGTAGTGTTGTGCAGAGGTGAGCATCACCTCACTAACCTACCCCCCTCAATGTGTGAAGTAATAATATCCGAATGGCACTTCATTCCACCAACCTCTTGGAAGAGCTGAAAGAATGAGGTGATTAGTCTGGGGGCTCAATGGGCTCCCTACAAGGACATGCGTCAAAAGGTGACAACCTCCCGAAGAAAAAGGACCAAGCATCGTTGATCTTGGTATTGAAATAAAGTGGATAAAGAGTTTCCCAAGTCTCTATAAAGACAATAGTATCTCCCCCGAATCTCATAATAAATAGGACATTTGAAAATGAAGTGTTCCCTAGTCTCTATCTCCTATAAAGAGCAAAGACAACATATCCAATCCCCACATGGAATATGATGATTAGTCTCAACACGCAACTTGTGTGAGCACCCTCAACTAGCCTATGGGAAACCTCAATCCATGAAACCAATGATGCTGGAGATAGTCGCCACCCGCAAGAAATTCTTAGCATAAAAAGCAAACTTGGGGCTGAGCGGTTGAGGAGGAGAGGACCATGTGACCTCTTTGTACTGCCTATAGATATTCTCTCTAACATCTCTAATGATGAGCTCCTTTAAGGGAATAAGCTGATGAAGGGCATCTAAAGAGTACCTAAAAGGAGGTAACCTATCCATAGAGATGCCAATAAACTGGAGGAGTGAACTAGTCTCAGAATACCAACAATGTCGACATCTATTGGAGCCCAAATATACAATCCACTCTAAAGAACATTAGGCTAGGTATGGCTACCTCCCATGGCTTGAAGTTGAATCCCCCATGGTTATGAGTCTGTGAATATAGAAATTCATCCTAAAAATAGTCTCAAGACACATAGGTTGGGAGGCAAAGTCGGATTGGACAATGCACTGAGAAATAGTCCATTTGCAATGGATCACACGTCGAATCATGAGCTTAGAACCTCTCAATACAAGCCCAATCAATAGAACCAAGACTAGGTCCCCAAACCTCAAACCCATACAAAACCATAGGCTTGACTGTAACAAAGAGGCGCATCATTAAAGGGATGCCTTGGAAGTTAATCTGAAAACAATGGCACTCCAAGATAGAAAGGGAGGAATATCCCTTGCGAAGGTGTGACTGATAGGCAAGCTTGACACTAAAATATGCTCCGAAAAAACTAGACCCCCAATTTATGGATTATTAACATTTTGTAGAGCAAAGCTGGGAAGCATAGTTGGGTTCCTCAAAAACCTCAACATTTGAAGTAGAAATAGTTGATATTGTAAGAGAAATCATATCTATGCTCGTTAATAGATTTCCAAATTCACTTTTACTAAGAAAATCTCAAGATATAGCTTTTTTATTGGAATTATTGTGCTATTTGCTAGAACATGGCATGAATATTGTTCATAAGTCTATTGAAACTCTTGTTGTTGGCTTAAGAGTTCTTAACTATGCATAAAAAAATTAATTTTGCAGGTCATATCCAAAGCAAATGTCTCTAAAATATGGAGATCAAAAATTTAAATGCTTTTATAAAAAGTGACTGTAACAACTATTAGATTTTAATAAGATACTGATAATTTCAAAGCTTTGAAGGGAATATTAAAATGAGAAATTATTGAGAATATCCTATATACTTAAAATTGTGATGATTTGTTTAGAGATTAGGGTATAATATCCAAAAATATGACAATTGGTAACATAAAAAAATTGATGGTATCAGTGGTAGCAAGGGCAATGAAAATGCAAAAACTATTTCTGAGAATGCACTTGATTGAACCAAGACAGATGCAGTAGACTAGTTATAAGTCAAACAAATATGCCAAGACGATATACGAAGATAAATGAATATTTTACAGAAATAGCCTGGAATAGCCATACAATGTCAATTGAGAATAATCTCCTCTTGCAAATGGATTTACAAAAGTCTAAATACAAATCAAAATATGAACATTTGAGAAAATAACAAGTGATGACAAGGAGTTGTATCTGCAAAATGAGGCTTCATGTTTGACACCTAAAACAAAACTATGCAGAACAAAAATTGGATGACTAGGCTCTGCTCTAGATGTAATAAACTACAATCACGACTAGAGATCGTTGTAGTGTTCATTAACATAATTTTTAGTAACCATATTTATGCAGCAATATATTGAAGGTATTCTGATATGAATATGTGACAGCTAGGTGCAATGTTCCATGACCGATAAAAAAACAAATATCCACAAACATTCAAGAGATCCAATGCAAAACACAAAGATATTGGCTTGTATTCCCCTGCAGAATCCTTAGACGCAATATTCTCAATAAAGAAGAGAATTCACAAGATGATATGATGCTTGGATGTAGATGGGAAAAGCCACTTATTTAAACACCTACTCCTAATAACATGTAAAGTGAGTTGACTAATCGAGAGCCTACTACACTAAAATACATCCCAATATATTCCATAAATTAAACAAAATACTACAAGTACAAAGAGAGAGATTTATCTACTCTGAACATCCCCCTAAATCATTACTTAGAAGGCCCAAAGGAAGCAAACATTAATCACTCAAAGGAGGAAGTTACTCGCCATCCCCCCCTAATTACTTGATAAAAATAAAATGTTAAATGTTTATTTTATGGCATCTTCTCGCTGCCTCACTAACTATGTGAACCTTTGAACTACATGTGCTTTGTGGATTAATTGTTGCTTTATTGTACGTTTTGGTACATTTGAACTTGCGATCATAAACCTTGATTGTGTACATCATTTTTATTTTGGCTCTTGCTCTTATTATTAGAGTATGCCCCAATACATTTGTAGCAACACTATGTTCTAGAGATCACATTTTCACTCTTCACACAAATCTTGCATCAACAGATAGAGGTAGTGCAGGAGTTGGGCCATATTGACCATCAATGGTCAATGTGCTCGTTCCACACCACGTTATCACATACAAAGCTATGCATAACCTAGGATTCTTGGGCTTTCTCTTGGATGTGTTCTAGAATCACAATGTTATAGAGGAAAATATATCTTCAACCAACAAGCCTTCTTTCTTGATTTATCTATAATGCTTTGAATTCTCTAGTTGTGAAACATCTTAGACTAGCACTCACCAATCAATCTTTGCCAACTTCATTGTGCTTGAAATCCTTTAGGTCATCAAGGCGATTGATGTCTAGTCTAACCCAAATTGATTGGTATTGAGTATTCACGTCCAAGCAATGGAAATATATACACAATGAAAACAACATAGAATAAGAAAAAAACTTGGCACCTTATTCATATAAAACTGCCATATACAATTTATTCTCCAGAAATACAACTTTGCCAACTTGGGAAAATAACCAAGAGAGCTCCTTAAGTGTGTATAACATCTTAGACTGGCACTCACCAATCAATCTTTGCCAACTTCATTGTGCTTGAAATACTTTAGGTCATCAAGGTGATTGACGTCTAGTCTAAACCAAATTGATTGGTATTGAGTATTCACACCCAAGCAATGGAAATATATACACAATGAAAACAACATAGAATAAGAAAAGAACATGGCACCTTATTCATATAAAACTGCCATATACAATTTATTCTCCAGAAATACAACTTTGCCAACTTGGGAAAATAACCAAGAGAGCTCCCTAAGTGTGTATGATCATAGCATACATAGAAGTCAACCAATAGGGTATGTCAGTTGAACAATTGTCTAATAAACACTCTTATCGAACACACTAGTCCCGAGCCTGCCTAATCTCAAAAATCAAATACCATCATTAAAAACACATGCTAATGTACCATATTTACTTGAGTACAACAAACATAGCATCAACTCTCAAGAAATCATAAACATGTTATCAACTAGGTATGCACATAATGAAGATGTTTTTTATTCTTTAAGTAAAAGTAATTCTTACAATCACAACCACAGAATCAAATCCAATGCAAATACATGGATATGAAATCCATGGAAGGTAACACACTATATAGAATTCCTTCTGAAGTGGTACACCGTTTGGGAAAAGTATGATGTCCCCTTTTCATATAATTTTAATAATTAATAAAATTGCCTGAATAGTGATTTTAATCATTCGAAAATATAAGGCAATTAATTAATTATTAAAATAGAACTATCTTAGATAATTATTCGAATTACTAGAAAAATGGTTTTAACCATTTGAAAATTAAGGTAATTTTAATGATTATTCTAAGAGGCTTTATAATTAATAAATTGCTTGAAAAGTGATTTTTATCACTTTAATTATTAAATCAATTTAAATAATTATTTAAATAAGGACCTACTTATTTAATTTGCCAAAAAGTAATTTTAATTACTAATTTATTAAGGCAAGTTATTTAATTATTTCAAAAAGGCCTAAAGTGAGACTAAATAGAATGTCGGCTTGGGAGCTAAAGCAAGAAAAGGAAAAGTACAAATACAAGGTGAAGATCACAATTGAAAATATGCTGAATTTTGATAAAATTGTTCTTTATGCTTGAAGAAAACTATTGGGATGCATGCCCAATAGAGGTTCATTACAGTTGGTGTTGATCAATCTAGAAAGGTGTCTTTTGACACCACCTTTTGCTAAGGAGATCTTGTTATTGACCTGGAAGTGGGGCAAATTGCTTTATAGAGTTCGTGTGGATTTTTGTGAGGGTTTCATGGTTCTTTTCTTGCATGTTAAGCTTGCTAGTTAATTATACTATTTTTGCAAGTGAAGCGAACCACCTGAGGAGCTTGGATCTAGGGTTTGGAGGCCTCATTTGGTCTAAAATATGCAAATTAAATATTCTGATTGTATTTGCTAATTTTCTGATTGTTGGTGTGAAGAAGTGGAGGAGTTTGTGAAGGGTTTGAAGTAGAAAATTAAATAATAATTTTTCAGAATTATTATTTAATTATTTTGATAGGAAACTAGGATTTTAAGAATTTCAGAGCAACTTTTGGTGACCTTCCCATGGAAGGAAAATTCCGAAATTATTTTTGTTTGATGTCATTATTTTTATGATCAATTTGAGCTCTTGTTTGCATCATAATTCCAAATATTGAGGGAGTTATGAATTTTTTAAGTTTTCAGCTATTCGTAGGAAATAATATTTGTTGAGGGCAGATTTTTGGCAGGGGTTTGAAGAGGAAAAATCATTCACAACAGCGACTGTATTTTCGCTATTTAATCAGAATTTTCTGCCAACAAAAAGTGGCGTTTGAGCTTCAAAAATTGGGCAAAAAGGTACTTGATTTTTGCAATTTAATTTATGGTTATTTTCTACCAATTTTCAGTCATTTTGGAACAAATTAATGGCTAGGATTCATCCATAAAACCCTATTATTTTGGCATCTAGGGTTTCTAGGGCCTAACAAGGGTTTTGAAAGCTTATTTAGCAAACTAGGGTTTGTTGATTGCATTTTCAGACTTGTGGATTTAGGGGAAAACCCCTTTTACATGAAAACGTCCCATTTGGGGACATTACAAAAAGCCACCACCATCATGAACTGCCTACCCAACAAAAAAAAAATTAATGCATTTCATACATTTTCTTGATTACAAATGACTCGCTTCTAACTTTCTAGCCTTATTCATATCATAGCTAAGTCGAATGATCAAATTTTATGACTACATCTATCCCTCCGTTAGGATGAGTCATCATCCTTGATGACTACTAGGCTAGGAACTATGAGATTTACATAGCGTTGGTGCTTGACTCTCATGGAATTGTCGAAGGAAAAGCTGTAGCAAAGGGAGACAAATCAGGCGACAACTTGACTCTAAAAGCAAGGAAAGTGGATGATAGTGTTGAAGCTTTCCACTTAAATATTTCCAACTCCTTCCATGCTAAGAACAACTATGACATTGACACTCAATTATACACAATATTTTTTATTCTTTGGTCATACGATGCCATCCTAATTGTCCACTCCTCTTTTGCCTTTATCTATTTCCCTGTGTTGAACCTTAAGCTAGAACCAACTCACATTGGGTTGTCTTGTTGAAAGCAACTTCTCTCTTATTATCCTCTCATATCTGGCTACAAGCACTTTCTGATTTTGTATCCTTTGCTCTAGCATATTTCTCAAACTTCTAAAGTTGCTTTTCTAACTTTGCACCTTCTAATGTCAATTTGGGGCTTCATAACTCTCCTTGTTCACGTAATGTCCTACCTAGTTCACCATGTTGAATAATTGCTTTGTACTTGTCCTCCAAATCAACTCTCCTGCTCTTTACTACTCTCACCATGACATGGCACCATTTATAATGTAATTTGAGGTAAGCCAATTAATATATAGCCACCTAAATCATCCACATACTTTCCCAACAATATCACTCTATTGTGTAGATTGATGCATATAGTATCAAATATTGGTATTCCTCAGTAATAAAACTACGTCTCCCTCATGTGGCTAGCACCCAGATATGAATTCCTTACATCCGCTAATTGAGTGTGGAATAGAAAGCATTGTCAATGGAAACCTCTTTCTTCCCCATCTTGGCCTTTGACTTGTCCTCTCTCTATAATTTTTAAAAACCGTCATCCAAATCAATATGTTTTGTCTCAATATGTGGATAGGGCTCTCCACATCCATAGTCACCATGTTCATCTTGCTTCGTGAATCCATAGTCACTCTGATTAACCTCCATCTCTTGCAACTAAGAAGCAGCCATGACATTCACTGGAAAATAGTCAATGAATGATCCTTGCAAGTGATCAAGCTCAATTCTAGGTATAAACATTTAGTATAGGGGTCATGGTGCTCGAAAGAGAAGCAAGTCATGGCTTTCCCCACAACCTACTCACTACTAAACATTCATTCAAGAAACTAGGAGCAAAAGCAAACGGAATAGGAAGGGGTGTCAAGAGGAGTCTAGTGTCAACTCGTTGGCTCAAAATGCACCTCAGCAAGACATCCTATACATATAGGTTCCTGTTGGAATAATTGTCATTGATGTCAAAGGAATTGTAACGGATATGAATGAAAATGTCAAACGGAATTGTTGCCGGAAGTAAATGGAAGTGTTCGGAGGTGAACGGAATTGTTGCAGGAAGTGAACGAAAGTGTTGCTGGAAGTGACCAGAATTGTTGCTGAAAGTGAACGAAAATGTTAACGGAATTGTCAACGGAAATGTTGATGGAAGTGTCAACGGTAACATCTTTTGGTGAAGAGTTTCATCTTGGATGCGACACATCCTTTTAAAGGCTACATACGGGAGAAGAGATGTGGAAGTATTACAACCATTCGATTTGATTGAAGATCACATAAGTGTGACAGAGAAGGAAGAGAGGAAGAGTAGAAAATGAAATAGAATATCCCTTAAGAAAAGGAGTGTGAAGGGAAGTTTTATTTTAATGAAGAATATCATATGAGAATTATGAAAGAGAGGAGAGCAGAAATTATATAAGAAAATTAGTGAGAGAAAAAATGTAAGAGAAGCAAAGCCATCATTTGATTGAAGAAGCAATCATTGACGGTGGAATCGATTTGGGTTGGGGTCGGTGCCTCATAGTCTAGGGGTTGGTGCTCCTGTGGGTTGGTGCTCACGAATTGGTCAGGTTGGTGCTTGGTGAAGGAGATTGGTGTCTCCAATGGGTGGGTGCTCACAAATTGATCGAGTTGGTGCTTGGTTCGGGGATTGGTGTCTCTAGTAGGTTGGTACCTGCAAACATTGTAAAAGATTTATATATATAAAAGCAATATTTTGCTGTGGTTTTCTCTCGAAAGGGTTTCCACGTAAATCATGTGTTCTCTTGTGTTATTAATTGCTAGATCTTGAATGTTTATGGTTGTTGTGGTTGATTAAATGTAAAAAGATTAAAGGATTATCTTATACTAATTCACCCCCCTTCTTAGTATAAGCCTGTGATTAACAATTGGTATCAGAGCGGTTCCTTCAGAGTTAGTCTAACCGCTGGAAGGTAAATCCCGGAAGCACAAGATGGCCAAGCAGCTAAGGAAGGAGAATCAAGAGTTGAAATCTGTGGTCAAGGCTCTTAAGGAGCACGTATATATCTTGGAGTCTAAGTTGGCTTTAGAAGCAAAAGAAGATACGATGTCTATTCAGGGTCTTAAGAATCAACTAGAGGTTGCATATTCAAGTTCGGAATCAAGAGAAGAAGAGTGTAATTAGTTGAAAACTGAGCTAAGTTCTTTGAAAGATAAGCATGAGAGGCTCATAATCAAAGTTGAGAAAGACCATGAGATATCAGTCCAAGGTGAAAAGGATGCAAGTTTTAAGGGCAATTTGAAGAAGCCAATCAAGCAGCCCAATGCTTTCAGGGTTTCCAATTCTTTTCATGGCCATTGTTTTGTTTGTCATCATGTTGGACATAGGGCAAGACACTGTTTGAGGAGAAGCAATCTGTTAAAGAGAGATCTCAATCACCTTCAAGCAAAAGGTATGAGCAATGTTGCTTGTTTTTGGTGTCATAAGGTTGGCCATATTGGTAAATTATGTCCAAGTGGAGTAAAGAGATCCTCAAGGTATGTCAAATGCTATGGAGCCCCTAGGAGATATGAGAAGGGCCAAACTCAGGTTTGGAGACCTAAGACAGTAAAAGTTGATCAGATTGAGTCTAAGAGTGAGAATGGATTACTTTCTATAGTAGAGAAAGAATCAAATAGGAAGGACTGTGTGAAACTCTTGTTATCAGGAGTTGTAGAAAAGACAGTGAATACTAGTCCTAAACAGCCTACAGATCAAGGAGAATCTCTTGTTACAATTGAGCATGAGCCTTGTCAAGATTCCCTATTATTAGTTTCTAATGATAGTGCATTGGAAGGTAAGACAATTGCAAGAGTTGAGAAAACGAACAACATCATGGATTTTGAGGTTAGTGAGTCAAAGAAGTTAGACATGGCTAAATGGATTCTAAGAGAAAGAAATTAGTCTCATGGATGCAAGAGGATGAAGGAAGTAACATGGGAGTTGTGGGCATCTCCTGGGTTCACTTTTTTCTAGGACCCTTTGTGTGGGGTGTCTCTTCTAGGCTTCAAGGAGACACTTTACAGAAAAAGGAAGCATGGTGGATGCATGTTGGGTCTTGGCTATGTTGCATGACAAGAAAGTCATGAAGGTGACTTGATATATCAATTTGTATATCAGTTTGAGGTAGCTTGATATGATGTAGTGTCTTGAGAGCTCTTGTGAGCATGAATTCAAGTAAGTCTAGTTGCTTTGAGCATGTTCTTAATATTCAGATCAGTGGTAGGTTGATGTTAAGAGGAGTTTGCTTTGCCATGTTGTGAAGCTGTTTATGCCTATCTGAGGTGGTCCTATTGACTCAAGGGATTAGTAATAAGCGAGATGGAATGGATCCATGTTGATTAGGTAAGCGAGGAGTGGATCCATGTTGATTAGGTCTCCATGAGACCTATTGGTAGCATGAGGGCTAATGGTGCCTTCATAATGAAAGCAAATGATTTGAAATTATCTAAAGCATGGAGGAGGTTATGGAGGTTGGTAATTAAGTCTTTGACAGGATTTGGATCATTGGTAAGGTCAGATGGGCCATAAAGTCTCATTGGTGGTTCGTTGAGGAGATAGACTTATTTGCTTTAGGTCTCTGCTAGACCTAATGAAGATGTGAGACCTATTGGTGTTCCCCTAAAGGTATTGACTGTATGTGGATAGTGTTTGAAGAGTTGTTTGCAAACCTAATTGGTTGAGGAGACCTGTTAAAGATGTCATGATCTAGATGGAGCATGGAGTTAGGGGGAGCTAACTCAATTTGTTTAAGAAGCTTGATGAGAAGCATGCATGAACAAAGGGGGAACATGACTCTAAAGTGAGGTAAGCTTCAATTTGGATTGACCAAAAGGAGATCTTTCAGCAAGCGATCATCAAGGTCAGGTCAAACGATCAAGTGACAAGGTATGAATGGGTTCAGGTAAGATCAAGCGCTGATGGAGATCTATGGAGTCATGTGTCAAGCTAATGAGAAACGGGTCAAGTTGAAAAACAACAAATCAATCGCTCAAAAGGTAAGCATTTGGTCAAGTTTTCTTCAGTAGCATTAATTGAAATCGAAGTGAAGAGACAAGGTGACAGCGGTAAAGACCCCTTGCCATTGATGTCAAAGGGGGAGAATTGAAGACAAGGGGAGCAAAGGAGGAGAACCACAGCAAGGGGGAGTTCATATACTAATTCATGGGGATTGCCATCAATGACAAAGGGGGAGATTGTTGGAATAATTGTCATTGATGTCAAAGAAATTGTAATGGATATGAATGGAAATGTCAAATGGAATTGTTGCCGGAAGTAAATGGAAGTGTTCGGAAGTGAACGGAATTGTTGCTGGAAGTGAACGGAAGTGTTGTTGGAAGTGACCGGAATTGTTGCCAGAAGTGAACGAAAATGCCGACAGAAATGTTAACAAAATTGTCAATGAAAATGTCGACGGAAGTGTCAACGGTCACATCTTTTGGTGAAGAGGTGCGTCTTGGATGGGACACATCCTTTTAAAGGCTATTTAAGGGAGAAGAGATGTGAAAGTATCACAAGCATTCGATTTGATTGAAGATCACATAAGTGTGATAGAGAAGGAAGAGTAGAAAATGAAATAGAATATCCCTTAAGAAAAGAAGTGTGAAGGGAAGTTTTATTTTAATGAAGAATATCATATAAGAATTATGAAAGAGAGGAGAGCAGAAATTATATAAGAAAATCAGTGAGAGAAAAAATGTAAGAGAAGCAAAGCCATCATTCGATTGAAGAAGCAATCACAGACGGTGGAATCGATTTGGCTTGGGTTCGGTGCCTCATAGTCTAGGGGTTGGTGCTCCTGTGGGTTGGTGCTCAGGAATTGGTAAAGTTGGTGCTTGGCAAAGGAGATTGGTGTCTCCAGTGGGTGGGTGCTCACAAATTGATCGAGTTGGTGCTTGGTTCAGGGATTGGTGTCTCCAGTAGGTTGGTGCCTGCGAACATTGTAAAATATTTATATATATAAAAGCAATATTTTGCCGTGGTTTTCTCTCGAAAGGGTTTCCATGTAAATCATGTGTTCTCTTGTGTTATTAATTGCTAGATCTTGAATGTTTATGGTTGTTGTGGTTGATTAAATGTAAAAAGATTAAAGGATTATCTTATACTAATTCAACCCCCTTCTTAGTATAAGCTTGTGCTTAACAGTTCTCATCATCATCCTCATCTTTGTCAACCCCATCTTCATCCTCCTCTAAGTAATTCCTCTCATTTGCTTGGTCTACCTTTGAATCTTCTCCTTTCTGCCCAATCTGACAAAGCACTCTCTCAAGCTCAAAATTTGGCACGTTAAATTCTATATAATAATCATGCAAAACCTCTGGCAATTGCTCAACCATTAAACCCTTTTCTTTCTTGTCCTTCATATAATTACACTTCTCTATCTTCTCCCACTTGGGAAACAAGCGACTCTCTAATTTATAGACGCATCCATGTCCTCCAAGAAAATAAAGTGTCTCATATAGCTTGCTTGCTCAAGTTTCCTTCTATTTTTAGTAGTTAGGGACACCTGCAACCTTTATATTCTTAAAAAGTACCATGAATATACATTTGGAAACTCTGCATGCTTTACCTTCAAATTGAAGGCATGCCCATCTTGCTAAATCCATGTCTTGGCCTTTTTAGCTAGATTGATGAAATGTACCAATGCATCCAATGTCATTTAAACCCCTTCAGGCATCTCACCATTGCCACTTTCAACTTCGAAGTTAGGAACTTACACCAATTGAACACTTTCCCACCTGTAGACCTTGCATATACAGGATGAGCCAAAGGGCAAGATCATAACTTCTTTAAATAACTAATTTGTGAACAATCAAGTCCTTGAGGAGTTGGGCCTCTAATGTCTTCATGTCAATGATTTCCATCCTCATATTTCCTTGGAGAGATGCCAACCTAACAATATCAATATGAATTTGTCTTTATGTGCCTTTTCGATATCCAATTTCTCAATTGTCTTCCCTCTATTGTGAAGACCAAGAGTCTATGTTGAGGCCTTTAGATAGTAAGAGATTAGAGAACTATAACCTTTACTACGATTGTGGACTTCCACATATGTGCATCCAAGAATTGGAAACTTCATGAGAACCTCCTCGAGAAAGTAAAGATTATTGCCGATTATTGGCATAGATAAAATGCAATGCATTATGATCCAGGTGGTAGCTCTAAACACGTGGTTGACATCAACACCAAAACCAATCTCCTTGGTCAGGGCTTAAATAGTCGTGCATTAGTTGTTGCACCAAAATATTTTGTTGGCATACAAGACAAATACTAAATCTCATCATACTCCTCTTTGTACCCTTACCTTGGGGGGTGGAACCCCCATATATGGCTCGAGGGGTTCACCTTGTGAGGTGTTGCCCCCTGAAAGCCAAGACCAACCATAACTTCATATTGCATCTCATTTGTAGTAGTGAGATGACAAAGAGGCACATGTGGAAGAGAAATTGTTAATCTTCCATAAAAATTACTTTGCATTTTGTATCATAAATAAAATGCACATATATAAATTGAGTTTGGGAGGGAAGATAAACAATTGTTTAGATCCTTAAAGAGAATGCCATGTAAAGAACGATCAAATTAATATATTTATTACAATTCTATATACATCTTTTGTATTTATTAATGAATGTTATTTTTGTTTTTGATTTCTTATTTATATTTCATTTCCACATATAACACATCCCAAATCCTAGTAAACGAGTAATGTTCAGAGTATCTCCTAGGATCCAAATCAGTGCATGAGTTTACATGAACGGGTGAGGCTTGTTACTCTATCCCCAATGGTATGTCATTGCTTCTATTAGATGATCCATTACATTTCCTCTAATGTCCTAATTTTCTCCTTGATTCATCGCAATGCTCTGTGGAGATTTCATTTGCTTAATTTCTTTAAAGGCTTAGACCTCTCCAGAGCTCTCCTCTCATCAAAATTTATAATTACAACCCCTTTTGTTAGTTGATATGTTGCTGATGGGGTAGAGGTAACAATACATTGACCCTAAACTTGCATTCTTTCACAATGGCATCTCACGCCACTTTCTGAAATCCTAAGACCTCAAATGATGATATGACATGAGTGTGACACTTCCTCACTCTCCCAAATCCCTACCCTTAACTACCAATTATAAAATGCCCCTACATAAACAAATTCCTTGGACGCTAGTTCACTAAACTCTACATCCTATATTTGAGAAGTCTTCCTCTATATCCCAAACTGTCCGTTGGAACCCCCAACTAGATGGTTTTTGATGGAATGGAGCTCCTACGAACACTCCTCTATGGAACATACCCTATCTGAAATTGTGCAGCACTCTTTGATTCTAAAAGGTGAAATACGAGGTATGCACTGCCCACTTCCCTATATGTTGTTTTACCACTATTTGGGGTGCACTATTGGTGGCTATTAGAGTCACTTGGAGGCTCCTCGGATGATTATTCTTGCACAAACACCCACTCTCATCCCTTCTTTGACCTATTCCCGCTTTTATTTCATTGGGGCCTTTCATAAGAACCTAAATACTAAACTCTCCTAAGCATTTTCTCAACCAAGTTGCAGTCGAAGTTCACAAGCCTTTTGTTAAACAATTACGATCGAAGCCTTGACAATTAACAACTTCCCATCCTTGGCACTTCACAAATTTCTCTCCATAGCACATCTCATGGAAAACGAACCCTATAAATTTGTTTTCTAGTTTAAGCTTGAACCTTTGTAGCTTCTCAACCAACCTAAGAAGCTTTTAAGAGAATGGAGACACTTTGAATGGTTGGCGACTCCTTCCAAACAAGCTAATACCTAGATAGGGCAGAGGAGGAAGCTCGAACAATTGATGGAATGTGTCAGACAGGAGTGGCACCCTCCGAACTGCCTTTTTGACCAGTCTTCTCATCTTGAACAAGGGCTCTCCCTCTAAACAAACATGTCCCACACCCAAATGGGTTGGGACTTGGTCATGTGAACAAGGTGACATCAATAGAGGAGTAAGGTTGTGGTTAGGTGACATCACAAACACGTTGACGTCAACAATTGACACCATTCAAGCAAGGATATAGTATATCAGTTTGACATCAACAATTAGCCTAGCAAAGGTAATGCAAGCAAGAGGTCTAAATTTGACAACAATTTGTTCAAGACAAGCATCATCAATAGGGGTGACATCAGAAATTGCACTTCAATTACACAAATACTGAGTTACATGAGTTTTGGATTCTATGTCAAACTGATTGGTTTCACCTCATTTGGCAATAAATCACAATTTGTCTAGATTTTTGTGCTATCAAGAATTAGGAGGTGATTCCAAATTCCAAGCCATTCCAAATTCAAGCCAAAATAGTGGGGGATGGGTGACCTCCTAGGAAGTTCTGGTACTTCAACCCTGTGAGCATCACCTAGATGCAATGAGTACCAAGTGGACAATTCAAGCTCGGAAGAAACGAGTTTCTATCAACTACCTATCATGAAAGATGGATCATGACAATTGACTTTCAAATTCAAACCAAAATAGTCCTAGGATGGGTGACCTCTAGGAAGTTTTGGTACTTCACCCCTATGAGTATCACCTAAATGCAATGAGTACCAAGTGGGCAATTCAAGCTCGGAAGAGACAGGTTTCTATCAACCACTTCTCATGAAAGATGGATCATGACAATTGACTCAAAAGTAACAGTATTGATTCCCAAAATATGATATTACAATTTTTTTTGGTAAAATTTCTTTACAAAATTGTTCTTGTTTGCAGAAAACCACAAAAAGTCATTTGCACGTATCTAAACATATCAGAATTAAAAAAAAAAAAAATCAGCCAATATTTTTTCATCAATTCGTCCAAATATTTTCTCGACAGCATCATTCCATAATAATCTTAAAAAACAAATTGTAGAAAAAATTACAGCAAGCTTCTTTATGGAGGGAGATGATATGAAAGGGCTCGCCGGTAGAAGACACTACCTCATTCCGTGAACTGTCTGTTGGCCAATTTTTGGCCCACATATGACGCTCTGGCAAGGTTTGACAAAACAATGGATCGAAGGAGGTTCAGAGAAAATCTGAGCAAGTTCTTTAAGGGGCCAGCAGCAATGTTCAAAAGCAAGCCCGCAGGCCAAAGGACTAAGCCTTGTGCAAAGTTCTTTTAATTAGCTTCTTTTATTCGGCTAAGTCATTGATCATTCTTCGAGCTTTGTAGGTATTGAGTGTGTGTCTTCCCTCGTGTTTCCTTTTCTTTGTTTTAACTTCATGGTTTTCCTTTGGAAAAATTGTCCACACAACTTTTCTGAAGGAATGTTTCGCTTTCGGTAAAGTTTTCTTCAAAAGCTAAGCGTCGGGAATTGTTTTGGACCTTTTGTCCGAAACAATTCTTCCAAATGACAATTTCAAAAATTCTGACTGGTTGTTCAAAGCAAAGCGCCCAGACAGTTTTTCGAAGGGACCTCTTGGGAGAAACGATCCAATTCAATATTTCCAAAGGGTACCATCCCCCCGCAAAAGTGCCAAAACAAATTTCCGAAGGGCACTTTCTTCTGAAAAGTGGACCGTTTCAAGTTTCCCGAAGGGTATCTTTCCCTTCAGAAGGACCTTTTTCAAATGCCAAAGGGCACTTTTCTTGACAAAAACAGGGCAATTCACCAAAAGGAAAGGACCATTTGCAAAAGCCCGAAGGGTGTCTGGCCCTTCAAGAAAGTCCTTGACAAGAAGCCCGAGGGAAAAAATTCCGAAGGAATTCCTTCGGGAAAGAGCCAAAGCAAATTTCCTAAGATAGATGCCTTCGGGAGATTTGCCCGAAAGAAATAGCAGAAGGAATTCCTTCAGAAGAAAGCCGAGCAGGAGCCACGGAGAAAAGGCCCGAGAAGAAGGAAGCCCGAGACCAAGTGTCCAAAGGAAATGACGGGCCGATGGACGTCAAAATTAGGATAAGCGACTAGCCATTGGAAGTAATCGAGTTTGAAAAGCCCGAAGACTTAAGGCTTGAAAAGCCCGAAGTCTTAAGGCTTGGAAACAACAAAGTGAGAAGACTTCAAGATGGAGGAGCCTGAAGTCATCAAGTGCGAAGTTGAGGAGCTCAGAGAACCCAAATTACTCTTCATAGTGTAATTCGAGATTCTCCTAGTGCTTTATTTATAAGCTTTATAAGTAAAGTAGTCACGAAAGCCCTAAGTCATCAAGTTGGAGGAACCCGAAGACATCGAGGCTGGAAATGACGAATGAAACACTGCCACGTGGCGTAAGCTGGGGTAGAGATTGACTTTTCAAAGGAACAGATGGAGGACAATCCAGGAGCGTTTTCAGCTGGCAAAGAGAATCGACGGTTCGCGGAAGTCGAAGCTCAACTAGACCCGAGTTAAATGGATACAGGAAAACCAATGTCTTTAGATTGGTTTTCCATCTATAAGAAGGGTTTGGTCCAGGTTTCAAAGCAGGCACTAGTATGGTTCCGCTTGAGCTTAAGAGCATGAAGATCTCGTCCTTTTCAGACAGGACACGTAAGGGAGAAAGTCACCATGCCGTTTTAAAAGCAAGAATCGATTTAGTCGTGCAAATGGAGACATCCAGCTGCCCAAGACATGGCTCTCTCAGCTCCACTAAAGGGAGACTTGAATGTGGGAATGGCTCGAGGAGATTTGGCAGTGATCTTGGGCGACGCATCTCATGGTCAAAGGAGAACGACAGCAGCAATCCCAGTCATCAACGACTCAACAACTTCTTCCCTCTTCCCTTTTTCTCACGCAGCGCGTTTTCTCTCTCTTCCATTCTCTATATGGATCTCACGATTTGCCATTGTAATGGTTCCCAATTTTTTTAGAATTTTGTCTTCTTGCTGGGAGACGAATACTCATTGAGACGTTTGCAAAAAACGTGCTCCTTCGACCAGGCTAAACCCTGTCGAGATATTGTAACTACCTCTTAATGTAATGTGACGATTTATTTGCCTATTTCTTATCTTCGATTAGTGCTTTAGTATGCTTGTGCTTGGTGGATTCGTGAATGATTGTATTCCTAGCCCATTAGCCTTCTGCTTGCCTCTTTGAAGTATTTTCAAGCTTTTGCAGGTCTGGATTAGTGTTCTACCTGAACCTCTTCCAGCGTGTGTTTACTTGATCTTGAGATAGTGCGAGCACAAATTGTCTCATGACTGATCTAGTGTGGGTTCAAGGCATAGATGAGTGATCATTTAATTTGGTGCATCCCCTGGTTAGCCTTCTTAGGAGCCCTTTTCTCCCTTCTAACCCTTATCCCCATGAAGTATTAGTTTAGCAGTAGTTTTAGGTGATCCACCAAAAGGAACTAGCCTCTTTTAAAAAGCCTAGAGGCTCAACCTCACCATAGGATACCCACATCCTAAGGTTGTTCCCACATTTGTGGTTGGAAGTGGGAGAGCCTGAAAAACTCTCCCACAAGAGTGCAATTCCAAGCTTCAACACTGTCCATGCCCTTTCCATCCTGAAACACTCAATTCATATCTACACTATCCTAATCAGACAGAAACACAAATTCAGAGTGATACACCTATTCACTGACCAAGCACACCTTATCTCTTGCCACAATAACTTCATCACCTATTCTTCCTCTTCCTTGTTACACTACAGCATCTAACACATTTGCTTTTTATGCAGACCACCATGAGCAAGCAGCGATTAGGACTGACAAAGAGGGTATAATAATTCACCTGCACTTTTTTTTGTGTCCCTTCTCACACAAGATCCCTCCCTAAAACACAGAGATGTGATATAATATACTTGAAGCTCACCAATTCGTTTTGAAAAGTTGAATATAGCATTTGTAAAATATGTACAAGAGACCTAAAACAGAAAGCATGTCAACTCTGTAATTTATGAATGAGAAACAAAATCATAAACTAAAAACACAGAAATCGTTTAGTCGAACCAGGGAAATAAGAACAGTCAGAGAAAAAAAGGCGAAAACATAGTGATAGAAAAAAAAAAAAAAAAATTAGAATTCAATTGGTTCAATGGATCTCTCAAGAAATTTACCCTGTCAAGGTACCAAGGCTAGTTTCCCATTCTACACAGTAATGAGCAGAAAATTTTATTTATGTTCTGCCCAATATCTGCATATAAAGTGATTCAAGTGATCCTGCCCGGTATCCGCACATGCAGTAATTCAAGCAATCCCCATACGGAGCAACCTCTAGATTAATTTTAGCAGTGGTTCTGACACCGTGCACATCTCATCAAATAACTAAATTTTCCACCATCACAGGGTAATCTCATGTAACCTTCACCGCAATCCTTATGCAGAACAATATTATTGATATGAGCCAGCCATAAAACAAGTAAACATATTAATGGGTCAAAGAAGACAACATACCATGTCACTTCTATTACGCAGTCCAATCCTGGAAGGTGATGAAACCTGCTCAGTTGCAGGTTTAGCATGCTGCATAGGATGCATATACTTGTCAGAGGATTGTCTTGCAGCTTTCCCTGCATCGCCGACATCTTTGGTTGTCGATGTAACTTTCTCAATTGCATTGGATTTACCTTTCACAGGTGACAAAGAAGTCTGACTAAACTTAGACACATATATGATTTTACGCCTCCCAACATCAGCTGCAGACCCAACTTGCTGACTTCCACTTTTAATTGCCTTGCCAGTGTCCATGGCATCCTGTAGGAAATCTTCCTCAGTGTTGACCAGTTCATCATTCATAGATGAAACATTTGGTACCATAGTTTCTAGCTTGGTGCTGTTAACTTTGTAAGATTGAGCTAGGCTGTCTTGATTATTTGATGCTACAGGATGTTGACCCTTGATGTACTGAGCACTGTCAAATTCCTCTGAAATCCCATCAACATTGATTGAGTCTTTCCTGCAAAAGTAAACTCACAAATCATCTATTAATGACAAAAAATTATCTATGACAATGAATAGCAGTACTAGCTGACAAGAAAATACAACTAACTATCATTTTTCTTCTGCATGATGCCTTGAAATGAGCAAGTTACAAGGTTTTAGCACAAGCACACACCATGTTAACAAATATATTGATGCTTCACTGCAGAAAATAGCTTAGTGCAAAATAGTAACTCATGCTCACCTTGACAACCAATCATGAATTGCATCAGAATATGGCCGCAGATGAAAATAGGTAACTGCTGATGCAGTCTCGTAGCTACATTGCACATTTTCAAGCAAAGGACCTTCTACACTGCAATTAACAAAAACAAGCTGACAGATGCGGTTATATTTTCAGAAGGAACTGTATGCATCTGAAACATTGGATAAACAAACCTTTGCAATGTAGTGATATGAAGCAAATGACTATACAATCATTAACCAAACCCAAGGCATCCATTATTTAAACGCTAAATTTTGAAAAGCCCCAAAAATGGGGTCAACAACAATCAGCTCAAAAAGGTTCCTCTTGTCCAATGTTTTGGCACGGACACAATTATGGGTTAAAAACCCTCCCGTTTTAGTATAAAGTATGAAATCTGAATATGATACGGGTTACCGACACCCACATAGGGCTTGGAAATATTTACAAACACAAAATAAACCTAATTTTAGTAAAGAAAATCTAATCTAAATCTGATGTTGAGAGGAAACAGGAAGGAAGATAAATTTTATACTTTTTTTATTTTTATGTGGAGACAACAACTGGTAACACATATTTCAACATAGTGAAAGTAATTTCTCTGCATAAACAAACTACCCATAATAAAAGTGAGAAAGATCCAAATTCATCACAAGCAGTGCAAAACCTGAAATGATTTATTAAACTGTGTTCTGCATAGCTTACTTTCAAACAAAAACTTATGTTAGATAAACCAAAACCATCCATTTAAACAATACTACACAAGTGCATAAACAAATATCGAATCAACAAAATGACAAAGTATCAATACAATCACAACCCAAATCAATATCACGTCATGAATGTTGTTGTTGAGGAAAAACTTCCTTGTTTTAAATGTGTTTTCTTCTAATGTCTCCTTACAAAGTCTTCTTCAACTAATGTGCTAAAAAAATGAGGATCCCTTTTACAATATTAAAAAAACTTTTATAGCTCATAGAGCTTTCACTATTCGTCCCTCAAAATGGAAGACAAAATCGTTCACTTGCAAGAATCTGTTCACTACTACAAAAAAAGACAAATTTGACTAATTCGATAACTCAAAGAGAAGCTTGCATGACCACCAAATGTAGTTGAGAAAGAAATGTCAATGAAAGAAGGGGCATCTACCCCCAATGACTAGAGTGATGAGCATTGTGATCTTCCTCCTACAACACATTGTCATGCTTGTAACATATTCAACGGGCTTCTTCCTCCATATCCATAGGCTTGGATTTACCATGACCTAACTTGAAGAGGATTGGGCACATCTCCGATCATCTTCATTGAATGGGATACTAGAACAAATGGGGGAGCCACAAAAGCACAACTTCACCCATCATATTGACTCACACCACCATTTGCATAAGCTTGTGAAAATTGAGCAGAGGTGAGTGAAGCCAGCCAACCTAAAACCCACTTGGTCGATGCTCGAGGCTTCTTCATGGCTTAGAAGACCTGACATTTTTCCATGTTCTTCTTAATCAAGAAATGCATGATCAGAGACTGTGATAATCCAAGCCCAAGAATAAGATGCAAACGCATTCCCTCGTTCGTGCAAAGCTTCATTTCCATTTTCAGTACATTTTGTATAACTTCACAAGCTTACCATGGCACAAATAAATAGAAAGTTGAGGCCAACTCTTGCCTTATCCATACCTGACAAGAGGTTTTGAGTGCTCCTTGTCTGGACAAAAAGAGGTCAATTTTCGATTGTCTTCAAAGTACAAACTCGTGTCAATTTCATATCGCCTTCCCATCTAACAGAAATAACACTTTTGAATCCTGAGGCCTGCATAAAAGCGATTTTTACTTGGCCAAATTGTGATAAATTTGTAGTCACTCACTTAAGTCCATAAATAGACTAGACAAATGAGGTCTGAACTTGAGTGTACGACTGAACCAACTATATTAAGTCACATTTGGTTCTTCATTCCCCACAAAATATGCCTTAAACCCCACTAACCAAAATATTGGTTGTAACCTCTTTTATTTGTTGATGTTTATTTGCCTTCATTGAAGAGCTTTCTAGTTTGGTGCGGTGTCATGTCGTTGCAGTGCTTTTATAGTTCTACAAAGCTTCTTTTATAGCTTTATAGAGCTTTGTAGCCTTACGACACTACATGCAATTTTGCAGTGGTCCCACATTTATAATTAGTTTTTACCTTTGTGATGCCCTGTTGTGGTGACTAATATATTTCTATGGAGTTCCTCTTTTCCTGCTTGCAAAGCTTTTGCTTTTCCATTTTGCCGTGTTGTAGGTACTCAAAATCTGCATTTGAAAATGGGGAAGACCAAATCCATTTTGAAAAGCAACATCAAACCAAAGAAAGAAGGGGACTAGAAAGAGATATAGGCTTAAAATAGGATTCCATAACATAAACGTGTATAAGGTCTACAATCAAGGGATAATAAAGAAACAAAAACATGACAGAGAGCACTAAAGAGAGGTTTGAACAAGGGAAAACACACAAAAATATTTGTCACTCAAAGCAACTTGTTGATTCCGCATTATTTAAGCTACTTACAACACGGTGGCTCCAAATTTGCAAAATTTTGGCATGTTGGCAACAACGAATGGCATTTTTTGGGGTAATAATACTAAGTATTAAAATAGTCTAGAATCTCTAGTTAGTCTCCATGATTAAACACACAAACTATTGATAGAGAGCCAAATATAATAAGCATAAGCAACCTCTCTGATAGGCATTTGAAGTATCGAGACCCATTCAAACAAAGGATAAATGTGTGCATAGTAAGGTGAGTGTTCTTTGATTAGCATCTCTGAGGTTTTAACAAAGTCCAAGAGAGTCACAGGGTCGAGTAAATATTCATGTCTATCCCGAATGTAACATAGGTTTGTAGCTAGTCCAACGTTCATAGCCCCCAAAGACATGGGGGCTAGATATCGACCCAGGGTTGCTCTACTGCCAATAGGCACCTATAGCCCTAATGGAGGCATCTCTAGTTGTATCTAGGGCTTGCTCTATTGCCATAAAGCATCCATAGCCATATAATAGGTGTAGACACCTAAATTTGGTATTACATGTGACAACATTAGTTTTGAGCTATCTTTGACATACATGACTTATCTGCATACATTTGACTCTTGCTCACATTCTCTCCTATCCATTTATCTATCTATGCACTCAACCAACCCAATTTGTTGTCATTCATATACAAGATCTCCCTAGTTTGTGGCATAATGCTCTATTATCCTACACAAACTATCTGCATATTCCACATAACTATTTTTCCCTTCCTGGACAATGTCAACAATAGTCAAATGTTCGCAGTTACCAGCAATGTCCACCTTCATTGACAATGTCCCAGGAACTCCAATGGCTATTTTTCAAATTCAAATCTTTCCTTTGGGTTGGCCTAAGCATGTTTCCTATGTCAGTTATTGGGCAAAATTCCAAAGAACCATCTATAAATACAAAACAAGCCTAATGTCTTACTCACTTGGTCACTACTTGGCAATTACATTGAGAACCACCTGCACATTGATAGATCTATTTGCAAATCCTTGAGACACTATCCAAAAGCATCCAAATCTAAAAAACCCTCAAAGGAACAATCTTAAAATCCAAGTCTAAACACTAACGCAAGGTCAAAGTTGCATGATGTCAAAGTGTCGAAAGTCAAAGAGTTGCATTGCATTCTAGTGGAACACCATCGAGCACAATACACATAAGAGGGAGAGCTACGTGTGGTTCAAGGCCTCTTTGTTGTATTGAAACATAAGCAATACTCAAACACTCAACAAAGAGTGATTGGGATTGTCCAACCCATCTTTTATCCCCTTCTTTCAAGTCAAGCAAGTGTCAAAATGGGAGCTAGGGTTTTATAGCAAAAGAAGACAAAATCAGGATTTGCGCATAGGACCGAGTTCAACAAATTACACATAAATCATCCAAATAGGCAGGTGTAGCAATCTGTGAAAGAATGAACTGTAAAAATCAATAGGGACAATTCTAGCAGATAGTAGATGAATCCGGTTGCCAAAAGTGTCTAGGATTTGTTGGTTGCATCCTATCAAATTCTAAGAACCTGTTCCGTAAGCCACGTAATCATATCATAGAGCAAATTCAGAATATTTCAGGGGATTGTATGCAGGCAGGGAGCAATAAAGAACAAAATATCATCTAAGAGCCTTCTCTCTTCGTCATTTCTATATTTAGTAAGGGCAAACAATCTCTATTTAGCAATTCATATTTGAATAGTTTACACTATATCTTATGCAATCTTAATTTCATTAGTTTTGGCCTATTTAGATCTCCTAAATCCAAAATAAGTTAAAACATTCTAGTGAACCCGATCTTCCTTTTGAGCACAATAAACCCTATGTCTACACTTAGGGTTTCTTACTTCCTTCTTAGCGTTTCGAATTTCTCCTACATCAGGGTTTGGACCCGATTTCTATTTTCACATAATCATAATGAAAAATATAATTGATGTGAATGCTAATATGGGAAATGATTATATTGATTTTCATGATAGATTTGATGATATAAACCAAAGGGAATTAATTGAATATCATGAAAAGAATTCACACGTTTGATGCATTATTACACGTAGCTAGATATGAATTGAAAAAGATTTCCAAGGAACCTACATTTGAGGAATGAAATGTTGAACTCTTCAATGATATTGACTTACCTTTTAGATGCACAGATTATACAATTAGTGTTCAGACCGCCACCGCTACCACTACTATTCATATGTCTACACCTATGGTTACACATGTGATGCCTACCCATAATGAGAGGGGAACCCAAATTAATCCTCAAATTTATGTCTATTCCTATGCAAAATAATTTTGTGCATTCTCGGGTTGCTACTTATGTGACAACATCTATTACTACTCAATCTTCTATGCCTACTGTTCAAACCCTTGTACAAACTATTCTTGATCTTCAAGCTAAGGTCTTACAATTGGAACAAGGTTCTTCTAATGCGGGTCATTCAACTAATTCTTAAGCATTATTACATACCCTATTGGCCCCAAAGATTTTCACTCATCCTCTACCTACAGGATTTGTTGCACCCAAGCTTACATTATATGATGGTAAAGGTGATCCTGAATAGCATCTTAGAGCCTTTCAGGTAGCATGTTTGGACCATACATCCAATAATAAATTGTTGACCAAATTGTTTCCAAGTAGTCTTAGGGACTATTCTCTACAATGGTTCTATGACCTCCCTTTCCAAGCAGTGCATGCCTTCAAAAATTTGGTTGATTAGTTCTTAGCACATGTTTCTATCAACATCAGTAAGAAGTTGTCATATGCTCAAATTGCAAAACTTAAGCAAGGATCTAATGAGCTCATTAGTGATTATGTGTTTTGTTATAAGACTATGCTCTCTAAAATGACAAATCCTATGGTTGATAACAAGTTGCAAGACATATTCAAACAAAGCCTACTTGTTCCACTACATGAGACTATTATGTTCAATCACTTTCAATCTTTCAATGACGTGTGCCATATGGTTATAAACCATAAAGTTAAGCTCCATGCTATGAACAAGTTGAAATGGGTCCAACCCTTCAACCTTTATTGGTGCAAATTACAAAGCAGTGCCACTTTCAAATCGAAAGCAAATTAAAATGATAAAAAAGCAACAACTAATGCAGTTTCACAACCAACTAAGAAGTTTGTCTTATCAGCTCTACAAAGGAAGAAGTTTACACGATTATCCAAACATCCTCATAAGATATTACAAAGGCTACTTGGGTGCAATCTCATATCTCTCCCTCCACCAATGGATGTTGATATGAATAAGGCACAACCTAAGAGGTTCGATGTCAATGCTTATTGTGATTGGTATAGATGTATGGGAAACTCTACAAACAAATGCTTTGAGTTGAGACATAAGATACAAAATCTAATTGAGATCAATAATGTTAAAACACCTACAAATAGGTCGGTAGAACAACCTAATTCGAAGTTGAAGATATTTTATGATCCCTTTCCAAATCATGCGGCTAAAAAGACACGAAGACTAATCCTGAGGTGCATATGACTTATAAAATGAATCCTCCTCCATCTCATTACGCTTCTGAGATCTGAAGAGGAACATCCTATTGATGGTCTTATTGGTAAAGCTTAAGGATACACAAGTGCATAGACCTAGTGTCACAATCAATGAGCATGAGATTGTTGATGATGATTCTATCAATGCACCATTGTTTGTGCATGCTTATATTGACTCACATCCTATACACAGTGCTATGGTGGATAATGGAGCAAGTGAAAACATTTGCACTGTGACATTACTTACTAGTCTTGGATACACAGATGAGGACTTGATTAGTACGACAAAGACAATGAAAGGATTTCATGGAAAAAGATAAAACCCTCTTGGGAGCATAGTTATAACACTTATGGTAGGACCTGCATTAGTTTCTACTTCATTCTTAGTTCTACCCAATACAAGGGCATTTGATATGTTATTAGAACATCCACAAATACATAATATTCGTGCAATACATTCTTTGATGCATCGATGTGTGAAGTGTATCTATAGCAACTAAGCGGTTACAGCTCCAGGTATTCTGTGAATATCCTATTCAGCCATAAGTATTTCCTTTGCCACCTCCACCACAACTTATACAGGTTCATTCTACGAAGGCAATTCAAAGACAGGTAATTGATCTTCCTCAAAAACCAGTGCTTCAACATACATTACATCAAAGGTCTATTCAGGTTCCACAAAAGACATTACCTAGTACGTAACATCCTACGTTGGTTGTATAGGGCGTTCTACGTGTTCCACAGTGAACACCATCTTATACTTCTCGTGTACAAAGAAGTTCATAGGTTACTATGGTGTCCATATCTACATAGCATACACGAGATCATGTGGGCTATGATGATAATGATGGATATGTTAAAATGCGCGATCACTTCTCAAATTTGCATAAAGATACATATGTTAATCCTCAGCCATGACATGTGACATTTGCGTCAATCAATCAAGGGCCTACATCTGAGCATCCCATTGATAGGATCATTGGTTAGTATGAGCATATTTCAATTTCAAAAATACAAAAAAATCCAAAAATTGAAAAAATCAACAAAAAAATCAAATATTCAAAAAAATCAAAATCAAGGACCTATGCATGACATGCATTGCTAGTTTACATGATTGATTGTTATCATCTACATGGTAGATTACATATCCATTCTCTATGCAGACTCTTTTCATGGTGTACATGAGTGCAGTGCAGGAAATACAAGTTATATATGTTGCATGAATATGCAGGTGCGGGACATTCCTTACACCCAAGGGCTACCTTTCTACATTAAGGACATGCCTACATTGAGGGCATCTTGATACACTTTACAGGTTATATCTTTTTATGACCATTCCATTGATCATATTGAACTACTTAGACTTTTTATACATGGCTTGCTTGGGTATACTATTAAAGTGCTATACTCTATGGATATTGTATTTTTCTATATTTGATGAGGACATAAATTGATTGTGTAGACTAGCTTTGCTTGTTCTGTGTGTTTGACATTGACGACTATTACAAGATGTGGTCATTGATTGTGTGTTACATTGCATGTTCTATGTGTGACCATTGATGAGGTGTTTCATTGAGTGATCATTGATGATTGTTATACTGAGTGCTATCTAGGGTGTTTCTATGACTGCATTAATTGTCGTGTCATGTGTCAGTTATGTCGAGGATCCTCTAGTTCATGTCATGGCCATGTTATGTTCATGTTGGGTCGGAGTTGAGTCATGTCTTGAGTGCTTGTGTGCATCATGATCATGACATTGTGTGCATATGTGTGCATTTTTATAATGATTGTTGAGCTTGTGGTGTTGTAGTTGCTATCACACATTTTTTTGTTGTATGCAATGCCATGATTGTTATCATGCATCTTTTGTGTAGGTTAGTATTGAGAGCTCATGATTGTGATGTTATTATTGAATGTCTAATTTATATATCTACTTGACATGACACTTGTATGCTTTGGATCGCATGTTTCATATGTGTGTGAATGATCAAATCTTTATATAGTGACATATCTTATCAAGTTAAGCACACATGCCTTACATGATTACATTTATCTATATAACAAGTTGTGTATAACTATTTTTCTTTGAGATGAATGATTCACAGGCTTCATCCATCACCTAAAAAGGAAGACATACTAGTAGGCTTGTCATACATATTTAGGCCTTGACAAACAGATAATTTAGAACTTGGATCAGATTATGTGAGTTAGATTGTGATAAATCGAGAAGATTGAGATGTGATACATATGTGGAGCATTTTACAGGATTATGAGGAACTAGTGACAGATTCCGTGACATTATATGGGTCAGACTGAGCAAGTAATCAGATTCAACACATCAAATTTATTAGATTAAACAAACAGTCATACAAAGTATGACACTCTACATCCCCTGAAGGTATAGATAGATCAGATTTGGGGGCATGTATGTTGTTTATGCATACACTTTTTATTTCTATGAAGAGGATCGATGGTACTACGTAAGCATTTTGAGTCTAAAATCCATCTAGAGCAATTGATTTAGAGCTTCAATTAGCATATGAACCTGGTTTGAGGTTCCACCTTTTACATACAACCCTAATTTGGGGTTCCATCTAAAAACGTTATGATGATAATTTGAGTAGTGTCGTTGAGGTTATTGTGTCGCTCAACTAACACTTCTCAATCTACAATGGGGGTTGAGACGTTTGTACTTCTCAACCCATGTTTTTAACAGTGGCATCTCCTTGGAACATAATCACCCCATGGCATTCTCCAAATAAGTTCAACAGAGGAAAACTTGGTTCGTGTACCTACAGGTGTATTCGTTCCTTGACTTTTCAATTTCAAATAGTTCAATGGTCTGAATTATTTTATATTTTTCTATCATGAGTGGACATTGATTTCTGCATGTTTCCTTGCAGGTTTTGCATGGAGCAAGCTACATATTTGAGACATACCTAACAACACCAAGTGCGGTTACATAGGTACCAAATTTATTTCTTTTAAACTTTTAATCTAAAATTTTCAATACTAAACTAAAAAAGGGACATTTCTAGACACCTAAATTTGGTATTAGACACATGACAATATCAATTTTGATCCATCTTTGATATACATGACTTGTGCACACACATTTGACTCTTGCTCACATTCTCTCATATCCGTTTATCTATGGACTCGGCCTACCAAATTTTTTGTTGTTCATATACAGAATCTCCCTAGTCTATGTCATAATGCTTTATTATCTTAAGCAAACTATCGCCATATTCCGGATCAATGTTTTTCTTACTGGCCAGTGTCGGCAACAGTCAAATGCTAGCACTTACAACAGTGTCCACCTTCACCAATAGTGTCCCAGGAGCTCCAACGGCTATTTTTCAAACTCAAATATGTCCCTTGGGTCAGCCTAAGCAAGTTTCCTATGTCGATTATGGAGAAATTTTCCAAAGACTCATCTATAAATACAAAACAAGCCTAAGGTCTTACTCACTTGCTCACCACTTGGAAATTACATTGAGAACCACTTACAAATTGAGAGATCTATATGCACATCCCTGAGACACTATCCAAAAGCATCCAAATCTTTAAAAACCTCAAAGGAACGATCAAAAAAGCCAAGTCATAACACTAACGCAAGGTCAAAGTTGCTTGTTGTCAAGTGTCAAAATCCAAAGAGTTGCATTGCATTCCAATGGAACACTATTAAACACACATACACGTAAGTGGAAGAACTATGTGCAGTTTGAACTCTCTTCGGAGTATTGGGACATAGGCAACATTCAACAACCTTGCAAAGAGTGGTTGGGGATTCCAACCCATCTTTTACACCCCCTTCTTTCAAGTCAAACAAGTGGCCAAGTGAAGCTACAGTTTTGAAGCAAAGGAAGACAAATCAGGATCTGCACAGAACCAAGGTCAACAAATTACATAGAAATCATTCAAACAGGGAGGCACAAGTGCACAACGATATGTGGTAGAACAGAGCAGAAAAATCAATGGGGACAATTTCGGCATACAATGGATGGATTCAGTTGTTGTAGGTGTCTAGGCTTCGTCGACAACATCCTATTCTAATAGTCCATTCCCTGAGTCGATCAGTAATAGATTCATTTCAAAATATTTTAGGCAACTATACACAAGCAATGAGCAATACAGAAAAAAAATTATGCTAAATGTCTTCTCTCTTGGTCATTTCTATATTTAATAAGTGCAATCAATCTCTCTTTAGCAATTCAAATTTATGTAGTTTATGGCATATCTTATACAATCTGAATTTCAATAGTTTTGGTCTATTTAGATCTTCTAAATCGAAAATTAAGTTAAAACAATAGGTTACCTAAGTCGTCCCAAATAAAGGGTTTAATCAATATAGCTTTTATTTATTTTCTCTCAATTGTTTTACTTTATATATATATTTTTTTTAAATCAATAAAGATCTTGTACGGGTTCGGAACCACTATGAGGAAAAGGGATAAGTTTAAGAATTGCTCTAGTCCTCACCCCCACATCTGCTCATTACCCTGTAGATGCTTTTAATGCAAGGACTTTGTGAAGGATAACCCTCACCTGGATGAGACCTTCCCATCAAAACCCATAAGGGATAGAGCTTATATAGATTTGAGAAGGCTAAGCTTTTAATAGTTCAAATGCTTAAGATAGACTCAAACCCAAGTCAAGATTCCAGAATACTAAACGTTCCATGCTTAACATCCATTTCCTCCTGCCAAAGTGTCATCTTTTTCCTTCCTCATTAATCTTTCAGAATTTATTTTAGGATTGGCCTTGCAATAAAATCACCCAGAACGAGATTATCAAAACAGAGAAAAAATCTAACCTAAAAAGGTAAATAAAATCCAAAACACAAATAAACAGGGAAAACCTAAACTACCACAACCATGCCTCAAATCAAACAATGTGGGAGGGGTTGACTTGAAAGTAATGCTTCAAGTATCACCTATTGGTTGGAAGAACCAAGTTTCTACCCTCGAGAGTCTGCAATCTAAATGTATTCTCTCTTAGGATCTCAAATATTTGCTATGGACCTAGCCACAAAGGTTCCAATTTGGTGTGATGCCCCTTCTTCTCATGGGCCTTGTCCTACATAAGCATCAAGTGTGCAATTCTGAATGCCTTCTTTGTAGCCTTCTTATTGAACCATATGTTGACTATTTCTTGGTGTTTGCTAAAATGATTAAGGACCTTTCCACTAATTTCCTCAACCCTGAAAAAAGTCAAGCAATATCCTTCCCACGAGGTCACTCTACCCTACCTACTCTTGGACAAGTTGATAAGTTGGGATAATTAGATAAGAAGGAAAGATAGGTTCCTAATTATAAACCATTTCATAACGAGATAACTTCAAAGCATCTTTAATTCTTGTCCTATCAGCCCACAAAGCATATTTCGATAGAGTGTGCCAGGTTTTTGGATTCTTATATGCAGTCCTCCTAATGATGTTCAACAAACTTTTATTTGGTGGATTCAGATACTTCATCACCTTGGGGGATATAGGTATAGGAAAACTTGAGAACGATTTTCTTGTCATATACCTATTCAGTGATTTCACCATACTTAAAAAAGGGGTCATTGTTACATACCAAGGAATAGGGAGTCCCAAACCTGGTAAGGATGTTCTCTACAAGGAACTTGATGACTTTTGCAACAATGTAGTGTTTAGCAGCAACAACCCCAAACCATCAGGAACAGTAATGTTTTGCATTCAATACAAATTTGTATCCCATGCTCAAATTTGGGTTAATGACCCCCACAAAAACAAGTCCCCATTTAGCAAAAGGTTGCATCTCAATCATCGGGTGGAATGGCATAGTTCCATTCTTTGGGAATCATTGAAGAATATTGGCCAGTAGTCTATGTTTCAAATATTTTTGGTCTGTGGTTGATTAACCCATGCACAATATGTTAAAGGGTGGCACAAGAGAGATTCTTGATAATACAGTCCAAAACAGCAATCACATCTTCCTTATGGCTATTAACAGTAAACTAAAATAAATTGTAACAATTGAACAAGCACAAAATTTGAAAGAGATGTGAAGAGTGATAAAAACTGACACACAGTTACTGATTTGTTTTTGTACGACTCAATCTGGGTTGGGTAGGTGACTGAACTGCTGTGTGTAATATCTGACCGTCAGAAACTGAGAGGGCAGGTTTGGCACTTTAGTGTGCATTTGGTAGGTTGTGGAATATGTACCTATGGAGACATTGAATCTATACTCAGCTGCCGAATCAGTTATCAGATACTTTCTAGGTTCTACAAACTTTTGGGCATGTGCGCCATTAGATGCCAAGCACGACAATATGATCGCTTCATTATTTTGTCAGTGAGAAATGTCTAATTTATTTTCTTTATATTTGACCTAATCGGCAACAAATGCTTGCAAGAGAAATATAAAAAGGAAAGGGTTAGCTGGCTCAGGCAACCTAATTGAAGACTTGTAGCTACATATCCCACAAGCATATAATTAGAGGCAATGTAATTCTTGTGTAGTGTCAATGGAATCGTGTCAATGTAACTACATGGCATTCGTTGAATCCTCCTTTTTGTACAAGATGCAACCAAAACCTTGTTTGCAAGTCCTTGAAAAAAAATATAGCAATTTAAAGTGTGCCTAGACGTGTATTCATCTTGAAATTACTTTTTTTGAAATGCCTCTAGGAGGCTTTGTATATATAGACGTATCATGTTTGAATTACGGACCTATTGGCACACAAGCTGACCAATAATATATGAAAGAAGTGAAAATCGCGAGTCCAAACATCAAAGAATGGCAAAGGAGGGTAGAAGGGCCCACAAAAATAGAAAGAAACATTCGGCATGCCATCGAATCCGTCCCAACAAAGAAAATAACAGAAGTTGAAGAATAGAAAGATATAGGAGGCTACCATACATATCAGTAATAGAGAAAAGCTAAAACTAGAATAAAGGAAACAATACGGAACCACACGAAGAGGAAGAAAGGAAGGACAAAAACCATAGAAAAGTGTCAATAAGACCCTAACTCGAATCAATGATCTATATGCAGAATACAACACTAAAAACATTGCAATAAAAAGTTTTGTACCAAAATTAGTGCTACATAAAGCCCTACTTTGATGTGCATAAGTGATGTGATTGCATGCATGCATCAAATTACAATCAATAATTGACACACACACCTACACTTGCCTAGGGAAGGAAGGATGAAATGTTCAAGTAAAATTCCACCCACACAATGATTGTTCACAAAACTCTGGTATATCTATAAGCAATGGCCATATGCCAACAACTAATTACTCTCGTATCAAATCAATTTGGATATAGTAATTTGAAAATAATAAATTGAAAAATGAGCATAGGAATGACTACATCTAATGGTACGCAAGCCATGTTGCCATAACTGGTAAAACAAAACCTTCTCACGCTCTTCTAATGTTTAAAATTTACATAGAAAGTCATGACAACTCGATTCCACTTATGAATCAAAGAAGCAGATATATACTGTCTAGCCATATTCAGCACCTTCATTTCACTCATTTCAGTTCAATTCCACTCATATCGCTCAACCTTTTGCTCGATTCCGCTCAATATTTTGTTCGATTCCACTCATTTTCGCTCATTCCTAAAAAATATGGATAAAATATCTAGATATGCCCACTTTTGAGGTGAGGGATTGTAAAATTTGTTCCTACAATCACTCATCTCAAAAGAAAGAGTTATGTGCAACATGTGTCATTATATAAAATAGTTGAAACTACTCAAATCCTTGAATAGTCATATAAACACATGTATATGTAAGTGTAACCATCGAAAAATATCATCATGCCTGCTAAATAGTAAAATATAAGTCTAGGGAGTGTGAAGATCAAAAGTGAAAGATAAATAGTAGAAGTGGATAAATAATATGTCCATGGAAACCGTGATAGAAAAGATAACATTGTGTACAGCTCGAAAGGTGTGTGCATCCTCATATGAGGGTGAGATAGTGCGGGGCAACAACATGCCCCAATGTCATCAAGTGATGGGGAACGAATTTATGCCCCAAAGCTAGTTCTATATGCATAAGATATAGATAATACTAAGCTCGAGAAGATAATCAAGGGTACAATGTCAATGCAAGTAGTTGCCCTAATATACAAAGGTATAGCAATAGATGTGTCTTATGTGAAAACCAATCTTGTGACTAGATATTTGTATGATAATGTCTTGTCCTGATATATAAGAAATGCAAGATTCCTAGACACAAGGGTGTGAGAGGCTCCATGGAAGTTATGTTTCAATAAAGTTCAAGGAAAAAAGATGTGGCTACCATGCCCCCATAGGCAGTAGGCAATAACCATAGCATAGAAAGTGTCACAATAGTAGGATATCCTCGTTGGCGTAAGATATAATCAGTGAATAACTCTTTAGGAACATTTGTGTATGATGCCCACAGTGGCAAAAGCATGTGTATAGAAATGACACAAGTGCATGATATTCATTGGACTCTTCAAATGTTTGTTGTCTAATGTAACAAAGGGATAGCCCTGTGTACCAAGTTTTTTTGTAATAACAAAGGGACCTAGCCAATATGGTTTGAATTTGCTTTTATGTTCTTTGTTCGCATTCGTATTCTTTTGATTTTCTTTTAGTACCAAGTCGCTGATATGAAATTCTCTTGATTTAATATTTTTGTTGTAGGATCTCTTTCGATGATTTTGATAAACCCTTAGGTGCTCAAGATCATGTATGTGTGCTTCATCTATCATTTCTGATTGCTGTAATTGTTTCTCACTATATTGCTCATCATCTATAAGGCCTTTAAGGGATGCATGTAGAGAAGGAATCTCAAGCTCAAGAGAAAGCACGGCCTTTGCACTATACACTAGAATAAGGGGTTGCCCCTGTAGCTCTCCTAACATTCGTACGATAATCCATAAGGCGTAGATAAACTGATTATGCCAATCCTCATGTTTAGCAACAGTTTTACTTAAGATTATCACAATTGTCTTATTTGTCGCTTCGGATTGACCATTCTCCTAGGGGCAATAAGGAGTAAAAAAATGTATGTTGAATCTTAAACTCAACACAAAACTTCATTATTGTCTTATTCTTGAAAGATTGGCCATTGTCCTAATAATCACAGATGGGATTCCAGATCAAGATATGATATGTCATTAGAAATCTACAAACGTCATCACCCATGGTAGGCTCTAAACTAATTGCCTCAACCCATTTGGTAAAATATTTTGTAACTGAATGATAAATTTGTGACCTTTTGATGATGTTTGATTAAGTTTGCCGACTAAATAGAAAACCCAGATAGAAAATGACTAAGAAGATACAATGGGTTGTAATTTTTTAGGTGTGTGTGTTCAATTACTATGTCAATGGCATTGCTCACAAACTTTTGCATATTCTTAACACTCATGTTCCAAAGAAGGCCAATGGTAACCCATTCGTAGTAATTTATATGACATTGTTTTTCCACTGAAATGGCCACCACGTTCTCTATCATGAACCTCTTGCAAGGCAATTTTAGCTTTGTCAAGCCCAAGGCATCAGAGTAACTAACCATCGAAGAACCAAGTGAAAAGAGCATTGCCAATGATAACATATTGAATGGCATCTCTTCTCAATTTCCTTTTGTTGTTTTGTGAAAAAACGTAGGCATAGTCTCATTATATAAAAACTTTATATGTTGGTATACCACTTGGGTTTTTGGTGTCATTGTCAATAACAAATACTTCTAGCCTATAGATGGTAGTGAAATGGTCACTTGTTGTAGTCACCTAATAGTATGCATGGCATGATCATCTATAATATCGATAAGAACAAGGGAAGCAACACTAGCCATAACATCATCGTGGCAATTGCTTCTTCTAGGAATATTGCCAATCTCAAAGTCACCAAAGCAAGGAATCAAACTGTGTACTAGATCTCTATATGGCATTAGTTTCTCTTCCTTAGATTGGTAAACGCATGTGACCTGATTGATGACAAGTTGAGCATCACCATAAACTTTTATGGATTTTATTTGCAAAGCACAAACGACATGTAAACCTAGAATCAAAGCCTTGTATTCTACTATATGTTGGTACATGCAAAATCCAATCGATATGCTAGTGGCATGCTTTGACACTAGGTGCCAATAATACAATGGCCACCTCAACACCTAAAGCACATTCAAACCCATCAAAGTACATGGTCCATGTCTTGTTCACAATGGTACACATAACAAACTCATCTTGAAAAGTATCATTCATAGGAGTATAATCTAATAGAGGAGCCACGGCGAGCTGACAAGCAATAACTTGTCCTTTTGCCAATTTTGTTCTATAAACTTAAGATTGAACTCCATGAGTAGCATGACCCAATTAGCTATGTGTCCAGTTAGGTAAGGCTTAGAGATAATGTATCTCAAAGGATCAATCTTGGCAATAACATGGGTCTCAATATTAAGCATGTAATGTCTAAGCTTTTGTGTAGCGAACACAATAGCTAACCAAAACATTTCCTTTGAGTTATATTCCTTTTAATATCAAGAAATGTGCGACTGATGTAATAAATCTCTTTCTCTGTGTGCATCATCATATTGTGCTAATAAGTTACCACAGGTGTGCTCAATGGCAAATATGTATAGTAACAGTGGTCTATCAGAGATAATCGACATAATGACTAGTGGATTAGCTAGATACTCTTTAATTTAATCGAAATCTTTTTGACATGGTTCTTCTCATTCAAATTTTGTGCCTTTGCATAATAATCTAGAAAACGGTTGGAATTTTTATGTTGCTTGAGTTATGAACCACTGAATGGCCTAAATTTTACCTTGTAAACTTCTCACTTGTCTTAATCCTGTGGGTGGAGATATATCAACAATGGTTTATACTTTCTTAGGACCAACCTCTATACTGTGTTGGGAGATAATAAAACCCAATAACTTCCCAGATTGAATACCAAAGACAATTCTTATGATTTAATAGACGTATTTCCGCAATCATTCAGATATCTTTCGCAAGTCTTTAACATGGTCTTCACGTTTCTTTGATTTTCCCAAAATATCATCAATATAATCCTCAATAATTTCGTGCATGCAATCATGAAAGATGTGTCATAACCCTTTGATAAGAAGCACCAGCATTTTTATGTCCAAAAGGCATGACAACATAGCAAAATGTGCCCCATGGGGTAGTGAAAGCAATCTTGTATTGATCGGCAAGATATATCTTTATCTGATTATAACCGACAAATCCATCCATAAAGGAGAGCATCTCATACCCAATGGTAGATTCACCTATCATATCAACAATGGGTAGAGGAAAGTCATCCTTTAGGACAAGCCTTGTTCAAAATCTCTCAAGTTCGAGCAAATGCGTATGCGCCCATCAGGGTTTACAACTGGGATAATGTTGGAAATCCAAGGTAAAAGATTGATGGGTTGTATAAACCCCGCATTTAATAGTTTTTGGATTTCATCTTTAACCAATAAAGCAAATTTAAGATGCACCTTTCGAATCTTTTGCTTAACTAGTTTAGCATCTGGTTGGACAAATAGATTATGAACTGTGATTGATGGATCGATACCTAGCATGTCAAAATAAGCCCAAGCAAATGATTCAGGGAATTCTACAAAGAGTTCTCTATGGTCTTTATCTTCTTAGGATGTCAAAAATGCATTAAGTAATATGACTTTAAGATCTTCTTTCGTACCATAGTCGAATTCGCTTTCGCTTCCTTAAGTAATGTGGATCAGTCCTCAATGTACAGCGTAGAAGGTAAGGAATCAAGACCATGTAATGGGATCTCATCTTCAATAAGATAAGACTCACACTCATCAAAGTAAGCAGGGTGACTAAGCTAACGAAGGATTCTTGTTTTATGATGGAAAGATGGTAAATCAGCATAAGATCCCACATATTCTTGAAGGGCTTCATTGTTAGCAAAATTGTCAAGAGTAAGTACGTTAGGTAAAAGCATCTTCATCAATTAGCTCGAGATATGTAAGTTTTAAAGATGGAACATGACAAACTTCATTTTGGTGTGATGTACTAGACTTGGAAAAGAGAGTGTGCAAAGGTTTATACATTGAAGCACAATATTGATCATAAGCATTAAGAGTTTCATTATGATGTTAGAAAGGTTTCTCTTTGGCTATAGTGTTTGCACCATATCCAAGACCTAGTTTGAATTGATGAGTGGGGATTATTGGCTCTATAATTCCTTGTTCATTTCATCCTAATCCACTACCTTTCTATCCCATATTCTTTGCAAAAGTGTAACCTTTTCCATATTTATCTAAGATACTTTGGGATGGACCGCTAGATGGCTTTGGTTGATTGGTATTGAAACAATTATTTGTCATAGGCTACTTACCCTTATTTGTGGAAGATGGTATGTCATTAAGCACCAAAGATGGGAAAAGTCGCCCATAGTCTTAAGAAGTACAAGATAAATGTCCAATACCAAATGTATGCATGTCATCTCTATATTCGTCAGGACCACATGGTCTAAAATTAAGCTTTGTTAAATGTTCATCTATACTATCAAGTTTGTAATCATCGTCTTCGTTATCATCCTCAATGAGTATCATCATTGGTTTTACTAGACTTGCACATTATATGTATGTATTTGTCGTTTAGGAATAGAATGTTGAGGTGTTGTGATCTTTGGACGAGATATGTTGAGGTGTGGAATAATATTTTTTGTATGTTCCAAGTACCAAATAGGACATTTTCCACAAGACAAGTGTAACTGTAACCCTCGTGGAAGAATTTTAAGCATCTATGTAATGTAGAGAGGACAAAATTCATAGCTTGAATCCATGCTCTACCAAGCAAAATGTTGTAGTTGACTTCATTAGATAATTCTCGACATTTGGTAGCTATAGTTATAGGCACAATTTTTATGTTCAATTACAATTGTTCCTTAGGGGCTTCATGGTTAATTGTTAAATCTTTCGATGACCATATCCAAAGGTGTAAGACACTTATGATCAATACCAAATGCATTAACGAAGGCCTCACTACATATGTTCAATCTTGAGCCATTGTCTACAAGGACCCTCTTGCTTCCTAAACAATTGATTTTAACTTAAATGTAAAAGGGAAAGCTTTGATCAATAATGTATTTTGAGGGTAAATACTCTAGATCAAAGGAGATTAAGTGTTCACTATTTTGAAAAGATTTAACAATAAAAGCAAAATAGGCTAATCCAATGTTGCTTGATAAAGTAGCATCATGCAAGGCATCATCAAATATGTATTTGAAAACAATTGATTGCTTAAGCAATTCTAAGATAGAGATCTTGGCTTGAGCATTCTGAAGTTGGTCCACAATATTGTAAGGCTTGGGTGTTTGAATATGAATCCTAGAAGGAGGGGGGAGATTAGAGGCTTGAGGAGGGATGTTTTGGTTGACCCCCCCGTGAACTTGAGAACCGGGAGGAGAGAGTGTGACATTGCATGCCCTGCCTTTCCAATTTGTTACATCATCTACCTCATAGCGAATCATTGTATAATCAATAATAGAAGGGCCATCATGAAGAGGATGGAAAGCAATGCTATCAAGAGCTACGGTATCATGACATAAAGCATCATAGACAACCCTATCATGTCTCAATCCATAAGCTAGTAATCTATGATAAATGCTACGAAGGAAACATGGAAGCAATAATAAGCATTTGTATACAAAACATATGAGCAAGCCTATGAACATGTAAAAACTAAGTATCCCCCATGCCATTTCAGATATGAATATAATGTGTAAATCTGATCTACTAATAAGATAAGGGAAGAAACACAAACCTAAGCATGAGCCACTAGGGAAAAGCGAAACAAGGCTAAGTAAAGCCGACATGATTCAAGCCAAAGGAAGCCTAATGATAAGGCACAAGCAAAGATAGATTTTTTAATGAAACCCAAAGACCAAATAAAATCAAAAAATAAAGTAAAATAAGATTTGAAATGTAGGATCAAACCCTATGGAAACTTTGGAAGGTCTATGCATTCAAAGAATGAAGGTGACCATCAATTTCTGAGAGGTGGATATAAATCCAAAAAGCATAATGGTACGAATAGCATGCTAGAGTTTTATCAACAAATGTAAATAATCAGAATTCTGCCACAAAATCAAATAAAAAGACCCTAGGGGGGGTGAGGGTTTTAGAAACCCTAGGTTGGATAACCAATTTCTAAAAACTAGATGTAAATCTGAAAGCGGATATAAGTGAATCAAAAGATTGGGCTAAGGTTTGATTCATGTTAACACGAGGCAGATCTGAAAATTGAATCTGAAAATGTAAAATTAGAAAAAACCTAGGGGGAAACCTTGGAAGGTGTAAGCATTAAAAGAACGGAGGGATTCACCAATTTGTTTTAACTATTTGTGGTTTAATGTTGATTAACCTATGCACAATATGTTAAATGGTGGCACAACGGAGATTATTGGTAATACAATCCAAAACATCATTCAAATATTCCTTGTGGCTAAAAACATTAAACTAAAAGCAACTGAAACAACTGAACATGCATAGAGTTTGAAAGAGAAGTGGAAAGTGATGAAAACTGACAGAACTGGTTATTGTTCTGATTTTTTAAGACTAGATACGGGTTGGGCAAGTGTCTAATCTGCTCTGTGTGAGATCTAAACATCAGAATATGAGAGGATAAATTCATCTTGAGCTACTTTTCATGTTCTACAAACTTCTAGGCCTAGGCAATGTCAGATGCCAAGCATGATTGTATGATACCTTCATTATTTTTGTCAGGCAGAAATATCTGATTTATCTTATTATTTGTTTTTTACCTAATTCGCCACAAACACTTGCAAGAGGAATAGAAATAGGAAAGGGTTAGCTAGCTCAAGAAACCTCATTGAGGAGTTGTGGCTACATATCTCACATGCATATAATCAAAGCCAATTTAGTTCTTGTGTAGTGTGAATGGAATTGTGAGAGTGAGGGCTTCACCTTCTCTCTCTAAGTGCAATGTGACTACATGGCATTCACCTAATCCTCCTTTTGGCACAAGATGTAGCTAAAACCTTGTTTGCAAGTCCTTAAGCATAAATATAGCAATTTAGAATGTGCCTAGACTTCTATTCCTCTTGTTGTTTCTTTTTTAGAACTGTCTCTACGAGGCTCTATGTATATAGACATCTAAAGATTGAATTAAAAACCTATTTGCACACAAACCGACCAAGTAAACATGAAATAAGTGACAATCATAGGTCGAAACATCAAAAGATGGCAAAAGGGCTCACAAAAATAGAAAGGACACATTCAACGAGCCACCGAATGTGAACGGGACACATTCAGCAGACCGCTAAACCTATCCAAACAGAGAAAGGACAAATGATGAAGAACATAAGGAAACAAGAGGCCTCCAAACACAACAAAAAAAAATGGAACAATATGGGACCACACAAAGAAGAATAAAGAGAAGACCAAAATACGAAAAAGCGCCAATTAGACCCTAATTCGAACAACTAATCAATATGCACAAAATGACCCTAAAAACATTGCAATAATAAGCCTTGTACCAAAATTACGTGTTTACAGTATCCAAACCTAAGGAGCTTGTTAGTAGTATCACCTACGGAGTACTCACTACCTAGTCCTCAATGTAATCGTTCCATGGCTTGTTGGGTTTGCTCATTATTCATTCACCAGAGATAGACACCGTCATGGTTTTTTCAATATAAGACTCTAAACTTGATCCTAAAATGAGCAACTTTGAGTCTTAGAGCTCTTTGTTGGTGGGGTTCAAATGATTGGGAAAATTCCTCGTGGTAGGATAATACGTTATATTGACGTACCGCAAATCTACATCTTTGTTGAACTGGTCCATCTAGCAACAAACATTGGAATGAGCTCCCAAAGTGTTTATTTCGTTGTTTAATGAAATCACCTTCCACGATCATTTGGTTGATTCCCTACCCTCTAACTATCTTCACTGGCTTGATTTGCATATCATATTTTCGATCAACAAGACCCACTTCCCTCTTTTCTCACCATGCTATATCTAGCAAAGCAACACTTTGGCAGCTAGGTCTGGGATGATGGTGTGTATTCTACATTTGGTTGATTCCCTACCCTCTAACTATCTTCACTGGCTTGATTTGCATATCATATTTTCGATCAACAAGACCCACTTCCCTCTTTTCTCACCATGCTATATCTAGCAAAGCAACACTTTGGCAGCTAGGTCTGGGATGATGGTGTGTATTCTACTCCTCAGGATGTAAGGTTTGAATTACTTCATGTCCTTGACCAAGGCATATGCTTGCTTCTCTAGCGGTGGGTATTTCAATTCTTCTTCCTTCAAATTGGTATTCATGAAAGCAATGGGTTTTTCATCTTCTCTCTCGTGCCTATGGTTAAGCATCGCAGCGATAAAATTTGTTGACACATTAGTAGAGACAAAAGTCCTACTTGAAATCTAGGCTGCTAAGTACAAGGGCAACAGTGATGGCTTCCTTAATGTCTTCAAAGGCTCGCCTGGCCTCACTGCTCCACTCGACATTAACACCCTACTTCAACATAACATTGAGAGGTTTCACTATCTCCACAAAATCAGAAATAAATTTCCTCGCAAAATTAATTTTCCAAAATAAAGATTTCAATTATTTTTTACTATTTGGAAGCAGAATTTTTAGAGTGGTATTACTTCTATCAAGGTCAATAGATATACCTTCTTTGGAGACCACATGCCCCAATAATTTGCCTTCAATTACCCTGAAGACATTCTTTTGGGGTTTAAGAGATACCATATTTCCTGCAACGCTCAAAGACCCCTCACAAAATGATCCAAATGTTTGGCCCTTGCTTTTCAAAACATTGTTATATCATCCATGTAAAGCACAACGGATTTTATTAACCAAACCTTCAAATTTTGTATCCATTGCCCTTTGAAAAGTAGTGACAACATTAATCAAACCAAAAGGTGCACGTTTAAAAGGAAATGTGTCCCACTTGGTAGTGGAGGTAATTTTCAATCTATCGTTTTGATTAGCAATAACTTAATTATAATTGGAAAATCCTTCTAGTAAGGATAGCATTTCAGGTCCATTAACCATTTGTTAGACTTCGTCAATGGAAGGCAAGGAATAATTATCCTTCTCCAAACCTCAATTCAAATTTTGAAAATCCACACAGAGCCTAATCTCACCATTCTTCTTCTTAACAATAACAAGGTTGGCTACCCATGTGGAAAGTCTCATGGGGAAGATAATTTTGGCAAATTAAGAGTTTATGCAACTCCTTATGTATGATAGGTCCGAGTAGGGGATTGACTGGTCTTTGTCTCTAACTAAAATTTTTCACCCCTAGCTTCAAAGAAATAGTGTGGGTCATGAGCACAAGATGAAAATTTTGAGGTCATCAAACATCCATGTAAAAACATCTTTGAACTCCATAAATAAATATATGAATTTTTGTCTTCCTTCAAAAGAGCAAGGGTTTCCCAACTTGACCAATTGTGAGTCCTTATCCACTCCCAATTTTATTTGTTCACGTTGTTTTTTCTTGCAAAGAATTGTTCTCCTTGTTAGGCTTGACAAATCTAGATTTTAAATCAGAAACTTTTTCAAGAGAAACCAAACCTTTTGGAATTTTGTTAGTCATGAGATTGAGTATCCCTCCTTCCTCATTTTCCAAAGATTCAGTGCGATCCTTTTCATCGATGATTTGGTCTTTGAAAACATTAGTGCCCATCATGAATTAAAGAATTTGTTGCTCATCATTAAAGACTTGGGAGTTCTTGATATTATATGGGATGGAGGAATTAGAGATCATACCAACAAAAAATTATTTGATGAAGTATTAGCTAAAGGAGACAATGTGGCAACAAAGTTGGATAAAGAGTCAACCATTTCATTTTGTTCTCTGAGCACTGCAAGGATGTTAAAGATAGTAAAGTATTCCATTAGATCCCAAACTCTAGATTTATATTTACTTTAAAACTTGGATTTGCATTGGAATGTACTTCTTACATAATGTACATTTGGTTCAGAGTCACCAACTACCTTAAGTAATCTTGTCTTATGTTCTACTGAGAACTGTAAACCAAAAACAAGAGCTTCATAATGAGCAATATCATTGATGCAAGGGAATTGCAATATAAAAGCAGCATGAAATTGCTTACCTTGGGGATTAGTTAGGATTGCACCAACTCCTAACCCTTGCTTACATTTAGTACCGTCGAATTGCAACAACACCATTTCATTTCCAACTTGCTTCTTCTTCCATTTGAGCTACACAATCTTTGAAATTTAATATATACACCCCAACTTCAGTTGCTATTGCCTCGACATTTTCATTCTTCTGATTGTATTCAGTAATCATATGTTACATTTTGATCTCCCTCTCAATTCTAATTTGATTAAGTATACCTCTAGACTATATGTGGGAGAAGACAGTGGCCACATAGCCAATCAGAACTCTCAACCAAATTCTACTTAGCAATATCCCAAAGGTTTGAGGTAAATCTACCATCTGAATATCGATAAACAGCTACTTGCAAGGGTCAAAAGCTAATTGCATATGGATGACAATTAATTCTTCGTTCATGTTACTTATGACTTATCTAGTTGCATGTAATGTCCCCAAATGGGATGATTTCACATAAAAGGGGTTTTCCCCAAAATCCACAAATCTGAAAATGCAATCAGCAAACCCTAGATTGCAAAGTAAACTCACAAACCCTTATTAAGTCCTAGAAACCCTATACACCAAAATAGTAGGGTATTATGGATAAATTCCAGCCAATAACTTGTTCCAAAATAATTGAAAAATTGTAAGAAAAATTTAGAATTTAATTTGCACGAAACAAGTACCTTTTTACCAAATTTTTGAAGCTCAAATGCCACGTTTTGATGGCAAAAAATTTTGATTAATTATCAAAAATTACAGCTGTTGTTCTGAGTGATTTTTCTCTTCAAACCCCTCCCAAAAATAGCCACGAATCTCCGAAAAATAACAGGAAATTACAGCAACCTATTTTGGGCATAGAAATCGCCAAACTTGCCTCTCCAAGCCAATCGTTCCACTTACCAAGTGCAGGGAAAAATAACAGAAAATTCGAAAATGAATTCTTGCCTTCCACAAGTGGAAAAACCTTCAAAAAAACTATCAAATAATTAAATAATAATTTTGAAAATTATTATTTAATTTTCTCCTTCAAACCCTTCACAAATTCGTCCAAAACTTCACACCAATAATCAGAATATTAGCAAATAAAATCAAAATATTTAATTTGCAAACTTTGGATCAAATGAAGCCTCCAAACCCTAGAGATCCAAGCTCCCCAAGTGGTCCACTCCACTTGCAAAAATAATATAATTAATTAGCAAGCTTAACATGCAAGAAAAAGACCACAAAACCCTCACAAAAAACCACACAAACCCTCCAAAGCAATTCACCCCACTCCTTAGGGCAAGAACAAGATCTCTTTAGCAAAAAATGGTGTCAAAAGACACATTTTTAGATTGATCAATCACCAATGGTAGCAAACCTATATTGGGCATAGTTTCTTCAAGCATGAAGAGCAATTTTATCAAAATTCAGCATATCCTCTATTGTAGCCTTCACCATGTATTTATAACTTCCAAAGAGGGTGAACCACTTTGGGAAGATAAAGCACTTTTTTTTTCCTTGCTTTAGCTCCCATGCCAACATCTCTTTTTCGAATAATACATTAATAGTTGCTTTAATTAAAATTACTTTAAGGCAAATAAATTAATAATTAATTCATTTAAGCACTTTAGTGATAAAAACCACCTTTTAAATATTATATTAATTAATTAATAATTGTCTTATGATAAAAATCACTATTTCGACAATTAATAAATAACTAATAAAATAACATTCCCCAAAAAGGGCTCTTTTAGTCTATGGGAAAATAATAAACTAAAGGTCTTCAATACTTGTTTAATCATGATGTGGAAATGGGGACATCACAGCCACCTTTTTAATATATTTTGCAAGTGTTAAGCCTAATTTATTCCAAATTTAGTAAGGCATAACATTAGCTGAACCCTCAAAATCTACTAGACAATTATGCAAGTTTTTACCAAAAAATCTTACAGCAAGTAAATATGGTGATTCTCCACCTTTTCCTTTATAGGCAACCACTTTAGTCTACGCATTGACACTCTTACCCTTCCCTCCAAAGGATCTCAACAATAAGTCCGTTTGCTCAGTGAATTGGGCTAGTTCATGCAAAATGTAAAATTGGCTTTAGTTATCTTCATGTCCTCAACTATATTATAGCCCTTTACACTCCCTTTTTGTGTGATGGTCTTTTGTTGGCTGCGAGCACTTACCCTTTGCAAAGGTGGTGGTTTTTTAAGGCTTGAGGATCAAGGGATGTTTATTTATTGTCAAGGTGTGTTGAGAAAGTATTAGGGGTTTTACCTTTACACTTAAGTTCATAGTTTCTTTTTTGTTTCTACTAGTAAGCATGAAGCTCTTCCACATTATCCTCGTGTTCATTATCTTCTTCACTGGAAAAGTTAATGGACTCTAGAACCATGCCATATGTACTACATGATGATCTTGTACCTACCTCATATGAATTTGTGGGAACAACTTCATAATTTTATATTTCTATGACAAACACATGCAAAGTAGTGCAAAATTCAAGGCAATCAAGGTCACTGTGGTAAGTTGTTTGGTGGACACGACACCAATTGGATAAAACTACATCTGTGAAGTTGATGGTGAGAATGGGGTTGGGGGTGTCCTTTGTTCATGACTCTAATTATTATTGTTTTGCCATGTCCTATTGTTTCTTTGAAAATAATAGTTTATATTGGTTATTTTTGGATCTCCATTCCCTACTATCCTCTGAAGGGTAATCAAATCATTCCTTCGCTTTAGCACTACCTTCTAAATCTTTTCTAATTCAAAACACGATGTTTGAATTGTTCCAACATTCTGATTGCTATTAGGTAACAAAGATGGGGCACTTAATTGAATGACTTAAGCATTGGGCATCACAACTAGCAATGGTATTGGGTTAAGTATGTGCGTTCCACTTAAGAGAGATAATCGTCTCTCCGTAACATTAGCCTCGGCGTAGGCCTCGATCACATTGGCTGCTCTAGATCTTCCTATGAAGATGCAAGCCATGGAGCCCAAGGCATCCAAATACATGGCATATGTCATCTTTGGAGTAGGTCTCTTATTTTGGGGAATCCTATCATGGGCCCTATGGAATCTTGTGTTGAAATTTCTAACATACTCACTCTTCTCACATTTAGCAAGGCTGAATTGTTTGAATTAAACATTAGGGTCAGTGGCATCACTGCATTGAGAGAGAAAATCTCTTTCAAACTACTCCCAGGATGTGATGGATTCGGCAGTCAAATCTAAATAACAGTAATAGAATAAATCTCTGAAAATAAAGGGAAACAACATACAAGAAACATCATGTTATCCATTAAGCAATCTAAGGGCTGCCTTGGAGATTGTGACATGCCCTTCGACAATCTTCACCCCATTCTTAAACTCAAAAAGACACCTTTCGACATTCCTAGGAAAGGCATGAACATCACCTGGGACCATTACAACAGTCTCAGTTAACCGAGCTGGAGGTGTATTTAAATCCAAACTCGCAATGACTGAGCTTTATTTGGGGTTGGACTTCATTTTCGGGAGCTGAAATAGGATATATTCCTTCTACTAAATGAGCTTAGGACTTGCCTTTTTCACTATGAACCTTCCTATGCCACTCTAAAGGGCATACTAGGATTTCTTCACTACCAGAATTGGAATGTGTAACTCTATAGGATGACTCCAAATTTATCAAATAGACACCCCCTTAGCGCCAATTCTGTTGTCTGGTACAGGATACCTAGACACACATAAGGCTTGAAAATATTCTGTTGTCCAGTGTTTTGGCACCAACACAGTTATGGGTTAAAAACCCTCCCGTTTTAGTCAAAACTCTGAGATCTAAACATGGTACAGGATACCTACACACACATAGGGCTTGAAAATATTTACAAACACAGAATAAATCTAATTTAAGTAAAGTAAATCTAATCTACTTTTGATGTTGAGAGGAAAGGGGAAGGAATATAAATTTTGTTTCTATTTGGACACAAAATGACTGATGGCAGATATTTCAACCCAATGAAAGTAACTTCTTTGCATAAACTAAATGGTCCATAATGGAAGTGAAAAAGATCTAAATTCATCACAGGCAATGCAAAACCTTAAATCATTTATTAACCCCTGTACTTTACATAACTTACATTCAAACAGAAACTGAAGTTAGATAAACCAAAATTGCCCATGCAAACAATATTATACCAAGTGCATAAACAGATACTGAATCAACAAAATGGCAAGTATGACAAGGTATCAATACAGTCAGAAACCAATACCACATCACAGATAACACTATTGTTTCACGAAAGCTTCCTTGCATTAAAATTTGTTTTCTTCTAATGTCCCCTTACAAAGTCTTCTTCAACTACTGTACTAAAAAAAATGGGAATCCTTTTTACAATTTTACATGGGTTTTATAGCTCATAGGGCTATCAATGTACATACTGCAAAAAATAAGACAAAACAATTCACTTGCAAGAATCTATTCAGCTGTCATAGAATGACAAAACCGCCCCATTTGACTTCCTCAAGACCTCAAAGAAGTCCCTACATGAACAACAAAATTAGTTGCAATAGCAATGCCAGTGAAAGAAGGGGCCTCTGCCCCAAATGACTAGCCTAGAAAAGCATTGTGATCCTCCTACAACTCACCATCATGCTTGTAGCACATTTGACTCTCTCCCTCCTGCAAATCAACAGGATCAAAGACCCTTATTCTAGGCCAGGGAATAAGATGAAAACACATTCTCTCATCCTTGCAAAGCTTCATTTCCATTTTTAGGGCATTTGGCATGACTTCACAAGCTTACCACAGCCAATATAAATAGAAAGTTGAGGTCAATTCTTGCCTTATCCGTCCCTGACATGAGATTGTGATTGGTCCTTGTCTAGCAAAAAAGAAGTTGATTTTAGATTGCCTTTGAAGTACAAACTCAGATCTCCACCACACAAAGTGCTTTGTCATTTGACAAAAATGCAACTTTTGAATCCTGAGGCCTGCAAAAAGGTGATTCATACTTGGCCAAATCGGGATAAGTTTGTAGTCGCATACTTAAGTTCATAAAAAGATTAGACAAATGAGGTCTGAACTTGAGAGTACAACTGGACCAACTATATGGAGTGACATTCACTTCTTGATTCCCCATAAAATCCACCTTGAACCCTGCCCACCAAAATATTAGTTGTAACCTTTTTTATTCACTTTTGTTGATTTGCCTTCATTGCAGAGCTTTCCGATTTGTGGAGGTGACGTGTTGCTGTGGTGCCTTTAGAGTTCTATGATGCTTCTTTAGTACCTTTGTAGCCTTAAGGCAATATTATGTTATGTGGTGCTGCCTGTAGTTCTTTGGTGGTCCCACGGCTATGCAAAGCCTTTTGCTTTGCAGTGACTAATATAGTTTTGTGGAGCTCATATTTTCTTGCTGTGAAGCTCTTACTTTTCCATATTGCAGGGCTCTAGGTACTGGAAATATGCATTTCAAAAAGATGAAGACCAAATCCATACCGAAAAGAAACAATGAACCTAAGAAGGGAGGGAAATCAAAAGTGATATAGGCTTAAAATAAGACTCCAAAGCACAAACTTGTATAAGATCTAAAATCAGGAAATAATAGAGAAATAAAAACATGATAGGGAGCATCAAAGAGAGGATTGAATTTAAATTTTGTGTTGCAGGAATCGCCCCCCCCCCCCCTCCCCCACGTTTCACGTTTCGGAACGCCTCGAGTACCGGTACGTCTCGGAGGTGTCTGGAAAGGTACCAACAGGAGAAACAATGGAAGTCAACAAAAAAATTTAGAAAATGTAAATCTAGTCAGAACCCAACAGTATGTAAATAAAATAAACATTTAAGTATAAGTTTTGTAAACTTATACTTTAAGTTATATTTTATTTATATACTTTCAGGATGTTTGGGAGGGGTTTCGAACCGCTAGGAGCTATAATGCAAATTCTAGGTTTTGGAGGATCCTATCATATTTCAGAGTTAGTCAGATTCCAGGGTTTCAGGGTTTCAAACTTAGCCATATTTCAGGGTTTCAAGATTTCAAGGAGACATCATAGGAGGTATGAAGGCTGCATGAAGGGATGTATGCGTGATAGAATAGTATGAGAATATCTCTCGCAAAGTGCCACAAGCCGATCCCACCCCATTCCCAGTGCACCCCTTAAGGCATGCACTCTGTGAGATTCAATGCACCGATGAGCCCTTGTGAGAGAAAGTGTCAGTAAATGATAAAGTTGAAAAATAATGGTAGTGGCATTCATGATTTTGTGCGCAATCGAGATGATTTATTCTAGATTTGAATGTACATTTTGTCTTCGAAGTAATGAATGAATGAATATTATATAATTTTAAGTGTTTTATCATTTATAGACAAATATTTTCATACTATGTAGTTTCAAGTGTTTTACTAAAAAAATCAGTAATATACAATATATATATATATATATATATATACATATATATATATATATACATATATATATATATATATATATACATATATATATATATATACATATACATATATATATATACATATATATATATATATATACACATATATATATATATATAAATAGATATATATATACATATACAGACGTACCCACGACGTATCCAAATCAAGGTTTTTGAAAAATGGCGTACCCGCGTACCGGAGACATCCCCATATCCGTACCCGTACCCATACCCAAACAACATAGAATTTAATTAAATGGACCTTAAAAAACAAGGGGAAACACACTAAAATCTCACTCACTCAAAGCGCCTTACAGATTCACCATTATTGAAACCACTAAAAACGTTGTAACCACAAATTTGCAAAATTTGGGCCTGTTGGGAAATAGCACTTCCAATCTCTGATTTTCAATGACAAGGATAAAAATTATCTTTCCATGAATCAAAGTCGCTTCAGAAAAAATCATTACAGAGATACTGTAAAACTAAATATTTCCAAAAAAAAACAAATAAATTAATAATCTAACTTATAAGCTGATCAAACATACTTGCTAAGAGCTTCCTCGATTGGAACCCATTTACACTCTGTATCAGAAGCAGACTTTAGAGATGTGTTGTTTGTACAGCGCATCATATATAATTGGCTAGTAGTCTTTGCTTTTGTTAACGAATATGCCAAAGAAAGGCCAGCCACTTGCAGATCACCCTTATCAAGTCCTGATAAAAAACAAATATTAGTATACAGTTTAATTATTTTCCAAAACCATGCCACATTTCTTTCAGATGCTAGATAAGACTCACTTTCCAAAACCACGATAGATTTACATATTGTTTGTTACTCAACTAGGTTTAATATAAAAGTGTTTCTATTTAACGAACACAATATACACGCTGTTTTGGTTAAAGCCCAAATATAGGGAAACAAATAAAGCTAAAAATAGAAAAAATAAATGCTAGGTACAAAATATAAAAAGATAACAGACACAGTTTTCCAATATATTTAAAATGTCATAAAACAAGCCAAACATAGGAAAAATTTGCAAAAAGTTTATAAAAAAAATTGGGGCACTAATGATTGCTACAGCATCGGTCTAACAAATTAGCATTGTTACTCTAGACCAAAAAAAAAATAGCAAAAAACCTTTAAATCACATATTTCCTCAGCTATATTTGCAAGCTTCAGATAATTTTATGTCCTAATAAAGTTTGTTGTCTAAAACACCATTTGTTGTTGAGATAGATGCAGATGTGATTCCAATTAATGCATTTGATGATGTGTTTGGATGTCCTTACTAGTATCTTAGTGATCCTATTTTCATAAGGCTAAAAGACACATATGGGTCAAGGATGCGACCAGCTACATTATCAAGGCACAACAAAGCAAGCCCAAGCTTGCCATGGTAAGTGTCAACCAGGCCAAGAGACTCATTCAAGCAGATAAACAATTTTGTATTCCTTCTTTTGAAGGATAAAGAGGAGGATAGACTAAAAATTTCTGAAATTGTTTGTGTTGCTGCTAACAAGGGATTAAAGGATTTGGATGAATTGTTGAGTTATTTTCAAGAAGTGCTCCAAACTCCTTAAGGTTTGCCACTAAAAAGGCTAGTAGAGCATGAACTTCAATTGTTGTCTAAAACTCCTTTACCTAACATTAGTTTGTACAAACAATACCTTTTGGAGAGTAATGACGTGAGGAAACAACTTCAACAGTTGTTAGAACAAGGGGTCATACACCTAATTACTTTACCATGTGGGTCACTCATTGTGACGGTATAGAACAAGGACGGCTCTTGGAGAATGTACACAAACTATAGAGCTTTGAAGAAGGGCACCATCAAAAACATGTATCCACTCCCACGGATTGATGACTTTTTGGACCAACTTCAACATGCCAAATACTTCACAAAGTTGGATCTCAAATTTGGGTAACATCAAGTTCGTATGGAGGAGGATGTATGGAAGACAACCTTTAAGACAAAACAAGGTTTCTATGAATGCCTGGTGCTTCAATTTGGTTTATGTATTGCACTTGATACATTTATAAAATTGATGAATGATGTGTCAAGACATATGTCATAGTGTATCTAGATGATATTTTGGCTTTCAGTGCTACATGGGAGGAACATCTAACAAATTTGAATCAAGTATTCCAAGTGTTCAGAGAAAAATAACTTTTATGCAATATGAATAAATGTGAGTTTGCAAAACAAATCACTAGTCCACTCAAAGCATGTAGTTGGAGTAGGAGAATTAAGCGTGAATCCAACAAAGGTTGAGGCTATCATGAATTGGCCCAAGCCTATGAGTGCCACAAAGACCAGAAGCTTTGTAAGAGCACCTTTAAATACTATTTCAGCAAGTGGTAAGATTTTTCATTGGGGTTTTAAAAAAAAGTGTTTTTTAATTTGAAATATAAAATCAATGATGCACCATTGCTTGCTCTTCCTAATTTGCAGCAGCCATTCAAGATTGAAACATATGCGAGTAAGTATCCTATAGGATAATTTTATTGCAATGAAGTAAACTAGTTTTTTATCATTCAAAGGTATCTCCTTCATCACTAAGAGGATATCTTGTATCTGATAAAAAAAAATGTACACAATAGTTTAAGCAATTAAGAAATGGAAGGCATTATTTGTTGGGCAAAGAAACTGTAGTGCATACTGACCAAAAACCCCTTCCATATTTGCAAGCACAAAATAAGTTGCAGCAAGCAAGACACTACAAATGGGTGAGTTTTCTTCAACAATTTCATTTGGTGATCGTGTACAAGGACGGAAGCACAAATGTTGTGACAGGTATGCTATCTAGGCCACCAATCACAAAGCAAGTTTCATTTTTTCTAACAGTTTCACAATTTGAGCCTCTCACAAAAGAGGCTTATGAGAGCATATCAACAAGATGTAGATTTTGGATAAACATTCCAGCAGTTGCAAGCCAAAAAAAATGATGTTGAAGGCAATTGAGAATGTTAACTCAAAGATAGGCTATTCTACAAGTTGGACAAGCTGTGTGTGCCAAATGGAGAAAGACTTCTATTAATGAGGGAAGCATATACTTCCAAAGTTTCATATCATTTTGGCATAGGAAAAACCATGGTAACAAGCTAAGTACCCAAACATAGACAAGCACTTGCATACAGTCTCGGACCCAAACAGAATAGTAACAAGCTAAGTAACCTAGTCTTCTTAGTCATTTCTAGAAATAGTAAAGTGTAATTGAACAATAGCTTTTACATTCAGATATGCTTAATTTAGCCATATCTTTAACAATCTGAATATTCATAGTTTTATGATTATTTGGGTTAATTAATCCAAAATAAGGTAAAATATATTGGTGAACCCGACCCTTATCTTGGGCATGTCAAACCCTAGGTCTCTTGGCCCTTGGGTTTTCCTTCTTCTTTAGGGTTTTCAGATTTCAGCAATTCAAAATCTAATTTCTAATTTTCATTTATTCACTAAAATAACACACCATCATAATAATGGAATAAACAATGAATGTGGATGCTAAAGTTGATTTTCGTGGAATATTCGATGAAATAGATCGAAGGGAATTAACTCGATATCTTGGAATGAATTCACACTTGATGCATTGTTACATGTAACTAAAAATGAAATAAAACAAATTGCAAAAGTTGTCACATCTTTGGAACAATATGAGACCTTCAATGATATTAACCAACCTTTGAGAGGTATTGACTCTACAATAGGTGTTCAGACCATTACTATCACTCATATTACTCCTATGTCTACACCTATGGTTACACGTGATGCCCACCCATAGTGTGGAGGCAACACAAGGTTTACCTCATAATTTAGTGTCTATCCCTACACAACAAACTTATGTGTCTCCTATGATCTCTACTCATATGACATCATTGTCCATGCCTACTGCACAATCCCTCATGCAGACTATTATAGATCTATAGGCTAAGATGTTGAAGTTAAAGCAGGGATCTTTTAGAGCGATCATTCGCCCGTTCTCAAGCATTGATTCATAATCCATTGGCCCCAAATATTTCGGCTTATTCTTTACCTACAGGGTTTTGCAGCTTCTAAACTTACATTATACAATGGTAAGGTGATCCAGAGCAATGCTTAAGAGCATTTCACACGTGTTTGGACTATGTCTCTAATGACAAGTTATTGACTAAGTTATTTCTGCAAAGTCTTAAGGCTATGCTTTGCAATGGTTCTATGACGTCTCATTCCAATCAGTTCATGCATTTAATACTTTGGCCGATCAATTTTAAGCACACTTTCAATCAATAACAATAAGAACTTATCATGCGCCCAAATTGCAAAGCTTAAGCAAGGACCCAATGAACCAATCAACGATTATGTGCTTTGGTACAAGAAGATGCTTTATAAACCAAAAACCCCTACGGTTGATAATGAGTTACAAGATATATTGAAACAAAGTTTGTTTTCCCCTCTCCATGAGTCTATTAGGTTCAAGAGATTCCAATCATTTGATGACTTATGCCACACAATTAAGGATCGAGAAGTTAAGCTCATGTCTATGAATAAGCTAAAGTATGTAGTTAATCCTCCAACTTCAAATGTAAAGTTTCAAAGCAAACCAAATTACAAGGCCAAAATGAATGATACTAAGAATGAGGCAAAGGTAAACAATTAATGCAGTGTCGCCATCGAATAATCAACTCATCCTTTTAGCTCCACAAAGCAAGCGATGTTCACGATTACCAAAACCTCCTCATAAGTTACTACAAAATTTACTTGAGTGCAACCTTATATCTCTCCCTCCCCAAAAAATAGGTTGATATGAATAGGCCTCTACCTAAGGGATATGATAGTAGTGCATATTGTGATTATCGTAGATGCACGGGACACTCTACAAACAGATGCTTTTCACTAAGACATAAGATTCAGGATCTCATTGATGATAACACTATTGAGCTTAATGATATCAATACACCTACAAATGATTTAGGGATACAACCTAATGGGAATGTAAAATTAATTAGCTTTTCCCTCCAAATCATGCAGCAACAAAAAATAAGACTAATCCTGGAAGCATGACTTACAATGCACATCCTCTTCCAACATATGAGCATCCATCGAACGATATCAGTACACTTACAAGTATATTTGTACAACTTACAATTTCATTTGATGACAGTGAGATTGTGGATGTTGTTTCTAATTATACTTCATTGTTTATACGTACCTACATTGATTCGCAGCCAATCCATAGTGTCATGGTAGATAATGGTTCAAGTGAAAACATTTGCACTGTGATACTCCTTAGTAGTCTTGGATATACACATAAAGATTTGATATCTACAACAAAGATAGTCAAAGGATTCAATGAAAGAGACGGAACACTTTTGGAAATATTGCGCTACCACATAAGGCAGGCCCTACAATAGTTGTTACTTTATTCTTAGTTCTACCAAATACAGGGGCATTCAATATGTTAATAGGAAGTCCTTAGATACATACAATACCATCTTTAGTATTGAAATATATACATGGCAGTAGGGTGGTTACGATTTCAAGTATTCCATATGAGTATCCTATTCATTCGGGGACATTCGTCCTCTTCGCCACCCCCACCACACTCAGTCATGCAATTTATTCAAGTTCATTCTACACAGACAATTCAAAGGAAGGTAATTGATTGTCCTAGATGATCAGTGCTACAATGCCCATTACATTAGAGGTTTATTCAGGTTGCACAACAGTCATCATCCATTTAATCACGTCCTATGCTAGTGTTACAAATAGCTTTGTGTGTTCCACAGTGAACAGAAGCACATTCTTCTACTATACAACAAATTCCACAAGATACTATGGGTATTGGGGATACTCGTCATGAGTCATGATGATAATGATACAAATACATATGGGAGTTCTCGCTAATGGTGAGTGGCCCTTGCCACGCTTGATACAAAACCTACATGTGAGCATCCCATTGATGGGATTGGCGATGAGTAAGAACATAATCTAAACATCTTTAATAATACAAATAAAATAAAATATTCATAAACGTATAAAAATCAAGACTTGAGCATGACATGTATTTCTAGTGTACACATTTCATTTATGTTTATCATATTATAGTAAATTACATATCTTTTTTCATATGCACATGCATTTTACAGTATACATGAGTAAGTTAAAGGGCATACAAATTTTATATGACATGGACATTTAGATGCAGGACATTCCTACACTCGATGAGCTACCTATGCCCATTTATTTATATCCTACACTAGTGTTACAAATAGCTTTGTGTGTTCCACAATGAACAGAAGCACATTCTTCTACTATACAACAAATTCCACAAGATACTATGGGTATTGGGGATACTCATCATATGAGTCATGATGATAATGATACATATACATATGGGAGTTCTTGCTAATGGTGAGTGGCCTTTGCCACACTTGATACGAAACCTACATGTGAGCATCCCATTGATGGGATTATCAATGAGCAAGAACAAAATTTGAACATCTTTACAAATACAAAAAAAATTAAAATATTCATAAACGTATAAAAATCAGGACTTGAGTATGACATGTATTACTAGTGTACACATTTCATTTATGTTGTTTATCATATTATAGTAAATTACATATCTTTTTTCATATGCACATGCATTTCACGATAAACATGAGTAAGTTGAAGGGCTTACAGATTTCATATGACATGGACAGTTCGATGCAGGACATTCCTACACTCAATGAGCTACCCGTGCCCACACTGGGGGCATCTCTTTGATACATCTATTCACGTTACATATCTATATGACCATTCCATTAATCATAGTGAGCTACCTTAGATTGATTATACGTCTTTGCCCTTGCTTATACTACCTAAAGTGTTATATGGATATTAGACTTTACCATATGCAATGATTACATATATTGATAGTGTCAACTAGCTTTGCATCTTATATGCATGCATGTAGTTGCTTGTTGCATTGTGTGCGGCTCTTGCCTTGTGTGACACTGATTGTTCATTGTGTGTGGCTCTTGCCTTGTGTAACATTGCTTATTCTTGGAGTATACTATGTGTGACTCTTCTTTTACATGACATTGAGTGCCTTTGTGTGTGTTTCTATTGTTTGCGTCATGGTCATGACATTGTCTGCATATCTATGGATACATCTAAGATTGTCTATTAAGTTTGTGGTGTCATGATTCATATCACACATCCTCTTACTTGTGTGTGGTGTTGTTATCCAAATCATGTGTTTTCCTACTTGTGTGTGGTGCCATGATCTATATCATGCATCTTCTTGTGTGGCTTATTATTCAATGCGTATATTTGTGATGATTACTACTGTATCCATAATCGCCATATCTATCTTGACATTGCACTTGTATGCCTTATGATACATGCATTGATGACCTAATCATGTTATGATAACATATTCTCCTCATGTTAGCACATGTTTTGCATGCTTATATATTTCTATATAGCATGATACATATGACTCTTTCCTTTTGAGATGATTAATTCGCAGGCTACATTCCTCACCTCAAAATGTTGGCATAATAGCGTGCTTATCATAGAGATTCAAGTCTCCATATGCACATAATTTAGAATTTTGTGGCAATTACATGACTTAGAGAATTCAAATTATGGGACAAATATATACGGATTTAGATAGATTTAGAGGCATATGCAATGCATGTGCAAACATTTTACAAGTATATGAGTGGCAAGTTATCAAATTTATCATAATGGGGGCAAAATGACAGATTTATGGCATTATGTATCAAATTGATACAATAGGATCAAATTATGGGGCACGGATTTTATTCATGCATGCACTTTTATATTTTCAAGTTGGTATTGAAGGTAGCATTATGAATCTAAAATCGGTCTATAGAAGTTGATTCGGTCTATTCAAATTTACATAAAAACCTAATATGGGGTTCCATCTTTAACTACGATTCTAGTATGGGCCTCCACCTTTTCCATCTTGAACCTATTATAGGTTCAAGATCAATTAAATGAGAGTGCAGTGGAGATTTTGCATCACTCAAAGCACTTCTTCACAAGGTTGGGGCATTTATCATCCCAACCCATAGTTTACACATCAGCACTCTCCTTGGCGCATTATCACCCTAGTCTCCAATACTTCAAAAGGCAATGTGGTTCACTTACATGTGTATTATTTTCTTGCTCTTCAAACTTCAAATGTTTCATTGATCTATTTTACTTCAGATTTTATATCATTTATGGACATTGATTCTTGCATGTTTTATTGTATTTGCATGGAGCAAGTTGAACACTTGGAGCCTTCTCCCAACGACAAAGTGTGGTTATACACTAAGGTATGCAATTTCTTTGACCTTTTACTCTAACATTGCCAATACTAGAATAAAAAGGGGCATTTGTAAACACATAATTCTGGTATTAGACACTTGACAATGTCAGTTTTGACCTATCTTTACCATAGATGAATTGTGCATACATGCATGCCTTTTTCTCACACTCCTTTCAAACCATTCATCTTCGATGGTCCTGGCCTTATTGATTTTCTATCAATCACCTATAGAGCTTCCCTAGTTTGTGCCTAATCTACCTATTAGCATAACCAAATTGTCTCTTGATCATCAGATCATTGTTTCATCCTTTCTAGATGTCTCCAATCATACTCAGACGGCTCCACTTTACCGAAACTATCTACCTATATTGTATATGTTTGCAAACCTTTTCATGGTCATTTTCCTAAATTTAAATCTTTCCAATGGGTCAGCCCATACATTTCGCATGTCGACCGCGAAACAACTTACCCAAAGAGTCACATATTTAAACACACTAGGCCTAAGCCTATTCATATGTAGCAAGCATCTATCTGACACCTACCAAGAGGTCATTTACATGTCTAAACATTGAAAAGAACAACCCGAAAGCGTCCAAATCAAAAACCCCTCAAAAGAACAAGCCCTAGCCAAGTCTGAAACATCCAAGCCAAGTTTGCACATAGTGTCAAAAGCCAAGTAACATGTTGCATCCATACCAAAGGATCAGTATTGCACACATACACTTAATCGGAAGAACTGTGTGGTTTGAGCCATATTCGGAGTATTGGAAACATAGGCAACACCCAACCACTTAGCAGGGAGTGGTCGGGGTCAACTCAACCCATCTTTCCATTCTATTTTTCAAGTAAACCTAGTGTCGAAAGTGGAACTAGGGTTTCAAGATGAAGGAAACAGAAATTTGGACTTGCACACAGCAATGAGCTTTTGATATTGCAAAGAACAACAATTTAAAAGCAGGCACAACAATGTGTCAGAACAATCCATCACATCTTACAAGGACATTTTAAATGGACATCAAAAGCCAACAGTTTTCCATAGACATCCATCTTTCCACCAGATTCGTCTAGGCAGGTACGGATAGTCAATTTCCAAATCCAAGCGACTCCTAATCCGGTTTCAGTCCTACCTGCCACCTGCACACAGTCTCAGACCCAAACATATTATTAAAAAGATATGTACTCTAATCTTGGTCAATTCTATAAATGGTAAATTGTAATTGAATATTAGCTTTTACATTTAAATTTTCTTAATTTAGACATATCTAAGACAAACTAAATATTCAAAGTTCTAAACATGTTTAGGTTAATTATTCCAAAATAAGAAAAAATACATTGTATCGACAAAATTACCAAATGTTTTGGGAAGTTTTAAACCACCATGTAGAGCAAGATGGATATCAAGCTCCAAAGAAATATAACTTTCCATCTTCAAATTGATGGACAAACAAAAGTTGTAAATAGAACTTTGGTACAGCTGATATCAAGGGTTAAAACAAAGAGTATTCAAGTACTTGGGATGAGCCCTTTGTATATATCTAGCACTCATACAATAGGTTAGTACATAAATTCACAAACAAGTCACCTTTTGACGCATGTTCAGGTTATTTGCCTACTAAGCCACTTGATGTTGCAGTGAGACGGAAAAAAGATTCAGAAGAGATACATTCAAAGATGACGAGCAAAAAGATTCATTGAGACGATTAGACAAATCCATATCAAGGAGAAAGAATAGTTTGAAAAGGCTAAAGCTAAGTACAAGGCTAGACATGATCAAGACCGAGAGAGTGTGAGAATGGTTTGAGAAGGCTAAAGCTAAGTACAAGGCTAGAAATGATCACCACTAAAAGAAACACCCACTCAAAGTGGGAGAAAAGGTGTAGTTGTATTTGAGCAAAGAAAGGCTTCAAGGACAAGCTAGGAAGCTCAGACCTATAAGGTACAGGCCATTTACCATCTTGGCCTAGGTTGGAGAGAATGCTTTCAAGGTTGATCTACTGCCATTCGTGTAGATGTACTCAATAGTAAATTGTTAGAACTTGCACCTATGTGAGACATCTATGTTGGATGAGGAAGAGGAAGGATAATTGCTACCCTTTATAGAAGACTTTGTCTTTGATGCATATGGGGAGGTGGAGGAGGATGTACTTAGAGAGACTAGGAGAGGGCCTCATGAATTGAAGAAGTCAAGGATAGGGAGTCAAGTTAATGACAACCTCGTCCTTGCAGCCCGAAACCACATTCAATGCAAATGATGCAAAGCATACAAACTAAGGCAGTTTATACTACCTCAAAAGCATACAAATTAAGGCGGTTTATACTACCTTAAAAGCATACAAATGAAGGCAGTTCATACTACCTTAAAAGCATACAAATGAGCTTAAAATGAAGCAAAATACATTTACCATGCTCCAAGATGATCCCATGATATTCTCTACGCATACAAACATCAAATAAAATTCCAAACAATTCCTTTCATCCCTCACATAAGACTAGACAACCCATAAAACATTCAATTGGCATTTTGTCAAACAATTGCCTTAAATTTGGACTATTAAAATACGCTGTAAAACAAATAGTTCTATTTTTCAATGTTTATCCTTCAATAAAATGAAAAACTCAATTCAAATCTACCTTTTGTTTCTCTTGGAGACTCTCTGAACCTTATATCCTTCGACTCATGACAACACCTTTGTTTTGCTAAAACAGGCCTGCACACATAGGAGGATGACTGAAACTGAAATTTGGTGACGAATTTGCATTCTCTATGCCGAGACCTTTCTTTTGGTAACTTGGGCATTTTCTAAGACTTTCCCAAATCTCCAAACTTCACACCCCTGCCCCAAAATCAAAAGAAAACATCATTTTCCTCTTTTATTTGTTGTTTTCTTCTTTTTGTTGGGTATGAAGAGCAAGGATTCAAGTAGTTGTATTTATCAGGTCCCTCGTGGATGTTTTCTCTCCACTCCGCCAAGGTTCTTTACTTTTTCTGTTTTTTTGCTTTTATTTCTTGCCAAAATGGCCAAAACACGAATAATAATGTCTTCTTTCAAAGAAAATGCCTTTTTCTAATGCCTCGCGATGGGAGCAGGGGTTTTTGTTGTGCCTCTACATTCTTGGCAGTTAAAGAATCAGTAATGTCACTCCTATCATGACAAACTTTTAGTTAACATTCCAATGTGTATTTTTCTTCAAAAACAGCTCCCAAGATGTAAAAACCCCAACTTTTATTATGTATTTTCAGGGTTTTATAATGTTTTTGGTCTACAAACAAAACCTGCCTACTATCATGCCTCCCTACGTGCTTATAACATGTATATGGCCTCCAAAAACAGCCCACAACAAACAAAAACATTTTTTTTTTTGTGATGCAAGATTGCCAACCTTACTTGGATGCTCTTGCATCAAGAACCTATGCAGACCTGCATGAAAGGGAAGACACGAAGGAAAGCAAGATATTACCTCAAAGAAACTGATTTTTGTGGGACCAAAATTCTCCCAAAGGGGAGATATGATCGATAAGGATCAAGAAACTAAAACCTCTTCGTCAACCAACCAAAGAGCAATCGGGAATCGGACAAAAATAGGAGTCAAACTGAGAAGTTCTTATATGGTGACAAAACCACCAATGCATGCCTGATGTATGCAAGGTGTGATAATTTAACCATTGGGTCCCTCTGTGGGTAGATGTGTAACCATCAAGTTATTACAAAGGCGATTATGTAACCGCCGGTTCCCTCATGGGTGGTTTTGCAACCACTATGGCAATTTTGTAATTGTCAGTGGACAAGTGGCTGTTTTGCCTTGCACTGAGTGGAGTTTTTGTCTACAAAAGTTGTACAGGGATGGTAACAGCAGAGTCCTTGGGGAGTCCTTTAGTACACCAAAGGACACTCCAAGAGAATGATAAACAGGAGGCATAAATCCAATTGCAAGCATGGATATGTAAGAACCAGAGTTGGTGTTCAGTTGGTTGTAGGAAGAGGAAGAAAGGTGCAGAAAGTAAGGTGAGTGAGTAAATAGCAAAGTGTTTATTGTAATTTTTTCTATTGTACTCTTTGTAAAGTGTCTTTAGCCAAAAGAAGATCAAGGAAGCTGATATATTGCCACTTCCTGCTGGTTTCCCTCACACTAGGGTTTACAAGTCAAAAGTTTTTGTGTTGATCGTCATTATAGTTTTTTGTTTAGTTGTTCATAGTTGTTTTGCATTCAGAATTTATTCTTGCAAGTTCTGTTTTTGTATATCCAACAACACACTACAGTGACTCCGGTATTTAAAACATTCAAAGAACTGTAATTTGAAGTGAATTCAAGTTGAATACAGTGGGATTTTGTAGATTCCATTTAAGGAATGCAATTCAGAGATTACAAAAGATTTACACGAAAAGCCAATAAAGGAAAAATGGTTAGAAGCTTAAATATTATTTGCTTTTATTATAATGGTTATTGGTCTACCATTTTTATAAACCCCACTCCAAAGACCACTCGTCCATAAGTATAAATCTCACTTCCTACTAATGCCACATGTCCATGCTAGTTCAAATCCCACTAGAACCAAACCATTGTTCCCTCATTCACAACAAAACCTAAACACAGTGAAACCCATCAATTAAGAGAGAGTCACAAGAAAAATATATACTTACCATTCTTTTCTTAAACATACGTAAAATTGAAAAATCAATTTTCTTTGTCAAACACACTAGCATTGTAATGATAGATAGAAAAAAAGTAAAAGGATTTCCAATTACGCAAGGATGAACTAGGCTTGTCAAGTATTGTAGTCACCTAATTTTGGTACAGGTCTAGTTATTTACAATTAACATTAATGGATTTACGTGCTTTTGGATCAGGCTCTTATTGGCATTTTTCCATATGTTTTGGCAACACCTGCGACATCTTTGGTTTCTCTTTGTGACTTTTTATTCCTCTGTACGGTTTTATTTTCTCTAAATTATTCTCATTTTCTCTCTCTTGAGGGTTTTCTAGGTCTCTAGATGAGTTTCCTTTGTCTGCTTCCGATTTCATCAATCCTGAATCCTGATAAGGATCATAGCAGTTCGATCCTGCTCTAACCAAGATCAAACTTCTATGAACGTGGTCTTTTCTTCTTTGTGGGCCACTTTTTCCCTCTCCTTGCTTTGTCTTTGTTTTGGTCCTCTTTTGTCAGATTTTATGACCGTCATGTCTGCTTGTGTGCTAATAAAGTCCTAATTTAAATTCTATAAGTTTGCAAGTACATGAGTGCATTGATTCATTTAGCACAAGCATTCATAAAGGAAGACACATATACAAGGACACTCTTATTTCTATTGATAAGCCATCTATGGAAGTGTTAGGGCAGCAACCCTTGAACCAAAGCTGAAATAAAGAATTAGTGAAATAACATATAAAATCTACTAGCTTCTTGCATCTTATACATAGGGATATGGGTCAAGATCTTGAAACTACATTGAATTGCTTGCTAGACTACATGAGTGATGATCGCCAACTTGTTCAAGAATAGGGGTCTGGTTGAGGCAAATCCCTCATAACTGCTCCCATTTATGTTCTTGCAAGGTGCTTTTGAACCAACCGATTAGGGTTTGGAAGGAGAAGCAATTCTCAAAGATTCACAATTCAATTTGACAATTTGAGAGAGTTTTTTGACAAGCAAGAGTAGACGAAGGCATGCGCAAAATTTCATCGAAATCTGACACCATTTGACTAGGATCGACCATAGTGATCAAGATCAGATTTAACCAGCGAAGATCAAACACCCATGATCCTAGTCTAACCATGATCAAACTCGTCTAATCATGATCAAACCCATCTGATCTTGGTTGTTTTCTACACATTCTCAATTCTACACATTACACAGGGCACTATGGTTGACAATGGTTCTAGCTCAAACATATGCAAAATGTCATTTATTACTAGTAGAGGGTATACACTCAACAAGACTTACTTGGTACAACCATGGTTCTTAAAAGTTATAATGGTCTCACACGAACACCACTCGAAGGTATCACATTACCTGTCACCTCAGGTCCTAAGACCCTTTTAGTATGGTTTTATATATTATTAGATAATAAGACATATGATCTATTACTTGGATGCCCATGGCTAAATCAAATAAGAGCTATCCAATCTGCATTAAACCAATGTCTTAAGTTTGTGTATTATAACAAAGTGTTTAATATTTGCCCCACACCTTATGAGTTAACTAGACAACATCAACAAACACACGAGGTATTACCTAAACTGCTTCCTCAAGAACAAATCATACAACCCCAAGTTAAAACACCTGGAGTTACACTCCTATAGTTATGGTCCTTAAAATTATGGTCCCTATAGTTATAGCATCTATAGTTACAATGCCTAGAATTATAGTGCCTACACTTACATTACCTGGAGATACAACACTTACTCGTCTAATGGGTTTTACCCCATAATGGAGAAGAGCCGAAGCTCGGATGTGCATAAGCACAGTGTTTGATCAATCACAATTCATTATTTAATTAATAATATGCTTTACATATAAATAGGCTATGTATCTCCTATTTAATAGGAGGCCTATTATATCTCCATAAACCACTCTCACTAAAATAGGTGATTTGTTCTAACAACTCACTATCTTACACAATACACACAACCTACAATCTCTCTAATATCCCTATGTGAGTTGCATTATCAACTCACAATATTTTGCACACATAAAATTATTGTTGCTCGCCTACTAACGTGAGCCCTAATCTAATTTTTGCTAGCATTCCCCCAATATTTTGGGTTTGCTATGGGACTTCTTTTGGACCTGTTTTCCTATTTTCAACCTCCAATAACATACACGTAAGTCACAATTCAGGTATTTCTATGCGGACTCTCCTTGTCAAATTCCAAGCATTTTAATTCACTTCAATTTGTACAAATAGGTCTCTGTTTATTGCTTTTTTGTTGTATTTCGTTCAAATCTAAACTATGCCCTTGTTTATATAGTTTGGTGTAGTGGGTTTGACCTAAAATCACTTTCCATTTAAATAGGTATATGCATAAATGAAGTGTAAGGATATAGTGGGTTAGTTGGAGCCAAATATTACTAAGCTCAACTTTGAACGGGTGAATGGCGATGAATGCCAATGGTGCCTACTTTTATGGAGCACAAATTGTCAGTCAACACACACTATTTTAATATGAATAAGGTAATTACATATATAGTGCAATAGACTCCTAAAAACTAGGAATTAGCACATATCACTCCTAACAATATTCTAAAACTCCTATATTCTAGAATTTCATACGAATATTCTATTATTATAACTTATTGTTGACATAACTTATTTTTTTTATTTTAACACACACATGAAGCATTAATCCTTATTATTATCTCCCTTAGTGCTGAAATAGAGAGAGGAACAATATTAATAAAGATAGTCTTCATCATTTTTATCATCCACTTCTTTGTTGTCTGAGGAAGGACTACTTTCTCCTTGATCACTTTCCTTTGTTGCTATTGCCATTGCTTTGTCATTCCCTTTTCCATCTAAAAGATCATGTGCTCTTTGTTTGCAGTTCAAAACAACATGACCTAGCTTATTACAATAAAAACAAGTATATTTATCTTTTATGATCATATGTTTAGATTTTTTGGAGGAAGCCTTGGACTTGCTTTGAGAGATTATCACTTCTTTTTCTGAAGCTTTGCTTCCTTCAGCAAGAAATGTAGAAATGACATTTTGCAAACTTGGATTTAGCTTGCTTAAGGTGAACACCACATGTGACATACTGTTGGGCATGTTGTTGAGTAATATTGTTTTTGCATCATTTTCTTTGATGTCTTCTTTTATCCCTGCCAATTGGTTTATCAATGTATGAAATTTACTGATGTGGGCTACTATATCATCTCCTTCCATTTTCAAACCATATAATTTTTGCTTCATGGTTAGCTTTGTAATATCAACTTGTGAACCAAATAAAGCATTTAGTGATTCCCATACTTGTTTGGAAGACTTTTTAAAGTCCACATAATGTAAGTATGGTTTTGATAGACTAAGGCCAATAGTGTCCAAAGCCTTTTTAACTTTGATTTTCCACTTTTGAGATACATCCACATCTGTTGGTTCAATAACACTGCCATCTACAATATCCCAAAGATGTCTCTCTATTAGCAGCAATTGTATTTGGATTTGCCATGTATGGAAATCCTAGACGTCAAATTTCTCAATCTGACTTAATTTTTCCAAATTACCCTCCCTTACTTTTGACTTACTGGACTGAATGTCGGTTTCAACCGATATTGCATCCTTACAATAATCACAACTCTTTTTGAACAACTTAATGACCCTCTAAATACTTGTGAAAAAACATTTAAACAAAATCCAATTTAAAATTGGATTTAAAGCTAAACTTAAATTTAATAAAAGTGGATTTTATACAAATAATTAAAAATCACGAAGGCTTCTATGTAATAAATACCTAAACCTATAAATATATATAAAAAAGAAACTCTACCAAGCTGTGGGCAGAATTATATACAACAAAGGCGATTGGAGATGAGAATGCTTCCTTCGAGATGACGTTGGTGTGAAGCCGCCTGCAAGAAAGATTAGATGAGAGAACTATGAGTTGCCCAAGTTGCGAACACGTGTGTTGATGCCGTTTGTCGAGGTGCACAGTCGTGTAGGTCATAGACCAATGAAGACTGCATTGGAGGCATCCAAGATGGAAGACTGCAGTGGAGATGAAGATTGCAATGATATTGACACGCATTTGAACTCACATCCAATGAAGCTCTAGTCTGTTGGTCTTCAATAGAAAATGGCAAGTTCAAAATGGACCAAGTCGTTTTGCACATATTATAATACGTGAAGGGGATGAGACTCGTCGTTCGGAATGTATGGATCAAATGCCAAATGTTGACCAAATGCTAAGATGTATCACTAGGGATAGTTATTAGATCTAACTTGAATGCTGAGCAGAGAACAATTAGCAAGCACCTCACTGAGCAAATAAAACTCTACGTCGATGAACAAGGCTCAATACAAATCAAAAGAATGAGGTGATTCAAAGAGGGGTTGAGCTTGGGGAGCTCACCAAACAGCAAAACAAATCTCCGATCAGAATATCTCATATACAGTTTGAATCAAGTAGTTCGCCTATCAAATGCAATGCATGGAGGCGATATTCTTTGCTATCAAAACTGCAAAATATATATATATATATATATATATATATATATATTGATATTGAGGTTGTAGTCAAATACACAAGCCAGCCTCTTGAGATGCCCTACAATGTATATACCAGACAAAAACTGCAATATATATAAATAATTTTGTCAACAAAATGAACAATGGTCTGCACTGTAAATTTATTGATAAACAAATAGCAGTCTATCAATGGATAAAAGAAATAGACGTGATCCTCACTCCAAATCTCTTCTTACGAGCAAGACCAAATTTACAGAGAGGTCCAAGGAACCCGCTTTGATACCAGATTTTCTGGAGCACAAATTGTCAGTCAACACACTGTTCTATTATGAATAAGGTAATTACATATATAGTGTAATAGACTCCTAAAAACTAGGAGTTAGCACATATCACTCCTAACAATATTCTAAAACTCATATCTTCTAGAGTTTCATACGATTAAGTCTATTATTATAACTTATTGTTGACATAACAACTTTTTTATTTTATTTTAACACACACATGAAACTCTAATCCTTATTACCTACTATCATTGAATAATACCTTTGTTGACAACTAGACTTATTCCCCTATCCTGAGGGGTTCATGTCATATACCAAGTCGGTATACCTAAGATATATATGTAAACATCTACATATTTAGTATATATAATAATTAGAATATAGAAAGTTATGAATTGATGAAAATGTGAATAGGGTTATATGATATTCAAAGGTTATGTACAAAGGAAAGAGAGCAGAACGACAAATGGTTTTTAGACCAAAGCACTCCACAATATAACATTGCATCACTCTCTAACACTTAATCAAAAAGATGTGGGATGGTAGAGGAAGAAGTCTATTGTTGCTTCATCAACTTCAAGAAAGCTTTTGATATAATACCTAGAAACAAGTTGTGGGTAGGATGGAGGACCTTGTAATACCTAGAAACAAGTTGTGGGTAGGATGGAGGAACTTGGCAGTAGTCCCCATGCACTATGAATAGGTTAGGGCCAAAATGAAAACACATACAAGTTATCAAAATGCTTCATAAGTGACAAATTTTAGGCGAGGGTGCCCATTAACCCCCCTTGTTTTGGACTTTAGATTGAAAAATTGGAGGAATGAATATGCAAGGTAGGAGGTAGTGAGTGCCACATGCCTAGTTATGTGATAAAACCTAGTTTATATGTTGATGATCTTATATTGATCACAACAACAGCCCAAACTATACGAGATCATTTGAAAGGCTTAGAGATCTTTCACAAAGCAGTAGGGATGCAAGTAAACACCAATAAAACTAAGATGGTGATATTTTCCCCCCGAAAAGAGAATAAACATATAAATTTTGTATCTGAAGGAAACCCCCTACAGATAGTGGCAAAATACAAATACCTTCGTATTTGAAGGGAGCCCCCTAGAGATAGTCCCAAAATACAAATATCCGGGACTAGACTTCAAAAGCAAGCTTAGATTTACATACTCTTCCCATTAAGTTGAAACCCTAAAAAGGTAGCTTAATGGAGACTAGTGATGAAAACCTGAAAGGGTATCATTGAGCTGTGCATGTTCCAAGGTCCCACGATTTGTTGATTCATTCATGCTATTTCACTTTCCAGGGGGAACATCAAGAGTCAGATTACGAGATTCAAATTGTTGACTGTTAAGTGACTTGATGTTGTGGATCCTGAGTTTGTGGAAATTTCCATGATATCGGAGTTGATACGGATAGCAATGATATGCCAGAGTTGCATCTAGATGCATCCTGTTGTATATACTTTTGTTCATTGTGGATATGTTTGTGCATATCACTCGAAGTTGACACTTGATTGAGTTACTAGATGTTGATTCACCAACTTGTGTACCTGATGGATGTTTTTTGTACATTACTTGTAGTTGCCAAAAGTACCTATTTAGGAAGGATTAAAGCACATGTATATGTATCTTGTTGCTTGAGATTTTATGATTGTCATTATGACTGGATGTTCGATGTCGGGATTGGATACTTGTGATCGACAAGTGTTTTGAATTTTGTTTGGATATTTGGCACATTGTCCATTGTGTTGAAGTTATTTCATATTTTTTGGGGAGCTGTCCCATATGTGTTACTTTTACACTACTCAAACTGGCCACTAACGATTGGTAATCTTTGATTGCAGTTTATTACAGATTGCTGAAAAATTTAGCTTATTGTAGCTTTGGACTGAGATTGGTCCTGCATATTGCAGCATTGAGGATGAGAAATGTCATAGATCCCAAGATTTTTGGACATACAGATTTTGAGTGAGTGATGTTCAGACCAGCAGCTGATACATCAGATTTCAAAGGTTACAGATTCAGGGGATACAGGGCGTTGTTCCACTCTCCTTTGACAGGGAGAACATGAGGATTCAGATTTTGAGGGGAGATATTTCAGATCGTATGTTGATAATTGGAAACAGATTGATGTGATATTCCAAAAATGTGTGCCTGGATATATCCTAGATTGTCAGTATATAGAGAAAACTCTTACCGTATTTTCAGTTTGGTGTTTTCAGATTTTTTGGTTGAGATAACTTGACCAGTCATAAATGATCATTATTTAAGATTGTGGTGATGTTCAAGATTTGGAGCTAGCAAATCATAGCTCATGTTGGATTGACATGCATTTCAGCAATTGTAAATTGTTGAGCGCTTGAGAAGGTACAAAATTGGTGAAGATCAAAGTTGTGATATGAATATTCCAAATGTCACATGTAGCTTGAAATATCTTAGCATTTCAGAGTTTTCTTCAGAGTTAATATTATTGTAATATAATAATGTTAATCCCCAGAGAAATTGCAAGAGTTTTTGTCTCATAGTGGTAGATGGATAGTCTACATAGGATAGTGAGGAGTCATCTTAAAATATGAAATGAATAGTCATATGCTTGGTTATATCATATTGTAATCTCTCATTATTCATTAGTGCAATAACTTTGGTATGCACCAAATCTTGTTATTCTTTTTGTCATCCTTTCTTGCCCTAACATTGGTATCAAAGCACATGCTTCTTAATTGTTTTTTTCCCTCCATTCTTCCTCTTTGCTAAATATCTCATTCTCAGCCAATCAATTCACTCAAAATCAGTCTTTGCCACTATTCAAGACTACGCCTTGGCTGTTTTAGGAGATGTTTAGCTATTTAAGTGCTGCTCACATCTGTATGGCATCCTGATTTGCTGGTATACAGTTGTAGAAAGATGTATATGGTCAGTTTTTTACTGTTTAAAGGTGTTTCAGGCTATATTGTGGCTGGTTCAATCAATAAGGAGGCGTTTTGACTGCATAGCAAGGCACATGGCAGTCTTTTGAACCTGTGTGGTGATTTGGGAGCTCTTTTTCACTTCAGACCTGGGTTTACCTCCTTTTCTGATGTTTTTCAGCTGATCATAAGGTGTTTTGGTGGTATTCATCCTTCCTTGGATTGTGTTTCATTCTGCTGTTGGGCTACATGGCAGTTCATTACCTGTACTGGCTGCGTTTTCCTTGGATTTGGCAGTTTTTTGTCTTCATTTGGACTGCGATTGACTTAGTACCTTCTACATGGAGCTCTATTCACTTTTGTGTGGCACGTTGTTATCTGTTTCAAGTACATGTGCCTGTGTGGCTGCTTTTATACTGTTTTAAGACATCCATAGGACTGCGTGGACCTGTAAAGGACCTAAAACAAAGAGTTTCAACCTTCCAAGTGGTGCCAAAGAAATAGATAAGTCCATTTTCATTATAAAAATTTGCCTTCCTTTTCATTTCAGCCAAATTAGAATGAAGAATATTCCCACAAGGGAATAATAAATACATATTTTTTTTCTTGTTTGACTTATTCAAAAACAAAATAAGTCATTTGCAAACCATAAATAATTTCCATTTTCAAAATAAAGCATAAATTTGAAAAAAAATCAAATTGTGCAAATAAAAAGCAAAATTGCTGCATTCGGTATCAATAGTACATCTGGTATGCGTTAATGTGTTGTTGGTGGATTACCCCCTTCTTCCCTTCCACCCTCTCCTGAAAGGAAGCAGGCTATGGCAGCAACTTCCCCAAGATCTTTGTCTACCAGGGCATGGCGTCCCAGAACTCAGTTGGCCGATGCAATCTGTTCCATATCAAGGTCCCTGTTTAGAGTATTCTCTGAGCCTTATGCAAGAGATTTTTGATCTATCTTGTGCCCAAAAGAACCAGCTAGTTCAGATTTGTCAATGAACTCACTGTTGGTTGGCATCTGTCTCTAGTCTATTGATTTCAACAATGACTAAAAGACAAGTAAAAGGATGAACATGCAATCCAGATAAAGCTTGAGCAACTAATTTCAATTCAGACTAAACTAAAGTTAATCTAACACTAATATAAGAAAAAGAAAAAGAGAGATAGGGTAAGGAGAAAGGAAAGATGAGCTCACTTTCTAATGAACACAATTCTAGGTCTATTATACAGACAGATCTCATAAAAAATTAATCTTTGTTTGGCCAACATAGCACAACCAGAAGGCAAAGATGGTGCAAGAGTCTGAGGACCAAGTAGCTATGTGGAAGAGGGAAGCAAAGTCACCATTAGACATGCGCAGACAATGGATATCATTCACAAAAGCTTTCATATATAAGATGGTTCATGAAAAACAAATTCAAAATTCATCAATGTTCAGAGGAGTTACAGAAAGACCTTCAAACAACCTCAGCTCATGCTAAAACAAAATCTAACCTAAGAAAACAGGAAAGTATAAGAAAATATGTTTGATTATCTAATCTAATCTAGTACTAATCAACCATCCCTTAATTCAGTGTCATCGTTGGCCTTATATAGATTGTCAAAAGTCTCACCTACCAGGTAGGTGGTTGATAGCATTCAATGTGTTACACATTTACCAAGCAATTACAAGCCTTCAATAACAAGTACCAACTAAGACACATTAAATGTGTGCCTATCTTCAAAGATAACAACTTTGTTTATTAAATCACTTTGTAAAACAACAATATTGGACAGATGTATCACTTCCGCTGAGAGGTTCAAGTTGAAATCCACTCCCTTTAATGGATCATTGTTGTATTAAATGCAGGGGGCACAAGTTTCCATCTTCATGTTGTGAACAATCATCTTGACAACTGATTGTGTGCAGGCATTCCTTGGTTTTTTGTGATCCTTAGCTAGTTTGATCTTGATGTGCATGCCACTATTTGACCTATCCCAGTATCTAATTTGCTTTGGGATCTGTTTCCACAATCTTTTGGACTAGGCAACAAGATAGTCAGTGGATAATCAGAGCCGATTGGACTTTGTCCAATTTCCGGATCTTGATGGCCTAGACGGGTGAAATGGATGTCAACTTCAAGTTTTGAATTGGTTTGTAGAGGTCCATGTATCAGCGTTGGGAAGGTTGTTCTACGTGTCCACTTCTAGCTACTCAGAAAAACCAACGTGTCTTTATTATGCAGGGATCTGCAACGTGTCCATTTCTCAGCAATTTGCAGTCTGTTGAGGGTCTAGATCACCTTGAATTTTCTTTGAACAATGGTGCAGCAAGACCTTGACAAGCAGCAAGATCCCGCTCACTCGAAGCTTTATGGTCCCTCAGTCTCTGTTCTATGCCTTGATTGCCTCGGAGTCCCAAGATTATGCCACGTGACATCATCTTAGGGTCTGGCTCGAACCATGTTTTGTCATATTGCTCTTGCTTGCTTCGAAGGCATGAAGAAGCGGATGATGCCATGTGGCATCATCCCGTTCACCCAAGAGGTTTGTTGTTTACTCGCTTTGTCCTGATCATCTCAAGGGCCCAGAGAAGCGGGATCCTACCACGTGGCATGATCTCAGGCACTCGAAGGGTCAAAGGCTTAGCTCTATGTTCAAAGTCTTCCGGAGCCGCAGAACTCCGAGATGCTAACAAGTGGCGACTGCTCGACGAATCTGGACCTACGAGTATAAAATAACCGTTAAGACTTTCAAATAAAGACACTCGCTGTTAGACAAATTCATAGACTAGCCGTTAAATCTCAAAGTTCATGAAAAATAACTAAGGCACAAGACTTGAAATATGAGACAAGAAAACCATTAAACTTAGCAATTGAAAATGGGCTTTTTGGCAAGGATTAGTCTATTTAACCAAATACATTATCAAGTTCTTTAGATCAAAAGAACAGAAAAAACCAATCCGTTTTAGATTTTTTGATCCACTTAAGTAATGAAATTAGACTCAGAATCGATAGATTTTAGTAGTTTGAACCATTAAGTCTAAAATAAAAAGCATGTTACGTCTATGATGATCTTGACGAGCTAGGCGGTCGTCAATTTTAAGCAAGTGAAAAGCTGATGTTTGTGCCAACTTTCTATCCATTTGGCAGTTAATACCTCACAGCATCTATTTGCTCACTTGGGGCATGCTTGGGTGTCTAATTTGGCTAATGACTTGTAGGGTCTTGGTGAATCGAGATCTTGACATGTATCGAGATCTCGTTTACCCCGGGCTTAATGCTAAACTCAAAAGGATACGGACCACCCTAGGACCCCAGATAAATATGATCGTGCCACTTGTCACGATCCCAAGCATCCAGAGGGTTTAAGGGCTTAGGAATTATAGAGACTACTCTGAGACCCTGGATAAACGAGATCATGCCACATGGTGTGATCTTGTTCATTTAGAGGGTTAATGGTCTATTAAGGAAACCGAGGGGGCTCGAGAAAGGCGAGGACACAAGATTGTGCCAGGTAGCACATTCTCGAGCACCCAAAGAGTTTAGGCAGAAACGGCTAAGGCAAAAAGAGTCTTGAGAAAGCAGGCAAGTGCCAAGTGGCAACTCTTTGCTTGCCCGAGTACTCGAGGGGAAATTTCAGGAAACTATGGGATCAAGCTTTTAGAAGCCAACATGGTTAAATATAGGACTAGTGTCCCTACCTCTAGTGGAACCAAATTCCAAGGTAAATCCAATTTCAAGACTAAGAGTAATGACAATACTTTTCAACATAAGAATGTGTAGACACCTAAATTTGATCTTTTACACTTTGGCAACATCAATTTGACATAATTTGACATACTTGAACAATGCACATGTATCTGACTCTTGAGCACACTTTCCCTCTATCAGTCTACCCATCCACTATCTTAATTGCCTTTATCCACCAAGCATATTTATCCAAGATAAGCTTAGTCTATACAAGAACACCTTTAGAATCTTAGACAAACTTTCTACATATTTCAAATCCTTGTTTGCACTCCCAGGGCACTGACAGTAATACAAGACAGTGTTAGCTACCATAGGTGCCTTCCTCTATCAACAATGTCTAAGGGCCTTCAACAACTATTTTTTCGAAATGGGAAATATCCATTAAGTCAGCCTAGACACATTTCATGGGTCAGTTGTAGCACAAAATTAATGAAAAGTCACCTATATATGCAAATCATTTCTAAGGTTATTGATCATCTATGAGTCATCTAGGAATAACTTCACAATACCTTGGATCAATATCTCGCTCTCTTGGAACATTATTCAAAAGGCATATATGTATCTAAAATCTTCAAAGAGCAGCCCTAGAGCAATCCATAGAGCCAAATCTAAATACAAAGAGGTTAAAGTTGCATGGTGCCAATTGTCAAAGATTACAACAATACAAAAGGGTTAAGGCTAATGATTACAACAATATAGAATAAGCCCTCGAAAAATACGATCTAGTACAATATAAGAAAAATCTAACCCTAGAAGGTAAGGGAGCATGCAAGGCAATGCAAGTTCACCAAAATGTAGATTGAAAAAGTTGTTTTACATCAACAATGCAGTACGCTAAGCTATAAATAATGTGTAATTTAGATCAAACAAGTTTTACTAAAATAAACAATAAAAACACACCTAAACTATAAAGAATGTGTAATTCAGATCAAACAAGTTTTACTCAAATAAACAATAAAAACACACCTAACTGCCTTGTGCTTACTTCAAACCCTAGTGTTCTTGTGATGGATCACCCTTTGGATGTGTTGTTTCAAAAATTTGTAAATGTTTCTATGAATTTCATGTATTTTCATATTGATGTAGAAGACAATGATTCTGATTATCATGATAATGACAATAACACTGATGAAAGATTATGGGAACTAAGTGTCAACCCAGTAGAATCATTTGAATATGCAAGTGATATAGATATCTTCAGAGTTGCTTGTCTTCCTATGAACCCTCATGCATATGGAATACCAGAATTTTGATATGCAAGAATCAATTAATAAGGGAAAATGTGTTAGCCTCAAACAAAGTAAGCTAGAATAATGTGGATTTGAATTTATAAGTGCACAACAACATGATCTCTTTGTTCAACTTAATGATGATGTAGATGCTTGTTTTCATGTAGAAATGAATGCTTCTTCTTTAAATACCAATATTAACAATGATGTGAATGCTAAAACCTCTCAAGATGACTACTAAACCGAAGATGACAATGATTTTGATTATGATTATGAAATTGAACTAGAAGAGCAGACCAGAAAAGATCCTATTGACTATAATAAGACATATGCTAAGACTAATCCTACTAATAATTGTAGAATGATGAATGTATTAAAATAAATTGCTTGTCAATATCTCCCTTCGCATGGTGTTGCTTCGAAACATCATCCCAACCCCATGCATGTTTCTATTTCTTCTATTATTCCTTCTACTCAAAATGTTATGTTGCCTAATGTTCAAATTGTTTCCATTGCTTGTCCTCGTCTTCAAACCTTGACTCCTCCCCATGTTCAAAATGTTGCTATGCCTTCTCAAGTTTTTCAAATCTCTCAAATTGTCTCTACTATTCCTCCAATCCAACCATCCATGGTTTTTCAAATTCCTCCTAATGTTGCCGATCCCCCTTTGATTTCTTCTATTCCAAGTTCTACCACCACTTTTCTTCCAAACTCCGAAGTTACCACTCTTGAGCAAGCTTTACATGACTTACAATAACAAATTAAAACTTTTTCTCAAAGGTCTTGGAAGCCAAGTAATAGGGTCTCTTCTCATGATATACTTTCAAACCCTTTGGCTCACAATGTACTTATTTATCATTTTCCAATTGGTTTTATTGCTCCCAAATTTGCATTGTATAATGGAAAAGGGGACCCTTCTCACCATACTAGATCATTTTATGCTTCTTGTTGAGACATTGCTCATGATGATAAATTATTAACGAAGTTATTTCTAAGAAGCTTGACCATGCACTTGATTGCTTTTATGCCTTACCATGTGGTTCCATACATTTCTTTGCACCTCTAGTTGAAGATTTCTTCATGCATTTTCAAATCAATATCACGTAGGTCACACTTTTTGAATTAGCTCAACTTAGACAAGCATCCAATGAATACATCAAAGATTATGTGTTCAGATTCAAGACCACATTAACCAAGATGATTTATCAACCTCCAGACAGCGAGCTTCACAACATTTTATCAATAGTCTAATATCAATTATCAAAGACAAAGTAGCTTTCACCACTTATCAATCTTTCAATGAACTTTGACAAGTTGTCAAATACTTTAAGATCAAGATTCTAGGGATGGACATGCTTACATATGAGATCCATGCTCAACATAGTACATAAACCAAAACAAATCGAGTCTCAATGCTAAAATTAATGACCAAGAGCTCCTACGTAAGAAGTTTTTGAATGCAACATTACATAACCTCCACTAAGAGAATTTGATACTTCAAGACCACTACCTATGTATTTTGATGTCAGTGCATATTGTGATTTTCATAGACTTCAAGGGCACTCGACAAATAGGTATTTCATTTTGAAACACATCATTCAAGATTTAATTGATAATAGTAAAATTTGAGTGGATGATACACATACAAGTACAACAAATGAAACATTTGATCATAGTACAGTCTATAAAGTAGACAAACCAAAGTACAACAATGTGCCTATGGAATACAAATATCATCCACTTGATACTATTATTGGAGCAATTGATTCAATCTAATCAAATTGGGTTTGCCAAAGAAGACATGCACGCACTTATAGATGGCAAAAAAAAAGATGGCATAATGGTTGACAATGATTCCACAGGAATATCAACACTGAACAAATTTTTTATAGCCTTGAACTTAACTTAGATAGGTTGGCCTATACTCCGATTATCACAGGATATGATGGTAATAAAAGGGAACCCTTTGATTGCATTATTTTACCTATTAGAGTGGAATCATAGACAATTCCTACTCTATTTCATTTTCATGTGATGCCCATTGTTGGATCATATAAAGCTTTTCTTGATCAGCCATGGATACATCAAATGCAAGCAATACTTTCTAATGTACCTCAAGCTTAAAATTTGAATAGCGAAGTCAAGTTATTTAAATGTATACAACAATTTCCAAAGTACAAATATAAGATCAAAGAAATTCCTAAAAGATAACCAAACACAAGTATTAAAATGGTTGCCTAAAAAAAGGGTGTATTGGGTTTTTGATCCAATATAGCTTATATTATGTTTTATGGTATAGTTTTGGTTTTAATAAAGTAAAATATTTTAATCATGTTTGACTAAAGACATTTAGGAGGTAGTTGTGCATGGGTGGTTGGCCCTAGCAATTGAGTCTCGTGCAAGTTTGTTATATAAACTCGCAATTGTACTTTAAAATTTAATGCAACATAATTTTATATTTCATGTATATTTAATTGAGTAAAATGTAGATATATTTCCTTGTCCATAATTTCCTATCGGTGGTTTCAAAGCTTCCATGAATGAAATAGCCCTTTCATGATAAGATATGAATTCTGATTTTTATTTCCCTTAATTCTTAAAATTCATTCAAATACCAAAACAGTACATGCAATATTGAATACCAACAACTCATAAGTGTACTCTTGATTTCAATCAATTGCATAAATAGAAAACATTCTAAAAACAATTATGGAAGATACAAATAGCATAATAACATCAGAATATTAATTTTTCCTTATTTTCCCACCAAACCCTAACCTAAAACAACATAAATCCATAATCTTTCCTTGAAACCCTAGCTAGAAATGTCCCAGAACAATATGGCAGCATCAAAAAGCATAAAGATTGGATTTTTCCTAAAAACCCCACCTGAAAATAACTCTTGAATAGTATGGCAGCATCAAACCCTAGTTGCAACAGTATGATAGCCTTTAAAATGGTATGACAACCCTTAAAATTTAGCAATCAGCTTAGCAAAGTCAAGCCCTAGTGCAAAAAAGTCAACAGCTAGGTATAGCATGCCCAAAAAGTCAACAACCAAGTACAACAGGCCCTAAAAAGTCAATGTCCAACTATTAGAAGGTAGATACAACAGTCAAAACACAAGTACAACAGTGCAGCCAAGCCCTAGGTGTAGGAATTTGCCTTGGAAGTGTGATGCCCTTGCCCTAGGTGCAACGATTTGCCCCTAAAAGTGTGATGCCCAGCCCTTGCGCAATAGAAAAACCTTGTTTTGTTGCTATGAAACCCTTGTAAATTCTGAAAATTGTTGCTCACTTTCAGCGAACACCGATCTGAAAATTTCTTGTTTATCTGTGCAGTGATTCTTTCTCTTATGATACCAATGAAATATTCCGGGCCAATTTTTTTCAAACTTTCAATTACAATCAGCAGAGTAATACACAGTTGTTAGGATTAGCCTTAAACCAAAACGATAACTGAAGCAACTCTAACCAGAATGTACACCAGGATTCCGAGGAGGCCAAGGTGTAAGCATTGGTCAGAGGATCTGAATGCAGAAACAGAGTTGGAAGGAACTCTAACCAAGAATGGCTCCGATGATGGCGAGCATATGGTCAGAGGATCTACTACTACAAGTACTGAAAGAAACTCAACACCAAGTATGTGCTACCCAGTCCAGTATGGAGTGAGGCGACCATATGGTGGAATACTAAGAATTACAATGCTTACAAGAAACTCAACACCAAGTATGTGCTACCCAATCCAGTATGGAGTGAGGCGACCATATAGCAGAGCGCTACGAATTACAATGCTCTGAAGGGAAATAAACAAGAACGCTGAAATACTCAACGTCAAGAATGTGCTTTCCAACCCGAAAGGGAATGGAAGCTACCATATGACGGAGATGTAAAGTATCACAATGCTGTTTCAGAATATAAGATCAGCATTACAAATCATGATTAAGCAAGATTAAAGAACTGTTGTTAGTACTACTGCCAGCTTACAATATGATCAAGAATTCGCCTGCCAAGAGCATAGAATTAGAACCATTCAACAAGCATTTAAATAGAGAATCCTCCTTGCTTAATGGAAAACACCGAGACTGCTTTCTTTCCTCAAAAAAACACTGATTCACGATTCTGGTCTGTTCTGATCAGCACCTTTAAATGTAACAGTGACCTGAGATCACACTAAAATGGACAAATCTCTCACCCAATTCATCCTATTGACGTGAAACGAAAAGCAAAAGGCCCTAATGATGAAGGCGCCCAAGATTGGAACACCAAACAGACCCAAAAGTTTCTATATAATTATTGCATGCATCCCAATGCACAGACAAGGAGTACTATCTAGCAAGAGGGGCGATTTGCCTTTAAAAATCACAGCAGTCATTAAAAAATCTACAATTTACAGAAGAGGGGCGCCCATTACCCACAGAGAGATATAGCCAATACCCACAATGAAATTTTTTGTCTTTTTTTACTTATGAACAAAACACAGCTTGTTGTAATGAATATGACAGTCCTGAATTTCTCATAAATTGATCTATAAAACACACACTGAATACAATGCACGAATTCTACATACAAAACAATCAAACTACACTATCTCACCACTAGTCGCTATCTTTCAAGCGAGAAGCAATGCCAAGCTAGGAGATTTTCATTCCTCGAAGCAATCCCAAGCCAATCCGGCAGCATAACATTCATGTAGTTAAAGATGGTCCAAGTGAGGACCAATGGCTTCCTTTTATAATTTCCGTTTGACCCTTCTAGAAACCCTATCCTCCAATAGGTGGCGTCCAACTTAATCTTAGATTAAATATTCAATAAGAATTATAATTAATTCTTTCAATGAGACGCCCACCCCATAAAGAACATCTTTTTAAAACAACTTAAAGTGAAATAGCTAGGCCAAGGGGAAAGTCAATGTTAAAATATAACATTAAAACATGACTTAATTAAAATAATTCGACTTATCTCTCCATTTGTGCCCCCAAAGCCCAAAATTGAGTAAGCCAACAGATCAAACTGACATGGAAAGCCAAACGTGCCAAAACCAACCGGACCACTGCCAAAAATAGAATTTACTAAAAATAGTAAATTCCTGAAGATGCTCAAAATGTCAAAAAGAACATATCACTGTGAAGCTCTCTGAAAACCCAGAAAGAATCCGCCATTGAATCAACTGACCTCAAGCAAGAGCATCCTCCAAAACAAGAAAACCTAATTTTACCTTCCGAGTAGCCTACGGGTCTTAGGAATAGGCCAACGGTCACTGGAAAGATCATGCTCGAGAAGGGGACATTACAGTCCACCCTCCCCAAGATTGCTTGTCCTCAAGCAATCGCAACCCTGGATGCTGCAGAATCTCATCATTCTCCCAAGTTGCATCCTCCATAGGCAAATTTTTCCACTTCACCAAGTATTCTCTGATGGTTCTTTTCCTCAAAGAACGTTCTCTATAATCAAGTATCTCCTCTGGAATTAAAACCAACTGTCCTTCATCCAAAGGTGGCAACTGTGATGAAGCAACATCATTGTGTCCAAGTGCCTTCTTGAGGCGAGACACGTGGAAGACATTGTGTATTTTGCTATCAAAAGGTAGCTCCAACTCATAAGCTACTGCTCCAACCCTTCCGATAACCTTGAATGGCCCATAGAAATGAGGTTTGAGCTTCTCAGCTCCACTCTTCTTGAGAGTAGACTGTCTGTAAGGCTGTAATCGAAGATAAACCATATCCCCAACCTCGAAAGAGCGCTCAACACGCCGTTGATCAGCATACTTTTTTTGTTGATTCTGTGCCATCTGAAGATTGTTCTTAAATGATTTCATGATATCTTGACTCTGCTGCAATAAGTCCTTGGCTTGAGGAGCTTTGTTGTCACCAAACACCAAATCAGCAAAGCTAGGAGCTTCATAACCATAAAGAGCCAAGAAAGGTGACATCTTTATTGACATGTGGAAAGAAGAATTATAGCAGTACTCGCCTATGTGAAGCCACTTCACCCATGCTCTTTGCTGCTCGGAAACATAGTTTCTCAAATAGCCTTCCAACCACTTGTTCACTATTTCCGTTTGTCCATCTGTTTGGGGGTGATAACTAGTGCTTGGAGTAAGCACAATACCACACATTCTGAAGACCTCTCGCCAAAAAGTGTTGAGGAACTTGCTGTCCCTATCACTCACAATGTTTTTTAGCAGCCCATGTAACCTAAACACCTCATGAAAAAACAGATCTGCAACTTGGGCTCCTGAAAAAGTGCTGGTAATGGCGAAGAAGTGAGCAAATTTGGTTAATCTATCCACTACAACATAGATACAATCCTTCCCTTGGACCTTGGGCAAGCCCGTGATGAAGTCCATTGATATGCTTTCCCATTTTTGATTGGGAATAGGGAGAGGTTGCAGCAAACCGGCTGGTAGAGTATGCTCATTTTTGTTCATTTGACAAGTGGGACACTCTTGAATGTAGCGTTGAACTTCCCCTTCCAACCCTTTCCAAGAGAATCTTTCCCAGATCTGCCTATATGTCTTAAAGAAGCCTTGATGACCAGCAAGCGAAATGTCATGAAATGTCAACAAAATCTTCTTTTTGAGCTTAAAATCAGCCACCAAAAAGATCCTACCCTTGTAGTGAATCAGCCCTTCAATCACCTTGTACCTTTCATCATGAAAAGTACCCTCAATAATGCTGGTTGCAAACTGATTTTTGGCATAATCAGCGAGCAACATGTCCTTCCAATCAGTAGTAAGCTCGCACAGTGAGCTTAAATAGGGTCTCCTAGATAGAGCATCAGCCACAATGTTGTTTTTCCCCTTGACATACTTGATGTCAAAATCGTAAGCTTGGAGCTTACTCACCCACTTTTGTTGCCTTTCGTTCAGATCAAGATGAATATTGTGCTTACTCCAAGCACTAGTTATCACCCCTAAACAAATGGACAAACGGAAATAGTGAACAAGTGGTTGGAAGGCTATTTGAGAAACTATGTTTCCGAGCAGCAAAGAGCATGGGTGAAGTGACTTCACATAGGCGAGTCCTACTATAATTCTTCTTTCCACATGTCAATAAAAATGTCACCTTTCTTGGCTCTTTATGGTTATGAAGCTCCTAGCTTTGTTGATATGGTGTTTGGTGACAACAAAGCTCCTCAAGCCAAGGACTTATTGCAGCAAAGTCAAGATATCATGAAATCATTGAAGAACAATCTTCAGATGGCACAAAATCAACAAAAGATGTATGATGATCAACGGCGTGTTGAGCACTCTTTCGAGGTTGGGGATATGGTTTATTTTCGATTACAACCTTACAGACAATCTATTCTCAAGAAGAGTGGAGCTGAGAAGCTCAAACCTCATTTCTATGGGCCATTCAAGGTTATCGGAAGGGTTGGAGCAGTAGCTTATGTGTTGGAGCTACCTTCTGATAGCAAAGTACACAATGTCTTCCACGTGTCTCGCCTCAAGAAGGCACTTGGACAAAATGATGTTGCTTCATCACAGTTGCCACCTTTGGATGAAGAAGGATAGTTGGTTTTAATTCCAGAGGAGATACTTGATTATAGACAACATTCTTTGAGGAAAAGAACCATCAGAGAATACTTGGTGAAGTGGAAAAATTTGTCTATGGAGGATGCAACTTGGGAGAATGATAAGATTCTGCAATATCCAGGGTTGCGATTGCTTGAGGACAAGCAATCTTGGGGAGGGCAGACTGTAATGTCCCCTTCTCGAGCATGATCTTTCCAGTGACCGTTGGCCTATTCCTGAGACCCGTAGGCTACTCGGAAGGTAAACTTAGGTTTTCTTGTTTTGGAGGATGCTCTTGCTTGAGGTCGATTGATTCAATGGCGAATTCTCTCTGGGTTTTCAGAAAGCTTCGCAGTGATATGTTCTTTTTGGCATTTTGAGCATCTTCAGGAATTTACTGTTTTTAGTAAATTCTATTTCTGACAGTGGTCCGGTTGGTTTCGGCACGGTTGGCTTTCCATGTCAGTTTGATTTGTTGGCTTACTCAATTTTGGGCTTTAGGGGCACAAATTGAGAGATATGTCGAATTATTTTAATTAAGTCATGTTTTAATGCTATATTTTAACATTGACTTTCCCCTTGGCCTAGTTACTTCGCTTTAAGTTGTTTTAAAAAGATGTTCTTTATGGGGTGGGCGCCTCATTGAAAGAATTAATTATAATACTTATTGAATATTTAATCCAAGTTTAAGTTGGACGCCACCTATTGGAGGATAGGGTTTCTAGAAGGGTCAAACGGAAATTATAAAAGGAAGCCATTGGTCCTCACTTGGACCATCTTTAACTAAAGGAATGTTATGCTCCCAGATTGGCTTGGGATTGCTTCGAGGAATGAAAGCATCCTAGCTTGGCATTGCTTCTCGCTTGAAAGATTGCGACTAGTGGTGAGATAGTGTAGTTTGATTGTTTTGTATGTAGGATTTGTGCATTGTATTCAATGTGTGTTTTATAGATCAGTTTATGAGAAATTCAGGTCTGTCATATTCATTACAGCAGGGTGTGTTTTGTTCATAAGTAAAAAAAGACAAAAAATTTCATTGTGGGTATTGGCTATATCTCTCTGTGGTTAATGGGCGCCCCTCTTCTGTAAATTGTAGATTTTTTAATGACTGTTGTGATTTTTAAAGGCAAATCGCCCCTCTTGCTAGACAGCACTTCATGTGTGTGCATTGGAATGCGTGCAATAATTATATAAAAACTTTTGGGTCTGTTTGGTGTTCCAATCTTGGGCGCCTTCATCATTAGGGCCTTTTGCTTTTCGTTTCACGTCAATAGGATGAATTGGGTGAGAGATTTGTCCATTTTAGTGTGATCTCAGGTTGGTGCAATAATTATATAGAAACTTTTGGGTCTGTTTGGTGTTCCAATCTTGGGCGCCTTCATCATTAGGGCCTTTTGTTTTTCGTTTCACGTCAATAGGATGAATTGGGTGAGAGATTTGTCCATTTTAGTGTGATCTCAGGTTGTTGGTTTTACATTTAAAAGTGTGGATCAGAACAGACCAGAATTGTGAATCTGTGTTTTTTTGAGAAAAGAAAGCAGTCTCGGTGTTTTTCATTAAGCAAGGAGGATTCTCTATTTAAATGCTTGTTGAATGGTTCTAATTCCATGCTCTTGGCAGGCGAATTCTTGATCATATTGTAAGCTGGCAGTAGTACTAACAACAGTTCTTTAATCTTGCTTAATCATGATTTGTAATGCTGATCTTCTATTCTGAAACTGCATTGTAATACTTTACATCTCCGTCATATGGTAGCTTCCATTCCCTTTCGGGTTGGAAAGCACATTCTTGACGTTGAGTATTTCAGCGTTCTTGTTTATTTCCCTTCAGAGCATTGTAATTCGTAGCGCTCTGCCATATGGTCGCCTCACTCCATACTGGATTGGGTAGCACATACTTGGTGTTGAGTTTCTTGTAAGCATTGTAATTCTTAGTATTCCACCATATGGTCGCCTCACTCCATACTGGACTGGGTAGCACATACTTGGTGTTGAGTTTCTTTCAGTACTTGTAGTAGTAGATCCTCTGACCATATGCTCGCCATCATCGGAGCCATTCTTGGTTAGAGTTCCTTCCAACTCTGTTTCTGCATTCAGATCCTCTGACCAATGCTTACACCTTGGCCTCCTCGGAATCCTGGTGTACATTCTGGTTAGAGTTGCTTCAGTTAGTGTTTTCGTTTAAGGCTAATCCTAAGGACTGTGTATTGCTCTGTTGATTGTAATTGAAAGTTTGAAAAAAATTGGCTCGAAATATTTCAACCTTGTTTTGTCGCTATGAAACACTTCTTTTAAATTCTGAAAATTGTTGCTCACTTTCAGCGAACACCGATCTGAAAATCTCTTGTTTATCTGTGCAATTGTAACCCTTGGATGGTCACCTCTGAAGGTTGGAGGGTTTTCGTTGTCAACTATGTTTGCAATGGAGGGTTTTAGTCCTCAAAAGCAGAAGTTGAATCAATTCAAAATCCAATTGTGAATAATGCATCTTTTTTGGCCACACTTGTCTCTTTATAAATTAACTTTTCCAATTTCACCCTAACCCTAAAAGCATTTAAAACAACGTTAGGTGATTATTACCTTTTTGGCCATATAAAACACACTGTCTGATAACTTTTTTGTCTCTGCGCTCTAGATGCAGCACTTCCTGTTAACCTACAGAAATGGTGCTTTGTCTACACTAGGTGTGTTGGTGTCAATTTGTGAAAGCATCAAGCTAAAATGACTAAACACAAAATTGATACACAGACACTCAAAAGCATAACCAATCATATAGAGGTAAAACACATTCTTATTGATCAAAGGTGAATTTTGGCAAGGCTTCGCCTTAAAAAATGAGAGATATCTTTCTCTAGCATCAAAGAAAAAAACTTTGGCATTTTCCAGAATAAGCAGCCCATGCTGCGTTGAACACCTAGGGGGAGGAATTTGATCACGCTGGTGTCATCCTTCTAGAAAGCCCTCAAATAACCATGCTGTAGATACCGCAAGTCTTGACTTTGGCGCTCAAATTGTATTAAATGTCACTGCAAGAGCATGGGTCGCTTTGTCTGTTTGAATAACAAGGCTGCTTCTTAAATGAAGTTCACGCCATTGTCTGCTCATTAATGTAAAATCGAAGAAAACAGGCCCCACTCTCACTGTTTGTGCTCTTTGATGACCGTTTCGTAAGGACTGTTTCATCTGCAACAATAACTTCTCCTGTCGACACCTTCTTTTGCCACCTGGCTGATCTAATTCGTGTCCGTGCTTCGTTGGGTACGTCCTTTGGAACATTCCAAATATTGTCGTATGTGTGCGTGGCCGTGCTCTGGATTCTCTGTTTTGTTCCCTCTTTCCTTGCTATTTCTTCTCTTTCTGGCAATTTTAAGCTTTCAGGGTATCTTTCGTCTCCTCCTGGCTCTTTGAGCTCCTTTCTCGGCCGATGCATCCCATCAAAATTGACGTCTGCGGACCCGTCATTATTCGAAAACCAACGGCTATTTTGCTGCCTTAGAAATTGACGTTCGCGCGCCCATCACCAAACGTTTGAACTCCAACGGCTAGTTCGCTATGTTAAGGTTGACGTGCTCGGGCCCGTCATCCCTTTGGTCATTCCTTCGGCTTTCTACAACTGAACCTTCAACGTTTTGTAATTGAACCTTCCCGAAGGGAAGGTGCCCTTTCGGAAAATGGAAAAGGTCTCCTTTTGGGTACCTGGGAGTCCCCCGCAAAGGCGCTTGCCCTTCGGGCTCCCTTGCCTTCTCAATTCCTTCAGACAAAATGTCCGAAGGAATTCCTTCGGACATTTTGCCCGAAGGAAGTCTTTCTTTCAATAGTTAACGCCCTTTCTTTTGGTCTTTTCCTTTGAAATTCCTTCGGACAAAATGTTCGGAGGAATTCCTTCGGGCATTTTGTCCAATGGAATTCATCCATCGATTCTTCCTTGGATTTCCTTTAGATTTAATTCCACAGATATCCCTTGTTTTTTCCTTTGGATTTCCTTCGAACAGAAAGTCCGAAGGAAATCTTTGTCCTTTACCTTGGTCTTTCTCCAAAGGAAAACTTACCTTTCGGCCTTCTTTAATCCCTCCGCAAGTGTTCCCTACCCTCCGTAAGGGCACTTAGGGCCCCAAGTTGCCCTTCGGAGCCTGCTGAAAGGTCCAATGGGTCACCTGCCTGCCCTCCACAAGGGCACTTTGTCTTTGGAGTTTTGTAAAAAGACTTGTGTTCTTTGAACTGGCCCATCTTTTTGCCAAAAGGCTTGTCCAAGGCAATTGCCCAAAGCGAAATAAGCCCCATATCAAGTCGAGAACCTACAAGTCTTAGATCTTTCAATTTTTTATAAGAACAGGGCTATTGCAAAGGAAAATGGAGCATTTGTAGTAAGGTGGATGCTTCCAAAACTGACGGCTCAGGACAGCAGGGGAAGGAGACCGATTTTTGGCCTGCATAACCAAAATGGTCAACAAATCTGGCGATTCTCAGGGGAAGCATGCCTGCCATGCTTAGGAAAACCAGTAGCTTACAAGTCCGTTGGGCATGGAGTCAAAACACAGCCCGAAAGGTTGACAATAACCTTGAGGGATCCAAGAATCAATCATGAAGTTTTTTACCCCAAACGGTAAACAAAACACACACAAGGCTAAAAAAAACTACGAACGTGCGCAAGAGCACTTCGGAAAAACAAAAAAAAAAAAGGAAAATATATACATGATGAGAGAAGGCTCAGTGACAGTGCTTAAGATATATCCCATTAACTGAGATATGCAGTTTTTCACCATCCAACTTGGAGAGTTGGAATGCATTGTGCTGCTTGCACTAAGTGATGACATACGAACCACTTCATAGGGCGTCAAACTTTGTGTGCTTTCCAAGCTTAGCGCGGTCCTTATCCCATTTTAAGACGATGTCGCCTTCAAATAAGCCTTTTGACGAGGATTTCTTGTCAAAGTGCTTCGTTTGCTGCTAACGACTGATCATAGAAACCATGGCTTGTTCTCTTGTCTCCTGAAGTTCCATCAATTCACACAGCCTGACTTCCATGCTGTTGCCTTCTTCCAATTGCAGTCGGTGAGCAAGATCCAAAGTTGACAATTCAAGTGAAATAGGAAGTCTAGCTTCCCTTCCATACACAAGCATGTATGGTCAATTGCTAACTGCCCTCTTTGGAGTAACCCTATCTGTCCACAGAGCTATTTTCAACTTGGCATGCCCAGTTCTATGATTCTCCTCCATTGTCCTTCTGATAATTCTGATTAGATTCTTGTTGGTGGACTCAGCCAACGCATTCTCTTGTGGGTAGTAGTTAGAAGAAGTGTTAAGATAGATGCCGTATTCCAACGCCCATTCGCTCATTCTAGTTCTCAAGAAAGCCAATACGTTCTCTGAGATGATGGTAGCAGGGACTCCAAACCTTGTCACCAGGCCTTCGTAAAAATCCAGGACTGCACTTTCGTTGGTCTCTTTCAAAGCAATAGCTTCTACCCATCTCGTGAAGTACTTTGTAGCGGTCAAGACCCATTTGTGGCCAGCACTGGAGGGAGGGTTGATCAACCCTATGAAGTCTATGCCCCATTGCATGAATGGTTGTTTCACTTGAATAGGTTGTAGAGGCATTGCAACCAACCGTTGTTTCTCATCAAAGAGCGCACACTTCTGGCACTTTCGTACCCAAGCATGGGTGTCTCTGAATAAAGTGGGCCAGAAGTAACTAGCTCTCATAATCCTTGCAGCTGTAGGCTTAGGAGCAAAGTGACCACTAGTCGGCCCGTCATGGAACTCGGACAGTGCCTTGTCGACCTGACCTGGGTCTATGCACCTCAAGAGTACTCCTGAAAAATCCCTTTTAAACAGCACCCCGTCAATCAGGTCATAAGGGAGAGATTGGAATCTAAAATATCTCCTCTTGGTCCTATCAAGGCCCTATAGGCACTCACCGGCGAGAAGGAAATGTTTCATGTCTGATGCCCAATCCTTGATGACTGCTGGTTCTGCTGTAGCTTCATCATGGATTAGCAAAATGTCTTCTTTCTGTTGTTTAAGGTCTGCAGTAAAGTGTTCACACAGGGCTTTTCCCCTTACCAGCTTGGTGGTTTTGATGTCCACGTCATATTCCATTACTTTGGTGATCCATCTCGCTCTCTTTTCATTTAGATCACGGCTGATCAAGAAATCTTTGGCGTTGGGATGTGGCACCATGAGATGAACCCTGTTGTTGCACAGCATATGTCTGAATTTCTTCAAACTTTGTATGACTGCAAGGACTTGCGTCTCCACATATGTATACCTAATCTCAAAATCTTCTAGACCTTGGCTAAAAAATGCAAGCGATTGTTCAAGGTTTTCGTCATTTGCTTGGGTAAGCATGGCGGAGATTACCTCTTCATTTTTGAAGGTGTAGAGGTTGAAATCTTTAGTGAAGTCAAGGATTAATCAAGGTAGGAGCCTAGACGATAACCTGCTTGATCCCTTCAAAACTATCCTTCTTTTGTGCTGTCCACGCGAATTTCTCATCTTTCTTCAGCATGGAGGTCAGTGGCTTGACTATCTCGAGAAAATTTGGGATAAATCTTCTGATGAAGTTTATTCTGCCAAAGAAATTTTGCAGACCTTTTTTATGCTTAGGCAAGGACAGCGCTAAGATGGCGCGAACTCTTTCTGGATCAATGGTCAAACCCCCTTTCAAAACAACATGGCCAAGGAGTTTACCTTCATGGACAGCGAAGACGCATTTCTTTGAGTTGAGAGAGATACCAAACTCTCTACACCTCTCAAAGATTTGCCTAAGGTGTTTCCGATGTTGGCCTGCTTCTTTGAAAAATACTGTCACATCATCAAAATAGACCAGTACAACATTATTTATCAGGCCTTGGAAAGCCATGTCCATGGCTCGTTGAAAAGTGGCTTCAGCATTGGACAATCCAAATGGAATTTTTCGGTAAGCAAATGTCCCCCACTTGGTAGTGAAGTTTGTCTTGTATTGATCACAGTCTTGCACTAAAATCTGATTGTACCCTGAATACCCATCCAGGAGGGAAAAACGTTCGCTGCCTATCACTGTTTGGAGGATATGCTCCATACTTGGAAAAGGATAGTGGTCTTTCAACGAGACTCTATTGAGGTCTCTGAAATCTACACATAATCTGATCTCCCCATTCTTTTTTCTAACAGGAACTAGATTGGCCAGCCAAGAAGAGTGTTTGATCGAAAATATGATCCTGGACTCAATCAGCTTGGTGAGTTCCTTCCGCATGAGAGGCTCAATCTTCGGGTTGACAGACCTTTGTTTTTGTTTGATGGGCTTGGCACCTTCCTTCAGCTCAATGGTATGTTGGGCAAAACTTGGGTCAAAACCCTTCAAGTCGCTATACTCCCAAGCGAAAACATCGGCAAATTCTTGGCACAACAAGATGAAAGCCTGTCTGTCATGATCTGTACATACCTTCTCAAGTGCAAGCAACCTATTCTTGAATAACTCAACCTTTTCGTAGTTCTCTTTCTTCGTTGTGATGCTTGCTTTGTCATTTTTCAATTGGGCATCCTCGTTGAAGATACTTTCGAGAGTGACCAAGCCTTTAGGAAATTTGTTGTTCTTCAGCTGAACAATCTGGCCGCCGTACTGTTGTTGTAGCTTGGCTTGATTTCTCGAGGCAAACTCAGCCTCCTCTTGCAAGAAGAGCGCTATCTGTTGATCGTTGTCAAACACCTACCAGTTGGTGATGTTATCAGGCACGGAGGGTCTGATTACCACTTTTAAATGGTGTGGACTATTGTCTCGGCTTATCTCTTTGGGTGTCGAACTAAGCAACAACTGTTGCTAGTCTGTCATCTTGCTTATTCTGCTATCTTGGAATGGAGCATTAAAAGCAAGGAAACTCTCCACTAAGTCCTACACTTTGTGCTTTTAAGACTTAAGCAAGAAATTCTTTGTCAGATTTCGACCTCTCACCTGATTTACGATCAACTCATTGTCCCCAAAAACCTACAGCGCTTTAATTCCCTTGCCCACTCCAAACCATGGATGAGAGATTCATACACTGCAACATTGCAAGTGCAAGAAAACTGGAACCTGAAAGTTGAAAGTATTTCTTCTGTGAGGGGGAAATTAACACTACTCCACCACCAGCTCCCAATTTGTTTCTTGAGCCATCAAAGAAACGCTGCCATAAACCCGAGCTCTCCTGGTTTGCTTTCATCAAATTGAGTAGAAGAGTACCCTCTTCGTGCATGCAATAGATTCCAAGACCTACCTCTTCTATGAATTTGTATGGGTCATGTTCAAAGTTGTCGCTTCCCCATTCATCTAAGCGCAAGTTAGCAACTCCTTCAAGAGAAGAGGACGGAGATTGATCCACTTGGAATTATTCTTCATCAATAATGGCGTAGCTGACATTCGTCGTTTTGAGTGAGTACGGCTCCAAATGATCTCTATGGATTGGCTCCGACTCAATCTTGACCTTAGTCCCATATTTGGTTCTAAAAACCATATAAGACCAGTTTGTTGCTAGGTACCCACCTATTTTGGATGTGAAATCCCTAGACAAGCAAATGGCAAAATAGGGAGGAACATCCGCCACCACCACGTCGTGGGGAACTTAGACAAGTTCAAGCCTCTTACCACTCCTACTGTCTTAGCTGGCGATCCATCTAACTGCAGAACTCCCTTGATCATTTGTTCGTATTTGAGTCCCAGCTTATCCGCTATACATTTTGACATTACTGAAGTGCTTGCCCCACTGTCAATAATGCAATTGTCCACCAGGAAATCTCCTATGACTAAGGATAGATAGAAAGGGGGGACTTTTACATCTTTCTTTGCTTGGCCTACCATGGAAGGGTGCCCATTCATGATCAAAAAGTTATCAGCCCTTGTTGGGACAGCTGGTTCATATAGCTCGTGCAACTCCTTTTGGAGTATGTCCTTTTGTCCCGGCATTGCCAATGAATCCCAACAAGAGATTCATGTGCAGCTTCTTCATCTGGTACACCACGTTGATCTGAGGGTTGTTGCCCTTTAAGTTTTCTTTGCGGGCGCTTGCAGACTGGGGCCCAGGTCGAGGAGCTAAGGGCGCAACCAACGGCCTATAATTTTGAAATTTATGGTTTTCATGTGATGACGAAGGTGCTGCGAACGTTTGGGCAGCTCCTGAGCTTCCTCCATAGCTCTTCTTTTGGACCTTGTGTTGGCTGCAACATAATCACCTTGGTTGTTCATGCTGCCCATATAGTTGACTGCACAAAATTCACCTTCCATGTGATTCATGAGAGTGGAATCAGACTAAGCCTGCATGCTGTCCATGCCAGGCTGCACTGACGCCTCAAAGCTTGGGAATTGGGTAGTTTGATTGTCTTGTGCATTCATATATTGACTTGGCGTCTCATTTGTGTAAGCAGCTTGTTCTTGACCATATCTCAGAGGTGAGCAATTTGACTGTTCCTGTACCAGATTATTTTGAGCGGGCACAAGGGCCTTGGACGATGAAGGAGCGCCTGGATTATACCCTTGATAAGGCCTGGCTTGTGCAAACTAACCCTATCCTTGATTATAATTCTAAAAAGGGGGTCTACTTGCTTGTTTGAACTGCTAGTATCCCTGATTTGGCCGATAGTTTTGAGCTTGATGCCTTTTGAGAGCCACTAATTTGTTGGTCACACTTTGCAGCAAGCTCTTAACTTCATGAATGTCATTTGGCGAAGTAGCAGTCAGCTTTTCTATGCCAGGCAGAAGAGCTAAGGTGGGTGCAGCAGTCTGCACTGGAGGTGGCAATTCAGGGAATAGCGGCATATGAGGTCTAGGGGCTATCTTTTCCGCTTGCACCAAGCAATTTTCAGCGGCTATGACTATTTCATAGGCAGCTGACAGCACTTGTCCTCCCATGGACTGTATCATGACAGCAATGTCACTGTTCAAAGCTTTTAAATAATAGAGGAAGGCATAGCTTGGGGTCGGCCTTACCAAAATGGGGATTCTGTCCCAAGTCTTTTGGAACTTGGTATTAAAATCCTACATGAACTCCTGGAGAGCTCTTTTCATGGTAGTTAGTTGCTCAGCAAGAGAGAGGTGATCACTCTTCTCCCCGAATTTGTTCGTTAAGAGAGTCCCTAATTCGTTCCATGTGCCGACTGAATTCATAGGTAAAGTCCCATACCAGTCCAGAACCTTACCCTTAAAAGACAACACCAGCAACTTGATAGCAATGTTCTCTTCAATGACATGAATATTACAGAGGTTGGCAATATTTCTGATGTGCTCAATGGCAGTAATAGGCCCCTCCCCATTAAAAGGATGAACACTCTTAAGAACTGTCCCTGGGATTGGGTCATAATGCAGAAGGTTTAACGGGCTTTGACCATGAAAGGCCATGAAAGGTAAAGCCATGGTGATAACAGAGTTCTGTCGAGATCTTCTTGCGTAAGTATATTTTATAGCAGCTCTGAGAAAATGACTTGTTGTATAGGGATGGGTCATTGCAAATCTCAATCGCCTTGCTGAGTTTAATGGTAATTCAACGAATTCAAAAGGAACACCCTTAGCAAAAGATCTTGTGGTGACCTTAGGCATGGTATGTCAGACTGATCTTTAACCAGAGAGTGATGTTCTTGAAAATGGAGTCACCAGATGCTGGATTAGTGATTCATTCTTTTTGTAACAACATCAGCACCAATTCTGGAACTTTTCTGAGTATTAAAATTGGTTCCACTGGGCATGCCAAAAACTGTTGACGCTGTGGATTGCACCCTTGAAAGAAGGTTGAGCTTCTCTCTTCCACACAGGACAATGGAGACTCCCCTCTTGCTGTGGGTTTGGCAAAACTGAGGAGAGAATCTCTAGACAAGGGCTAGCTCCCTTTGATGCATCTCTAAAGTCTTTTACTACTACTGCTAACAATGAAGGGGGGTGAAAAAAGAGAAGGATACAACCAAAACAGAAACTAATCTAAGTGGTGGTGCACCAAACGATTTTGATTTACTCAGTTATTCACACTTCAGACCAAAAGAGGGCGGACATACACTTTATCTGATGAAAAGACTAGACTGTAGCGAGCTTTAACAATGGGCTTAATGAAGACACAAAAAATGAACTTTCGGCCTTTTGTAATTGAACCTTCCCGAAGGGAAGGTTCCCTTTCGGAAAATGGAAAAGGTCTCCTTTTGGGTCGCTGGGAGTCCCCCGCAAGGGCACTTGCCCTTCGGGCTCCCTTACCTTCTCAATTCCTTCAGACAAAATGTCCGAAGGGATTCCTTCGGGCATTTTGCCCGAAGGAAGTCTTTCCTTCAATAGTTGACGCCCTTTCTTTCGGTCTTTTCCTTTGAAATTCTTTCGGACAAAATGTCCGAAGGAATTCTTTCGGACAAAATGTCCGAAGGAATTCCTTCGAGCATTTTGTCTGAAGGAATTCTTCCTTGGATTTCCTTCGGATTTAATTCCGAAGGAATCCCTTGTCTTTTCCTTTGGATTTCCTTCGGACAAAAAGTCCGAAGGAAATCTTTGTCATTTGCCTTGGTCTTTCTCCAAAGGAAAACTTACCTTTCGCCATCAATTCTTCCTTGGATTTCCTTCGGATTTAATTCCAAAGGAATCCCTTGTCTTTTCCTTTGGATTTCCTTCGGACAGAAAGTCCGAAGGAAATCTTTGTCATTTGCCTTGGTCTTTCTCCAAAGGAAATCTTTGTCATTTGCCTTGGTCTTTCTCCAAAGGAATCCCTTGTCTTTTCCTTTGAAATTCTTTCGGACAAAATGTCCGAAGGAATTCCTTCGAGCATTTTGTCCGAAGGAATTCATCCATCAATTCTTCCTTGGATTTCCTTCGGATTTAATTCCGAAGGAATCCCTTGTCTTTTCCTTTGGATTTCCTTCGGACAGAAAGTCCGAAGGAAATCTTTGTCATTTGCCTTGGTCTTTCTCCAAAGGAAAACTTACCTTTCGGCCTTCTTCTTTAATCCCTCCGCAAGTGTTCTCTGCCCTCCGCAAGGGCACTTAGGGCCCCAAATTGCCCTTCGGAGCCTGCTGAAAGGTCCAATTGGTTACCTGCCTGGCCTCCACAAGGGCACTTTGTCTTTGGAGCTTTGTAAAAAGACTTGCGTTCTTTGAACTGGCCCATCCACTTGCCAAAAGGCTTGTCCAAGGCATTTGGCCAAAGCGAAATAAGCCCCATATCAAGCCGAGAACCTACAGGTCTTAGATCTTTCAATTTTTTATAAGGACAAGGCTATTGCAAAGAAAAATGGAGCATTTGTAGTAAGGTGGATGCATCCAAAACTGATGGCTCAGGACAGCAGGGGAAGGAGACCGATTTTTGGCCTGCAGGACCAAAATGGTCAACATTAATATTGCTTTTGTGCCCCTTTTAATAATAACACCTAAGTGTCTTTTTTTTGCATTATAATATAAAGTTAAATTAGGTCAATTTAAATGAGTTATTTCTCTCATTAAATCCCCTTAGCCAACAGAAAAAAAAGATATGCTTTTGGTCCTTTGATTTATTTAATTCAGAAAAGGGGACATTACAGTCTGCCCTTCCCAAAATTATTTGCCCTCAAACAATTGCAAACTCAACTATTTTGACTCGCCTAATCTGATCATCTTTGCAATACCTGGATAAATCATCCTGTTGTTGCTTCCAATAGCTCTAATTGTGATGTTGTACATGGTTCTCCATCAACAAGCATTCCATCTGTTGTGCACAAAAGAAGATATGATGCATTGGCCACGACCATCAAAGCTTCTAGAGCATTATGATGCCTAAGAAGTTCAACAAGAATACTTACAATGTGCTGATTTAATTTCCAAATCTGCTGACCTTGGGTGTCATCTCTAACCCAAGGGCAAAAATGCCTTTCACTGGCTGCATTGACTACACATATTGATCCCTTCGGCAAATCACAAAGTTTTGACAAACATCTGGACCTCGTTTGCATATAACCTGAATGGAGATTGAAGCAACATTGTTGGCAACTACATGTCCTTCAGTTTTTTCTTCAACCCACTGACATAGGTTTGAGGCTTTGTAACCAAAAGCAACATTTTTGGCGAATTCAGTATTTCCTGCAGGGATGAGTTTGTTGTCATCTGCCACATAATGTACATTGGCAATAGTGTATTGCCCACCCTAAAGAAAGAAGGGCAAATAATCCATGCATCTGTCTCTCCTATTACTGATAGAGCAGCATTTGCTTCCTCTGGAAAATGCCCACAAAGTGTTGAATCTCCTCTCAAAATAAGTGTGTATACAATACTTTCAGATGCAGCTGCATTCTCTAAATTTTTACAGATCTCCTTGGTCAATAGAATTGCCTTGTCACTACCCAAAGCACGAGAATTGGTCAAAATAAAAAAGCATGATGGATTTTGTTTGAAATTTTGAATAAGCGACTCAATGCTCCACTCTGTTAATACAGTGACTCCATGCACAGTTTGTGTTCCATTTGGGTCATCATCAAGCACAACTAACACTAGCAATTCCGCAATCTTCCAATCTTTGAATCTCCAGAATTGGGTCCACGTCCTCTTTTGGAACTCCATTAACTTCACTACATGTACAACACTACTCATCTACAGCTGACTCGCATATTTCTGTCGGGTTTCTTATTTGAGATGTGCCAGCTTCAGCACCTTCAACAAGATCATCGTTGAATTTTTCCAGAGAAGTAATACCTGATGTAGTATACATGTCATCGTTCTCATTGGTTTGCGGTAAATTTTTTGCATCCTCATTGAAACTTCTATTAGCTTTACCACTTACACAACTCTGCTCCTCTTCTGTAAGTGATTCGCAAGCATTTTTCCATGCCAACAAAGTGTTGACATTATCTTTTTCTATCATGTCATCTCTTTTGTGTGCAAGACTATTCTGATTGTGACAAGCTTCAAAGACAAGGGATGATATTGTTTCTTCACATTTTGATATAGTAGCTTGTTTGTACTCCAGAAGACCTTTCCCTGGCAAGTAAACTTTGTGTTTGGATGGCTGAATCATGTTCTCCTCATGCAGAGTAACACTTCGAAAATCTCCCAAGTCATCACCACTCGAACAACCACATTTATGATGGACTGTAAAGGATGTCTCACAGCTTGCCTCACCAGTTTCATTGTTCTCTGAACCTGTAGAAGCTTCTTCCTTCTCACTAACAGTACTACAGGCCTGACAGCTGCTAGAAATCACTTCGGCTTCACCTTCTACCATCTTATTATTGCAATCACTCATAATCACAGATTCATCTTTCACATCATTCTGACATCCAACACCCTGTGAGATAAGGAATGGTTTGAAATTTTCATAATCTGATTCAGTATACATTATTATGTTCCTGGATTTATGAACCATCTGTAACTTCTCATTTTCACGTTCCAAGCAAGCACAGTGTTGCTTCAACGTTGCTACTTCATTTAATAGCTCCAAAGAATGCTCAGAAATAAGAAAATCTACATGCTTCCCAAGAAACTCAGAAATATTTTGCTGAATATATCCAAACTCATAGAAGCTCAATGCCTGAACCGCAGATATGCGTGCCTTCACCCATAATTCTGAAAATTCTGTCATTTTAAAAGTTGCAACCTCCCATAAAAGTTCAAGCACCCTTGTTGATGCTTTTGGGAAGGCATCTGCATCCATAGATCGCCAACGAAGCAGAATACACAAACTGTAAGCAACAATAGAATTGGATAAAGGGTCTCCTAAAGTTATTGAAACAACAGCCCATGCTGTGTAGAAGGCTATAACAACAGATTCACAAAGATCTGCCAAGCTTTCAAGACCAAGTGCTTGAACAGTTGTGTTTTTGCTCTCAATGCAAGCCTGAACAAACAATATAAGATCAACACCCCTCTCATGATCTTTTTTGCATACATCTCTAAACACAAGTTCCCATAATTATAACAAGGTCTATGTCCATCGTAGAAGCTGAAAGAACATTAGGATCCAGGAATTTTTGTAGATGCACAAAATCATGATCACTGAACTCCTAAGTTTTACAAAGCAAACACAAAGCAGTTGCACGAATTTCCACTGGTGCATCCTCATAGAGCTTTTGCTGACCTGTCTAAAGGATGAGAGGTATTGTCACAAAATGGCATGTCCGATCCGGAAGTATCCCCAAGAGTTCCAACACCAGCTCTTGTGATTTACATCCATATTTGCACAAAAAGTTAAGGTAGAAAAGCACAATGTTATCTAGTCCTTTGGGATAAGAATGGAGTAAAGGATCAATCAACCAAACTTGCAAGACAACTGATTGTTCTGGCATAACTTTTTGCGGTTCCCATGCACGAACCATATCTTGTTGATAATGAATGCTTTGTTGTTGCAGCTGCTGATTTGTGGCTTGCAGCTAATATATTTGACCCCTTTGTGACTTGTTATCTGTTATGAGCTCTAAGATTCTGCCAAATAGTATATGCCTCTTTGCTTGGGAGCATAATGGAGTTTTACTGAGCTTGAGAGGTGTTTTGTGGACACCCTGAGAAATTACCGGAACATCTTTTACAATTTTGCATTCAGCAAGTAATGCTTGTTCCTTCTTAACTTCATTAAGACAAACTTTTTGTTGGCATTCAATCTTAGAAGTCAATGAAATTTTTTTTCCTGATAAAATATCCTTACCTTCAACTTGCATGTTGAAATCCTATTGCTCCTTTGTAGATTTTTAAGGGTCAAATTTTGACTTTTCCATCATCTTTATTTTTATCCATGCCTTTAAATCCTTCTGATATTCTTACATAGCTTGCAACATCTCTAACATGGATTCTTGCACTGTCCTCATGATGCATAGGGCGACAAGATCACAACTCTGATTCCATTGAAATATCCTTTTCAGGATAAAATATGAATTCTGATTTTTATTGCCCTTAATTCTTAAAATTCATTCAAATCCCAGAACAATACATGCAATACAGAATACCCACAACTCACAAGTGTTCTCTTAATTTCAGTCAATTGCATACATAGACAACATTCGGAAAACAATAATGGAAGATACAAATAGCATAATAAAATCAGATTATTAGTTTTACCTTATTTTTCCACCAAACGCTAAACTGGAACAGCACAAAGATGGAATCTTTCCTTGAAACCCTAGCTAGAAATGTCTCGGAACAATTTGGTAACATCAAAAGGCATAAATATTGGATTTTCCCAAAAAAACCTAACTGAAAATAACTCTTGAATGGTACAACAGCATCAAACCCTAGCTGCAGCAGTACGGCAGCCTTGAAAATACTATGGCAGCCCTTAAAATCCAGTGACCAGCTCAGCAAAGTCAAACCCTAGCACAAAAAAGTCAAAGGCCAAGTAAAACATGCCTAAAAAGTCAACAGCTAGGTATGACTAGCCCTAAAAAGTCAACACCCAACTATTAGAAAGTAGATACAACAATCAAAACACAAGTATAATGGTACAACCAAACCCTAGGTGTAACAATTTGCCCTAGAAGTGTGATGCCCTTGCCCTACAGGGAACGATTTGCCCTGGAAGTGTGACATCCAACCCTTGGGGAAGTGTTTTGTTGCTATCAAAATTGTTACTTTCAGAGGACACCTATCTGAAAATTTTTTGTTGATCTGTTCAATGCAACTCTTGAATGGAGTCACCTCTGAAAGTTGGAGGGTTTTCGGCCTCAAGCTTTTTGCAATGAAGGGTTTCCGTACCCAAAAGCAAGAGTTGAATCAATTTTAAATCCAATTGTGAATAATGAAAAGTGAATGATTAATCATTTTTAGCCCCCACTTGTCCTTTTATAAATTCACTTTTCCAATTTTGCCCTAACTCTAAAAGCATTTAAAACACTTTTATGCAATTATTACCTTTTGGCCATTTAATAAATATTTCTTTTTTGGCTATCTAATTAATATTGTTTTTTGGCCCCTTTTAATAATAATAACACCCAAGTGTCTTTTTTCCACGTTATAAAATAAAGTAAATCAAGACAGCTTAAATAAATTATTATTAAATTAATTCCCTCATTAAATCCTTAGCCAACGGGAAATAAAGATATGCTTTTCGTCCTCTAATTTATTTAATTCAGAAAAGGAGACATTACAATGAAAATGGGCCATGAGAAGAATGTATAAGCTTATAGTGTAAGGAGCATGTGGAGAGCCTAGTAAAAACAACTTTTTATTTTGAGAGTTGTTCATTCTACTTATTTTGTTTTGAATAATTTTATTTTCCCGTGAGAGATATTGCAGAATTATTTTGTGCATACTTTTTGCTATATAAAATGCCATCTATTGCAAATATGTGAATATTGTTTTGTCAAGCACATTAGTTTTAGGCCTTGAAGAAATGTGTAGTATTAAGAAAGTTTATATAATGCAAGCAAAGCTTGCACAGATATAAAAGTAATTATATGTTGTTGCAAGGTGTTTTTGTCTAAGAGATTTTATTTATTTCTTGAACTACTTGGGTACACAAAGATATCTTTCAAAGTTATTTGTATACCCAATCCTCGCAGTTAGACTTTGGGGTTTATAGGTTCCTTGGGATCGACTTCCTTGAGAGAGCCTTGCAAAGACCCATCTTGAGTTCACTGCTAACTCAAAGACCAGGAAAGTGATGTAGTGGCAATTTTGGATTGGACAGTTTTGTTTGAGTTTTTGCTTATCAGTAGTTTTCTCAATTGTTTTTGAACTTTTGGTTGCATAGACTTCCCACCTCTTGTCTAATAAGGACAATATTGATTTGGTTTTCGATCGATCTTCGGGGGATTGTACATGCTAACAGGGGTTGTAAATACCATTAATGTTTGCAAAGTGGTCAAAGTTGTTAGGCATCAAGTAAGATGTGCCATACACGAGGTACAAAATTATCATCGAGATAGGGATCAATGTGGTTAAGTATTACCGTTATGATATTCATACTATAGTACAGCTTTAGATGATCAAAAGGTCGTATTCTCATGGTAATGCTCATCTTCGTGTCACGTAGTGTAAGCACAAGAGGTCAGGGTGCGGTTGTAGTAGACGTAAAAAACAAGTTGATCAGTGCTAGACTTACGAAGGGCTAGTTGGCAGATTGCGGTAGGCATTGTTGGACAGCTTCACGAACATGTTGCTTTAAATTATTAATTTTGTCCCCTTTGGATCAAGGGGGTTTGTTGGGTTTGTGATCCATATAGCTTATATTATGTTTTTATTGTCTAGTTTTGGTTTTTATAAAGTAAAATATCTTAATCATGTTTGATTAAATATTTCTAGAAGGTAGTTGTACACAAATTTTTACACACACATTTGGGTCAAGTAGTCGAGTCCTGTGCAAGTTTTTTTATATAAACTTGCAATTGTACTTTGAAATTTAATGCCATACTATATTATATTTCTTGTGTATTTAATTGAGTAAAATGTAAATATATTTACTTGTGCGTGATTTTCTATCAGGGTGTGTCAAATGCAAACCCATAAATTAGCTCCAATGAGGATACAATTATCACATAGTATATTGCCAAGACAAACACCAAATCACAATATGTCACCAACACAAGCACCGAATCACAATATGTCCTCGAGGCAAGCACCAAATTACAAAGAAAAACAATGTATGAAAGACGATAGTTATACACCAAATCATTTTACAAATAGCTATGATGATGGCTCATTCTTTTTACATTTGCAAATTCCCCCAAGTAGGTATTGTGCTTCAATGGATCTATCATACGACGATTTTTCCAGGCCTTCTACCATCATTGGTTAGCTTTGCTAACTTACCACTTGCTTTGGAAAATGAACACTCTCTAATTTGCTTGTTATATTCGATTACTTTACTTTGCCATGCATGTTTATTTGTTTAATGTATTGTCGATAAGCCATGTGTCCATAATCGTCTGCCTATTACTAAAGGTTATATTGTTTATGCACATGTACTAATGGTATTATTGAGTTGGATGCAGGATTTATAAGTTCATACATATGAATATGGATTCATAGTTGATTTGAAGCATCCTCATGCTTGCTTTGAGGGCATCATGGAGGGCAGTTCCTAAAAGTGTTTCAAGTTCTAGCTTTCGGGTGTTCTTTTATCATATTGAGTTTCCATGTGATCATATAGATTGTCTAATGAACATTTGTGCTTGCTTAGTAAACTCATGTTCGTGTTGTACTTGTGCTTTCAATATTGTTTTGTGCTTAGTTAGGTGAGTGATTTGTTTCCTCTATGACTATCTAGATTGCTTGATGTGATTGCTTTGTATATTTACCGTCTGGCATGTTTCTCGTGTTTACCCTCTACCTGATGTGTTTGCTTCGCGTGCTTGGTGTTGAGCATGCCTCTTTTGTCTTCCCTATGGTTGATGTATGTTCCTTGTTGTCATTGTGTACTCTACGTCACATGAATTTGAATGTTTACTTTGTGTGCTCTGTTTTTTGTCTTCTTTGTGCGTGACATTTCCTATATCGCCTACTCTGTGTGTGACATTATTGCCTTGTTTACTCTGAGTGTAATATGCTTGCTATGTGCTTGGTGTGCTTCCCTTGCTTGCTATGTGCTTGGTGTGCTTCCCTTGCTTGCTATGTTTACTTTGTGTTGCTATATGATTGGTGCCATATGATCTATATCATGCACATTGTTCCTTGATTGGCTAATGCTTGTTTGCCATCATTTCCATGGTTCCTACCATGAATCTCTTGGGACAGTATTGTTTGTGCCTCATGGATTATATCTTGCCCATATAGGGGCAACCTCCTATTGATTGTGTTTATATTGCTTATACCTTGTCCATATAGGAGAAACCCTAATTTACCTTTTCCCTACATTGCTTAGATTTACGTACATGAGTCACTAACAATTACAGACATGTTTTTACGATGATATCTTACTTATATGACTTTGACTTAGACACATGTAGGCCAAGGTCCCTTATTACATATGTGCTTTGATGATATCTTTCTATGATTATACCAAAGTCTTTTATACATGTTTTATCAATGATATTTGATTATGGTTATACAACAAAGCTTTGAGTGTTCCTATTTTACATATTAGACACGTAATCCCTTTCTTTTGAGATATGTGATTCACACATTACTCCCACCCTTGAAAAGAGGGGCATATGATTCACTTATTCTATCCTTCAATTACATAATGATGCACAACAATTCTAGAGAGTTATAAGCCATACTTCTTTGCTACCACATTTGGAAGTGATCCCAAAGACTTCATTTGGTTGCCTCAATGAGATGCATACGTAGAGATGATACAAATTCCTAAATAGAGATTTCACAAAGACGGCTTCCCAATTTCTTCAAAGCCATGTGCATCTATTACTATTTGTCATTTCTTGTCATTGATTTTCGAAGTTCCTTGATTATCGATTTACATAGACATTGAATCGCTTGCGAAATGTTTTCATTAAGTTTGAAGGTACCCAGCATTCTTATTCCAGACAAGAAAACATGGATGTTTGTTCCATGGCTTTTCACAGTGGCAATCAAGATGCTCATACCAGATTCGGAGGAGCACAAGGTTTCTTTGTATTTTGTAGGTCACAAGAGCTAGTCTCCAACAAAAGGTAACCTCTCTCCTTTTGACTTTCAGATCAGTATCATTTCTTATATTTACTTCGAGAACTCGTTTTGGTTTTAGTCGCAACATCTTCCCGCCCTCCGAGGTACACTTGTTTGACTTTGATATGTAAATACAAGCACACATCAAAGGGGAAGTATGTAGACGCCTAATTTTGGAACAAGGATCGTTTTAAGTGTCAATTTTGCATTGATTTACGACACTTGAGCAATTGTCAATTATTGATTCATATTAGGTTCTTATCGGCCCATTTTACATATGTTTTGGGCCACATTTTCCTCCCTTGTTTATTGTTTTCTCTGCAACCTCGCTTTTTGTCTATCCTAAACCCTTGAAAATGTCACCAATCTACTCAAAACAGCCAAAAACCTACGTAACTATTTACTTGCCCCTGTGCAACTCCCGATGCTCCCAAAATGTCAAAAATATTGTTTTTGACTTTTTGTTGTTCACCTAGCCTTTTGCCATAAACATAATGTACACTCCTGGACCCTATGCTTCTGGTCCCCTCTTTTTGTGGCTCCTTTGACCCTTTCCTCTATTTCTTCAGTGTTTGTGCTTCGTTTTGTTGGCTTTCCCACCTTTTGTGCATTAGCTTGCGCGTCAAAAGGATCATGATTTGAAGTCAAGAAGTCTATATACATACAGGGGCATTAGTCCATATAGGAGAGAGAATGAAAAACAATTTGAAAGCAAAAGTTCCAAGAAATGGTCAAGAATAATAAGCAAATATATAAGAGCAGAAAATTGAAGTGCTTTGGGCAGATTTCTCGAAGTTTTCATATTGCATCATTGCCAATTGTCAATGTAGTGAAATGTCATATAAAGCTTAGGGCTTGCATCGCATGCTTGCTTGTTGAACTACATTGGGTGTCGGTTTCCAACTTTTCAAAAGGGAGGTATCTAAGGCAAGCCCCACAATTGACTACCCTTTTTAAGGTCTTGCAAGGTTTTGAGAGTTGATTAGGGTTTCAAGGAGACGGATTTTCAGATGATGCACATTAAATTCATATAAAATGCCTAGGTTTTCGAACCTCATAAGCAGAGGATGAGACTCATCAATTTTATTTCTAAAAAGGACAGAGTTACCATGAGCATACACTGGCCCTAGAGTGCGTACTTGGTCATGACTATAGGAAAAGGTCCAACGCACATACAAGCCGCCATTCCACAAAGAGATACGAGAATATAGACAAGGGTTGTGTATAATGAAGATCGCAAGATACTATTAGAATATTTATACAAGAAACAAACGAACATACCTACCTAAATCCAAGTTGCAAGAGGTGTAAACTAAAGCAATCGAAAGAAAGATAATGCCTTTAGGTAGTAACCAATAGGTATCTAATCTAAGGGTTGTAAGGTTCTCCTTAAATGGTAACCATGAGGTGTAAATAAAAGAACAAAGCATCAAAAATAACAATATACTAATAAGCATAAGCTAATCTAGGCGTGGAAGACAATAACATATCAATATAATATATCCACCAAAGTAAAGAAACAAAGAGTACAGGGTTAGAAATACTTACCTTGGATTGACTTTTTGGCACAAAGTCGCCCCCTTGGCTCAAGTGACACCTTGCGAGAAATGTTGTTAAGTGAAGCTTGAGATGGAAAGAAGATCTAAGTATCCTTAGTTGGGGACTCACATGACTAAGTGTACCTTGTTGGTTCAACTTCTCTTCTTGATATCCTCAAAGACCTTGTGCAAACAAGCCTTCCTCAAGTGTAAGCTCCTAAGCCCTAATTCCTCTTCTTACTAAGGAGGATTTGCATACAGGGGCAGAGCGGCTTGGATGTCCTTATTTTGAGAAATGACAAAGGAGATCTGCATAAATAGGGCTCAAACCCCAAAAAGTTACTACTCAAACATGGCTGACATCATCAACCCGACTGAAGGCAATAAACATATTCCTACGTCGGCAAAAGTGAAAATCACTGCAAGACTTCATCATTTGGGCCAACGACGTCAATTAGAAACACTCAAACAAGAAGAGCAACGAAAAGGGAGAACGAGAACAATCGGAGGACAAGCAAGCAGATGATATGACATAGATGAAGGCAAATAAAAAAGATGATCATTGAGGAATCTCTCACAAAGCACCACGAGCCGGCCCACCCCAATCTCGTGCATTCCTTAGGAAGAGCACTCAAGAAGATCGATGCATTGGCAAATACTAAAAAATAAATCGTCAGTAAGTGAAAAAAGGATGTAATGTGAGATGGTGCTCTAAGAAAGAACATATCAGTACAAAATTAAATTTGTAATAAATGTAAGGTAAATCTACGATAAAATGAAAATAAATTAATAAACATAGGTACCTTCACTTACCTAGCTCAACTAAAAGCAAGAAAATAATCTACAATTCCAAAACAGTTCTAAGATGGATCTTGCAGGCCAGATGCATAGACTGTTGATGTAAAGTGCCAACGCAGTACTGAGACAAATCTGGCAGGCCTAAAAAATAAGAGAAAAATTGAATTGTTTGCAAAAACATTATGTTAGTACCATAAAATTCCTTACAACACCAAGATATTATTTCTTCTCTCAGTTTGTGGATATGGCCTATGAAAACAATATTATGGCATAGATACAGAATCTGAAGGATAATTTTTGGAATTTTTTAAAATTGAAATTTGTTATTTGAACCCCCATTAATAGGGAATAGGTTCGGTCATTTTCCATATTTCTATTTGAGATTTTGAGATTCTGAGAGCTCTAGAAAATCATTTATGGCGCAGAGAGAGATGATGGCTAGGGGACGTAGAGGCGGATACCTTGGACCCATCACAGCAATCGTTGAGAAAGGTTTTACATTTAATTTTGACATGGGTAGATAGGGTAGAATAGGAAAAACAGATTGAGGGGCAAATCATCCAACAGAATTTTCCCCAGCAAGTGTCAAATTGAAGAGGAAAAAAGGAGGGACAATGGGTTTTGTTTGGAAAGTCATTCTGACAAGTTAAAAAAATTATGAGCATTTACTAAGGTCGTGCACCTACATACTGATGACATTTTGCAGTTTGGAAGTCAAAGCATGGTCGATGACGTCTAGTCAAATGGTTGATGAAGCAGCCTTTCAGGGATAGCTGATGTAGTATGACGAGAAATGGCCAATGTAGTATGAACTTCAAATAGCTGATGAAGTAGAAAAATGAGAAAATGGACAATGGCATCACGGTTAGATTGGTCAATGTAGTACATAGTTAACATATGGCCAATGACTGACTGTCAAAATGGTCGGTGTAGTTGTTTTTCTGCATGATATAATTTTTGTGTTTTTCTTATGCTTTCGCTGATTTTTGTTTAACAAGATTTTCATTGTGCGTTGTTGTTTGGCATAACGACAAGTCCAAATATGGCAAACTATAGATGTAAATTGGCTTCCAGATTTTCTAGCCAGATGATGAGCACAGGTCTGCAATTTGGACGCAGTATGGAGATGTATTGAGTGCCATTGGATGTTGAGCTTCAAGTTATGTTCTTGGATTTGTGGTAAACCCACACGGATGAATTCATATGGGAGGAGGGAGATATAGTGGAGGTTGCCATTACGCTGGAGGATGTGCAAGCCATATTGGGGCTACCTAATGAGGCATGCCTGTGTTTTTCAACATTCCAAAGATAGTGGCGAAGAGGTAGGCATTGGCCCAACAAGCTACAGGATTAGAAAAATACCACCTGCATACATACACAATGACATTAAGGGATGTATACGTGGTGCCAATTCGAAATATCTAGAAGACAATTTTGGGCATTATGGTGACACGAGTCTTGTGTCACAAGTTTGATGGAGGGGTGCCGCAATTTTGCAATTGTGATGTGCTTGAGAACTCTAGAGAAGGACACAATATACAACATGGATGTGGGGATTTGAATGCAACTGTTGTATGATTTCTATAGCAATTTGGCTAGACATCATATGGCGATAGAAACAGTCATTCTTTTTGCTGCGTGGATATGTGTGGTTTCCCACATAGAGGCTAACAACAACACCACTACAAATAGCTAATCATTTGCCCCAAGTCAACAGATGGGCTCTATGGCCTTTGGTGAGAGCACGGACAAGATATCCAAGGTTAGAGATTGTGTGGAGGGATGCTATCACATGGACTCTGTATACAAGGATAGTAGATACATGGCCTAGATGGCCATCTATAGTGCTGGTTTGAGTATTGGTCAAATTAATAGGGCACCGCACCTAATGGGTGGACCCAGACTTGTGACACAGTGTTGGGATAGTTTGGGCAGCCACAGCCATCAGTACCTATGGCCTTGCACCTATATAGGGAAAGACATGCAAGAGATCCGAGGGGAGTAGGAGATCAAGGGCCACAACTAGGGGTCCAAGTTTTTAGACCACTACGCACTCCTCAGCCTCGAGGGAGGAGACAACGTCAGTGGTTAGAGGTGAGTATAGCCATTGGAGGAGGAGAGGTCGGGAGTCCTATATGGGACATCACGGAGGCACAAGCAACTGCCCGAGTTTAGGGTGGGCAAGCCGAGGAGAGACCCCATACATGAGGGAGGGAGTGGAGATTACAGCAGCCCAAGCAGAGATTATTTGTTATCTCCGATACTCCATATTACAAATATTTTGGAGAGAGACTTGACAAGACATGCCAAATACAAAAGGTCGGGTACACTAGTTTTGTTGATACAAAGAGGTAAATGGGAGACGGGGCTTAAGACATGATAGAGAAATGCAACTGAGGAGGATGAGGATGAAGGCGCAGTCCATGAAAGTCGTCAAGATGGGGTGACTATCCTTGAGGAGCACGCACATCCACTTAAGACAAATGTTGATTTTTTATCACTATATTTTCTCGACCTTTTGATAGAAATATGTTGCACCCTTGGCCTATAGCGTGTATTGGGATATGTGTATCCAACTTGTGGCTAGCATAACCAATAATTAAATCATATGATCATCTCTTTAGCTTAATATTAGTAGTAGAGTCTGTCTTGGGTGTTTCCATAGCATAGTTAGGGTATATATAAGAGGTAGTGGTTAGTATTTATCATCATATTGTAAATTTTGTTATTATTGTAAGGTTGTAGAGATTGCCCCATCGAAGTGGCTGATCATTTATTCATATATTCTGCTCTCTTTCAATTTTTGATATATTGTTGTTTCTTACTTTATTTGTGAAGTAATTTCATTACAAGGGTATAGCATGTATTGGGATATGTGTAGCCAACTTGTAGCTAACATAACATTAAGTCGTATAATCATCTTTTTACCTTAATATTAGTGGTAAGGTCGGCCAAGGATGTTTCCATAGCACAGTTAGGATATATATAGTAAGTAGTGGTTAGTATTTGATTATCATATTACGAATTATGTTCCTATTGTAAGGTAGTGGAGGTTGCTCGTTCGAGGTGGCTCATCATTTATTCATATATTATGCTCTATTTCAGTCGTATAGTTATCTACTGCTATTATTCTACTTTATTTGTAAAGTATTTTCACTATAAGTAGTATCAGAGTTTCGATTTGGACAAAATTATGGTTGAAACCCTAATTTTGAAAAAACCCATGTCTCGCAAACCGTTGCAAATTTTTTTATAGAGTTTGGAAGATCATTCAAGAAAACCACAATAAAAAAAATTAGGGCTTCTTTTATCATTTTTGAGTTATTGTCGTGTTAGGGTTTTCGTAAATTCGCTTTACAAGGCACATTTTGAGAAATTTTACTAATTTCTTTACATTTTGGAAAGCTTGCAAAAATCTATTGGGGGTCTATTATTTAAATTTTTGGTTGAGGCCAACATAAGTCTGAAATAATTTGGTCAAAGTTCGGTCAAAGGTGAAAATCATTTTTGCATTGTCAAGACTTTGTATGGCAAGACCACACACTAGGGGCCCAAGAAAGGGTTCTGAAACTCCAAGAAAAACTCCTAACAAAAAGGGAATGGAGCCAAAACCAGGAATCAGTGAACCTTTTGTTCTATGGTTTACTTCGAAAGATCACAAAGTGAGCCAACTTGAATACAATGTGTAAAACATACAATCTAATATGGCCAGCAAGGGAGATATGGACAACATCAAAGAAGAATTGAGCACAATCAAAGGAGATATGAGAAAAATCATGGCGGAATTTGAAAAAATCATGATGGCCTTGCAAGATAATAAGCAAAATCAGCCCCCGTCACCAATACACAGCGCAACCAGGGTGGATCTTCGACCCAACCCAATCCAATTCCAAGTACATTGTGGCCTACAACACAATTGTTTTCAATTGAAGAAAAAGAGACAAATGTGAAAATACAACTACATTTTCAGGAAAGGGTGGAAAGGTATGCATTTATTGTTAAGGATATGCCAACAAAGAGACTACCTAAGAGAGACACTTCTTCCAAAAGGTCTCCATTTAAGACGTTTTATGATTACCAATCACCATCCAAATCATCTTCCTTGAAGCTACAACCTCAAATTCAAGCATTTAAGGCATACCCTCAACATGAGCTTCCTTAGTCAACAAACATACACCCAGTTGCTCATGTTTCAAATTTTGAAAAGAAGACTCCCATCCAAATAGGGTTATTGATGCTTAATGAAGGAGGAATCATCTTGGAACCAAAATATATTTTCCCGACTCAATTCAAGAGGATGCAAACAAGGGAAATCACCAAGCCACTTATCAAGTGGAAGGACCTGTTGAGGAAGAATATGTCATGGAAGACAAAGAATTCATATTGAAACATCCAATGATCATCACTCTTGAGGACAACACTTGTTTGCAGGGAGTGAGCATGCTACGCCCTTAGCCTATAGCGTGTATTGCGATGTGTAGCCAACTTATGGCTAGTATAATCATTTATTATGTCATATGATCATCTCTTTAGTGGTAGGGTGGGCCTAGGATGTTTCCATAGCATAGTTAAGGTATATATAAGAGGTAGTGGTTAGAATTTGATCATCATATTATGAATTTTACTCTTATTGTAAGATTATGGAGGTTGCCCCCTTGAAGTGGTTCATCATTTAATCATATATTCCGCTATATCAGTCATATTGTTATCTATTGTTGTTATTTTACTTTATTTGTGAAGTAATTTCATTACAAAGTGCTAGAAGATAGGTTAGTGGTGTATATAAATTGATATATACAAAGATGTCTAATGGTTGATTTGTGTGGCGTTTTGCAGATCCGACAACAAGGTGGTGATCCTTGATCGAGGCCACACATCACAAGAAACTAAATGGCGTGCTTCCTCTCCATGATATGACAACTATGTAGGATCCATTAACACCATCTACAGGGCAACACATTGGATCATTTAAGCTCATTGGAGAGCTTGCATGAGCGTTGCAATATAAGGGACAAGACCTCGATTCTACATTCATTGTACTACCCATGTAAGGAGATGATTCTAATGTCCCATTTTCGGAATTAATGAGATCGGAGATCCATAGCCTATCTTTTTTTTTCCCCGTAGGCGAAAGGGAGGGGTTTAAAAGGGAAATATTCTAATAATTATTTATTAAGTTGTTCAAAAAGAAAGTTACTTTTAGGTATAACATTGAAAAAAGACATGTAATTTTTTATTAATGAATGGGGCCAAAAGTAAATATTGGATACATAACCAAAAGGCAATTAATATTCATACGTTGGAAAAAGGTGAATATTCAATTAAAAGAAATATTAATTTCTTTTAGGGTTGGAATAAAAAATTAAATAATAAAAGAATTGGGTGGAAAAGAAATCATCATTCAAACACCCGAACAAAAACCAACACCCTTTTTCCAGAGGAAAAGCTTGCAGCTTCAGCTCTACATCCAAGGACGAAAACCCTCGGATTTGCAGGTAGGACAAAAACCCTCATACCCAGTAGGTGATTCCACCTAGGGATCATATTTGTGCTTGCAAATCAATGTTTATTCCATTTTCAGCTTGTTGTACCAATGTTACAATGATTTGTACCGTTGCTACAATGATCTGTACCGCTGCTACAGTGATCTGCACTACTGCTATAGTGTTCAGTATCGCTGCTAAATGTTCCATATCGTCCCTACAGTGCTCTGTACGGCCGCTACAGTGCTCATACCTTTTTGATATTGAAATCAACATTTTTTAGGGTTTTGAGCCATGATCCATTTGTAGATTTTGTGACAACATGAGGGGAAATAACTTCTAGAAATTAGCATTCCAAAAGCCCCATGCAGCAGTGAACCACTTATGAGTCAAAACCCAATGCTAAATTGTGCTTTCAGCAACCTGACGTCATCCATCCCTTCGCTACATCACACTTTTCAACAACAGTGAACAGTTTCAAGAAGAAATCATGACACTTTTGAGGGCAGTTTGGGGTGAGTTAGGCAGACCACAACATTCCCTTGACAGCATAGCAGGAAAGAGTCCCTCCACAGCAGAAAAAGACCTGTGTGTAGCCCAGAATTCCCCATGCTAGTCCTAGCTAACAGGTGTAAGATCTTTAAATTAATTATGTTGCTGCTACAATAGGTACAACAATATGGTAACCTGTTGAATGAGATGTTTCTACCAACTTCTTCACCTTCAAATGTATAAACAAGGCTGAAAACTTTGTGAGAGAGATGGCCATATCCTTGAAGATCACTTACAACACTTGATATGCATAGACTAGTCCAAATAGAGAAGAAAACTGGAGGCCATGAGGATGTACAGGTAGAAAAGAGTCATTAACCTTCTTAACAATGGTTAATAGAGCATAGTACACCAAACCAAGATCTATTAACATTAGAAGGAATTTAATGAAGGCTAGTATCACTTGGCAATTACATTCAACTCAACTCCTCATGTACTATTTGTACCAATATTGGAGTTCAAACACTTATAACTATTTTATTTTTTGGTTAATATTGGTCAAATATAATTTATGTTTTCAAAATTAATTAGTTAAAAGACTCTTTGGTTGTGTATGTCATCTTGCATTGAAACCCCTAGTTGTTTGTCGACATTTTATGACACTTGACCTAAACTATTTCTTGTATTAGGGTTTGTGTGGAAGAACCAAGGCTAAATTGGTAATTTTCTTTATTTTGCAATTTGCACCTTTTATGATTAATTTCCGGCACATTTATTAGAGATACAATTGACTGAAATACGGAATACACTGGAAGATGGCACTATTTTGTTGTGCATGTACTGTCTTTGGTGTTCAGCTAAATTATCAGGGTTTTAAAAGGGAAAACTCAGAATTTTATATTTGTCTAAAAAGAGATATATATTGTGCCTCTATTATTTTGTGACATTTCCAAATGAGGAATTGCAACGAAAAGATTTTTTCAAGAAGGTTCTAATTTATTTTTTAAGGGAATTCTGAGTTTTATTTTAAAAGGGATATTTCAGTAGTATCAGAGTTGTGATCTTGTGAGCGTATGAATCATGAGGACAATGCAAGAATCCATGTTAAAAATGTTGCAAGCTATGCAATATTATCATAAGGATCTAAGGGCATGGATAGAAATAAAGAAAATCAAAAAGTCAAAATCTGAACCTCAAAAACCTACAAAGGAGCAAAAGGAATTCAGCATGCAAGCCAAAGGTAGGGAGATCTTGTCTGAAAAGGAACTAGAGATTTTGGTGGAAAATAAATTAACATTACAGACAAGTGTTGAGGATGTAATGAGAACCCAAAAAAGGTGTGATGAATGGCTAAGGAGGGCTAAGGAAGCTAAGTTGGGAGCCACTCAAGCAAAACAACACCTACAGAAATCCAAAGAGGAAAAGGCATCACTAGTAGAGTGCAAAGAGCCGAAGATGGAAAAAGATGTGCCAATCCATGAGCCACCCAACGATCTTCCAAAAGGTGAACACTTTGACTACAGCCCAAGCTATGAAAAGGATGGTCATATTTCATATTTGTTGCTTCATACTCTGTCATTACAAGACTCTTGTCATCATGGGAAGTACCAAGAGATTGGTGAAAAGATGAAGGGTACAAAATGGAAAGATGATCTTTTCTCTCAAACCCAAGATCATTCATGTATGATCGTGGGGGATTTGGGTGTTGCAAATAAAAAGCTACAAAAAGAAGATATTGAGAGCCACATGAAGGCTGAAAGTTGCTTTGTGGTTAAGAGCGTGCAAACTATTTCATCTTTTGATAAGCAAAATAGTCTTTATGTTGATATTTAAATGCTTCCAAAACAACATAATATGGTGTTCGATAATATGTCCCCAGGATCACTAGCAAATAGAGGTTACCAACATGCCATAGAGTTGAAAATGGTCTGTAAGCATGTCATTACTACTCATTTCTCAAAGGCTGATTTGAGATCAAGCCACCTTCAGAGCTTTGTTTGTAAGGGAGGTATGCACAAGACAACTTCTAGATGCCTTACTGGACACATTGAGCTTTTGATCATGCCATTCAATTTGACTAATGCTCCTACTGCGTTCCAGTTCATGGTGAATCAGACTATTGAGATGGTTATAGAGCTTCAATTTCGCCAAGCAACAAAGCCTCTTAATGTAAATTGTTATGGTTACAAACAGTCTCAGCATAATTGAACATTAGCAATGAGTGCTAATGTGGACCATTCACATGAGTGATTGGTCAAAGTGTATTGACCACCTCATAAAATGGGTCAAGATATTGACTCGAATCTACGCAGTGAATCCTCAAATAATAAATTGCTATGCTGTGAAAAATACACACTTTGATAATATGAATAGTTCTGACCCAGACAGCAAAAAGGAAGTGACAAAGAAACAAAATTTTACCAGGTGGAGATACAGAGAGTTGATTGTGCAATGCCAAATGATGCACTCTAGCATTGGTACCAGTTCTCTTGTTTACACTATTGGGTCTTAAGTAATGGATGTTCGGATAATGTCTAAAGATAGTGCAAAGGAACCAGCAAAATTGGGTGTAAAGCGAATTACTCAAGAGGCAAAATCTAAGCTTGAATCATCTCTTGGTTTGCAGACTAATGAAAGGGTTGAAGTGTCGTATAGTTATACTATTGAGAATGATAGGCCAAGTTCTACCAATTCACCTGACTTTGGAAGTGCCAGGGAAAACCTGATGTTGCAGCCCTGAATTATTTTTATAGTATGTCAAGTGCAGGTCTAGACAGTGGTGTTGTTACAGATTCTGAGAGAGAAGACAATGGGGCAATTTCTTCCAGAGAAGATAGTTTAGATTTCCCTCCTCTGCCTGTTACAATTTTGTTTGAAAGAAATGAGAACACAGGAGTGGGGTTTTCAGGATATGAAGAAATTTTGCCTAGAGAGCCAGCAATGGGAAATACGAATCATGGTTCATTGATAAATGGTGAGAAAGGAGATTTTATTTTGGAAGATGCTATGAATAGATTTGAAAATGGTGGTAAATTTGCTGCAGTGAATGTAGTAGTATCAGCACAAGAGACTCACATTAGCTCTTTAGAAGATTCAAGAAATTACGAGGAGAAATTCACCCTCACTAAAGCTATGATTCAAGAGCAGGAATCAAGATTAAGTGGATCAGAACAGCAATCAGAAAGTGCTGACGGGATGAAGATGTCAGATATCCTTGTGGTATATGCCTAGGTAGATCCTAGAACTGGTTATTGCCAAGGTATTAGTGATTTGTTATCACCCTTCATTATTCTGTTCAAAGACAATGGTGATGCCTTATGGTGCTTGGAGAGTCTTCTTCGAAGAATGCGACCAAATTTCCAAATGCAGGGTCCCTATGAGCATGAGATAAATTATCACTTAAGTTACCATAATCCGATTTTGGTTGCTGGCAGCATTGGAATTTCACCTTTCTTGGCTATATTGCAAGACCATCATATTGAACAGGGCCGGTTTGGATTACCAAGGAACGTGTTGCTAATTTGGGCAGCGAAAAAATCAAAAGAGCTTTACATTCCTGATTTGGTTGATGCAGAATGCATTTGTCCAGGTTTTGCAAATAAGATATGCCTTGAGCTCCAAGTATATGTGACACAAGAACAACAACCTGAATTGGAAAATGGCAGCAATACAAATATTATCCATTATGTCTCTAATCCTCATATCAAAACAAAACCAATGTCAAGTTTAGTTCGTAGTGGCAATAACATATGGGCAAGGATCTAAATGATTTCATCTGTAATTGGTTTTGTCATTACCATGGTGCTAACAAAGCATTTCTACATCAACCATAATGAGAGCAAGTCTTGGTGATCAAGCGGACTCTATCATTTTATGCATGGTTGTGGGTGTTGCTATTTTTGGAGATCTGGCAATTATGTTGTGGAACTTCTAGGAGGATAAAATTTCGAAGTATCAGATGAAACTTGATCATAGCAAAGAATCAAGCAAAACCTTTCAAATTTATAGTCAACAAAAGCTAGTTGCTAGTGAGTGAATGGAGAAATTGGTGAATCCCAATAAAACACATTATGACCACAGACCCAACTTTAAAGAAATATTTGACAGATTTGCTTCCATGGTTGTTGCTTTTTGTGAAAGGCTTGGTTGGCATGATCTAGAAGGATTGGTTTCAAAATTTCAAAACAATGTCTTTTTTGGTGTAAGTGAAGAGATACTTGAGCATCCCAGTTTGCAATTGCTTGAGGGCAAGCAATTCCAAGAATGGCAGATTGTAATGTCCCCTCTTTCAAATTAATGAAATCAGAGGCCCTGTGGCCTATCTCTTTTTTCCCAGTAGGCTAAAGAGGGGGTTTTAAAAAGGAAATAATCTAATAATAATTTATTAAGTGGTCCAAAAGTTACTTTAAGTTATAACTTTGGAAAATGACACTTAATTTGTTATTATTGAATAAGGCCAAAAGTAAGTATTGGATACATGGCCAAAAAGTAATTAATATTCATAAGTTGGAAAAAAGTAAATATTCAATTAAAAAAATATTAATTTCTTTTAAGGTTGGAATGGAAAAGTGAATACTAAAAGAATTTGATAGAAAAAAATTATCATTCAAACATCCGAACAAAAACCAACACCCTTTTTTCAAAGGAAAAGCTTGCAACTTCAGCTCTACATCCAAAGACGAAAACCCTCGGATTTGTAGGGAGGAGGATGAAAACCCTCATACCCAATAGGTGATTCCACCTAGGGATCATATTTGTGTATCATTAAGAATCCAAGGACTCCGATTACATTAGTTTCTTGTTAGTGAATGAAAAGAGAATTCAAATCAAATAATACAATAGAAACTAAACTACTCTTGCCAAAGAACTTGGTTAAGCTTAACACAATGAACAAAATTACAACTAGAAGATACAACACAAAACCATGTTACCTCCCTTGTCAAAACTAGTGCTCATTAGTTCGTATAGAGGATGTTCATGCTCGAATTGTGGGCAATAGAAACTTTTATCAATGCAATTTCTATTTGGGCAGCACTTCTCTAAGACCACTTGAGGCTTGGCTTGGCTTGGCTTGGTGAAGCTTCTCCTTTACAAATATGACATTATAACATTGGCTTGAGAGATTGTTTAGGTAGTAGGAGCAATGGCACTTGTATTTATAGATTTTAAAACTAACTCTACGTCAAGTGCGATTACGTTTAGTTTTAACCTTGGTTGTGTCTAAATTAACCTTGGTCAAGTTTAGATTAACCTTGGGTCGGGTCAAAACAATTGTGAAGGCTTGACAACTCGTAAAGATATTTATGAGGCTTGACAACTCATAGAAGATATTTATGAGGTGTGACTAATCTTTTCTTAAAATTTCAGGCATTTATAAAATATATTATTAGTTCTTCAGACTTTAACCTCCTCTTTATTGAAAAATCATTTTTTTTAAAATGTAATTCCCTAATTGAACTTGGAATTTTTACTTAAGCAGCGAATTGAAGTTTGTTTTTTAATTAATCATGCTTAGGGTTTTTGGCATTTAGAAATTGTTTTCATGTTTTGCATTACTAGATCGAAAGGCCAATTTGTCAATTTGCTAAGTCGCAATTTAATGGGGTTGAATCCAAGATAAGTATTCGTTGTGTGCAGTGTAATACCCCAAACAAGAAAGCCTTGACACGATTCTGGGCAGTTATATCCCACGCACAGATGAGTTTGGGCGTTTCAGTGATTTCGAGGCTTAATTTGCATCATTTTGCTAGAAACCAATCTGAACCATGATATAGACACGGAATGTGGCCAAAAATGAATGTCTACAGTTTGCCCCTGTTTGAGAAGGCATTGCAAAACATAGGCACAATAACGTCTTTTCAAAGAATGCAAAAGTCGTTAAGACAAAAAGTTCATGCCCCAAAGGGCGATCAATTAGTCCTGTATGCCCTCTCGAGGGATTAGGCGACAAATAGAGTTGTCGAACGTTCCCTTGAAAAGAAGAAAATGACAAGATCTAATGGCAATGTAGAATGAAACACTGATTTGTCCAAAGGCGGTTATAATCAGTAACAGAGGCATGTGCCCTTGTAGGGCAAGTAGAGCAAAAAATAATGATTTTCCCGAAGGCAGTTATAATCATTAGCACATGGATTTGTCCCGATAGGACATATAAGTCAAAAAATAATTATTTTCCCAAAGGTAGTTATAATCATTAGCACAGGGATTTGTCTAAGCAAGGCAAATAGGTCAAAAAATAATGATTTACCCAAAGGCAGTTATAACATTGGAATGTTTGGATCTCGTGATTATAAACGAGTTTACCTCAAGAAGGCAAAATAGATCGTTAATTGGTCGAAAAAGAAATTATCGCATCTAGGCAAATTGGCAAAGGGAGCTTATGCGAGAAACCCATAAAACAAATCATAAATGAGCTGGCAAAGAATAACAACATGATTCTAGCTTAAGTGTGAGTATGAAGATGCACGTTTGAACTAACACATGGCATAGGTAGAAAAAATATTGTTGTTAAATAGGCTTTGGAAGAAGCCCAATAAGACATTTTGTTTATAAAATGGCCAAGAAATAAGGAATGCAGGATCAAACTATACATAAAACAAACCACGGAGGCAAAAAATAAACCTCCTGGAGTGAGCGGAAGGAACCTTGGGCACTAGGGGTTGGAAAATTCAAATTTTCCGACTATATGTTCACCCTAGCCCTTTGCAAACTTGAGCTCTAGTTTCTTGCCAGAGTAATCAACGAGAAATGATGCACAGACGAGGACAGAAACACGTTAGCGACCGAGTGAGGGAGCACGAGCAACCTCCACACAACGGGCCTCCGGTAGGTGACCTCACCCTAGTCATTAGGTGTATATATTGCATATTAAATGCTTTCCCTAGTTAGGAAAATAGCAAATTCGTTGTTTTCGTGGAAGGGAAAATGACGGCTTCGACCAAGGTAAACGATGACTTTGTCAAAAATTATCGACAATTTTGCCCTAAAATGGTCGATTTCACCTATTTGGCAATTTTAGGAAAACACGCAAAGACATCGTTTTCATGGGTTGCTCAAAATAGCAATTTCGCATAAAACTAGTGGTATTTATCGAATCAATGACTTCAATGAAAAATGCCTAATCGATGATTTTGCCAAAATAGGTGAAATCGCTATTTACGATTAAAGGGAAAACAACTTCACCGAAAACCCTAGACTAAGGCATTGGTAGGACAAACTTGCATGGGGTGACTCAAGTTTTTTTGCAGGTAGGCACTTAAACTTGTTTAGATAGTAGCGTAGGCTAACGCTAATCTTGTTGTGGATGCAAGAGCGACTTGAGGTACTTAAGACATGAGAGTGGCAGTCCCATTGTTTGCAGACGCAGCAGATTTGGACTGTGGAGATGGTTACATTCCTACAAGCCCTTGACTTATATGACGTTGCATGGATGCCCATGATCCAGGCAAACCGAGCCCATTTGACTGCCCTAGCAGAACAATGGCACTCTGAAACTTTGACATTTCACCTACCGATCTACAAGGCCACTTTTACACTTGAGGATGCTGTTGAACACACCATCTCCTGAGAGGGGGGTGAATCCGTAGATGAGCTAAAACTTGGTTCTTAATACTTTTTAAACAAGATACTTAAAGTATATGCAAAGTAAAGAACAAAACAAAGATCACACACATACACAAGAATGCTCAACACCAGATTTTTACGTGAAAATCCAAAAGGAAAAACCACGGTGAGAAAAGTTGCTAAAAGCTATTGTTCTAATCCAACCTCACAGAAAAGAAGTCTCACAGACAAACCTCACTGGTTACATTCAAGAGCACCCACTCTAAGGAAGCGTCAACTTCCTAACTAAGCACCAACTCAGTTTTTCTGATGGCACCAACCTATCAGAGAAATGACGTTGCAACTTCAAAATACAGAAGAGATTCAGAATGAATCTTATTCACTGTTTTGTTACAAGTCTAGTCTGTAACTGCACCTTCGCTATGTGTCTTCTCAGCGTCTCTACCTTTATCTCTTTGTGTCTGGATATCTTCTATTTTGACACTATTTTTTTTGCCCTTTTCAAGCTGTCTACATATGTCATCACTCAACAATTTTGAGTTAACACTCCACTTATTATTGCAGAGTAGTAAAAAGACAGCACTGGTCAAATGATCTATTCGTAGCATATATAGACAGATGCATCTTAGGGTTGTCTATTGTAAAGTGTTCACACTTCAACTGTACTCAAACGGTTCAAGCTTTTGATCTGCATTCAATGTGACTTTGACTTTGTGTCTCGATTCATGCTTCACTCGGCAACGTTCAAATTTCTTTACTGTCTTTGGCATCTGCACTTAACTACGTTGCTTCCTCGATCACTTCTTATCTGCATCCAATGTGACTCTGACTTCGTGTCTCAATTCATGCTTCAAACAGCAACATTCAAATTTCTTTACTGTCTTTGGCATCTGCACTTCTACTGCACTTAACTGCGCCGCTTCCTCGATCACTTCTGATCTACGTTCAATGTGACTCTAACTGTGTCTCAATTCATGCTTCAAACGGCAATGTTCAATGCCTTTACTATCTTTGGCATCTACACTTCTACTTAACTGCGCCGCTTCCTTGATCACTTCGATTGAATTATCTCGAGCTCCGTAAAAATATATCGAGTTCATCACCAGTTCCAGTTGTTCCTTTACACAGTTGGAAGACATTGATTGCGGGCTTTTAAAAATTCTTTCGTCACGCCAAGTTCACGTTATTTCTTTGGTGGATCTTTCCTTATGACCTTTTGACACTTGTCAAATGCGCGTGCTCTCGGAGGATCATCTGAGTTTGCTTTGCACCATTGGATCTAATGCACCGATCAGACATGAGCCATTGATCTTTTAACGCAGCATTAGTTTTAATACTTGCTCTGCCATTAACCATTGAGCTCCTTTTCTTCCCTTTTTGCATCTCGTTGCTTTCTATACCATGGGTTTGCTTCCTCTCCTTTCGATTATCCTTGATATGCTCGATCTCTATCCTTTGTATTTAGCATTAAACTTCAGCATGTTGGCGTGATCTCATTTTCTTCGGCATTCTTATAATGCTTTTGCACTGTTGATCCTCATAGACTTGCTCGATCATTAACATGCCTTGTCCCTTTGAGAATGCCCTATAAGACTTCCACACTTTATCTTTGGCAAAGTTGCAAGTGACCTTTCTCTTCGGACAATTTGTTGTGGCTTTTTGTCAAGGGCATTTCGAGACAATTTCTGCGAACTTTTTGTCCAGGGGTATTTCGTCCTAAAGTGTCCTCCAATTTCTCCGAAAGAATTCGTCATTGGCTTCTAATAGAAAATGTCCTTCAGAAATCTTTTCTTTGGACTTTTTGTCCGCATTATTTCTTCGGACTTTTTGTCCGCAAGACATTTCTTCAAACTTTTTGTCCACGAGGCATTTCTTCAGACTTTTTGTCCGCAAGACATTTCTTTGGACTTGTCGTCCGCAAGCGATTACTTCGGACTTTTTGTCTGCATCATTTCTTCGGACTTTTTGTCCGCAAGGCATTACTTCGGACTTTTTGTCCGCAAGCCATTACTTCGGACTTTTTGTCCGCATCATTTCTTCAGCTTTTCTGCAAGTATCCACTTGCCCTTTGCAACGTTCAAAAAGATACCCTTCGGACTTTTTGCAACAATCCACTTGCCCTTCAGACTTTTTGAAAAGGTCCACTTGCCCTTTGGAACGTTCAACACATACCCTTCGGACTTTTTGCAACGGTCCACTTGCCCGTCAGACTTGTTGAAAAGGTCCACTTGCCCTTCAGAACATTTAACATATACCCTTCGGACTTTTTGCAACAGTCCACTTGCCCTTCAGACTTTTTGAAAAGGTCCACTTGCCCTTCAAAACGTTTAGCAAATACCCTTTGGACTTTTTGCAATAGTCCACTTGCCCTTCGAACTTTTTCAAAAGGTCCACTTGCCCTTGAAGGACTTGACAATTTTTTTGAAAGAGTTGTCCTTGCCATTCTTTCCGAAAGAATTCCTTCGAAGGAATTCCTCAAGACTAATTCGGGTTTTCCATTCTTCTTGACTTATCCCGATTGCCTCTTCTACGTAAGAGCACTTTTACAAATGCTATTTGCTCCACAAGTCTGCTCAACTCAACCTTTGGCATTAATGCATGATCAATTTCAATCTCAATGACATCAAGAACATTAACCTTTGACATCAATGACAATTCCATGTTGCCCTAGATGAAAATGATAACTGTTCAGTCCTCAAACTGCTTTCTGTATCATGATATCAAAATGTCAACTGTCTCCTTTCTCAAATTTCCAACAGATACCTGACGGATCCTCAAGCTACCCATGAGAGGCCGCAAGCTATTCTACATAGATCCATCATGACAACAGGCAATGTTGGATGACTTGACTGGGTTTCAAGATATTCCCATGGTGCATGGGACGGTTGATATTGACTTGCTAGAGACATACAGATTTGCGACCAGACGACCTAGCCCCTGGGGACCCACCGCCTCCAACATTGATTGATCGAGAGGTTGTGGTACTGATGGCTATTGTCAGCAACATATTGTTGCCTAACAAGAGTGGTTTCTTCCACATGGGCCTAGGAGGAGTGTTTCGTAGCATGATGGATGAGGCTACGAGATTTGCATGGGGGCCAATAATATTGGCCCAGCTATACAAGGATCTGTACATGGTGGCCTATCGAGGAGGCCGGAGCATTGGGGCTTCTACATTACTCATGGTTTGGGGATGGGAGCACATATCCATAGAACGCCCACTGGGCCAAAGACAAGTCAGGGACCCGCAGGAGCCATTGGCTTATGGTTGGGCGCAAACAAGCATAGGATGCAAAGGACATCATGGGGTGATTTACTTTTACCGGCATATGTTCAATGGAATGACATCTCAATTCTTCATCTAGCTCCACTATCCTCAGGATGCATGGTACACAACATTTATGACATCCAAAAGCTTCATTACAAGGAGGCAGTCACATATCATTGAGGAGTACCGGCCAAATCGAGTATTACAACAATTCGGCATGATATAGGATATTCTAGCAGATCCTAAGTGGTTTGCACATGCTACTAGAGAGATTAGCCACATCACCCCAGTGACTCAGAGTATAGCAATGGTTAGCTATGGGAGCGTTCCATGAGTGGCATGGGCTTATGTAGGAGGTCCAACAGATGCAGGGGTCACCCCAGAGTATATGCACTAGTGGGTACAGGTTTGTCCATTGAGACTTACTATTCCGGGACAAGCAGGGGGGCAGGCACAAATAAAGGGTCAGGTGCTAATGGACGTGGATGAGGAGGCAGAGACTAGCAACGGGGCTAGTGACAATGGTAGCAATTGGCATAGTAGTGGAGGGGATGAGGATGATGATGCAAATGATGGAGGGGATGACACCTGGGCTATGATGGTGGTGGATCCCAACATTATAGGTATAGTATGTTCTTTTGTTGACCTAGGCCAGGTAGGGTTGTCATGTACAACTAGAGCGGCAAGGGATAGTGCCATGCTAGAGGAGATCGCAGCCAAGGTAGGCAAGATCCAGGGCTTGGATAGGAGGGTGACGGATTTACAAGCTACATTGGATACTAGAGATGAGGACATGACTGCCCTTCAGTCGGAGATTACCCAACTAAAGGCAAAGGTGGCCTAGATGGTGCAAATAAAGGCAAAGATTCAGGTCGAGAGAGATCAAGCTATATCAGATAGGGATCAAGCCTTGGCAGATGTACAAAGGCTCCGACGTGAGCGAGATGAGACTCGTAGAGCCAACACAGGTAGGATTCTGACAAATGATACTTTAGAGCTTGTTGGCCATTTTTGGCCCACATACCAATCTTTGCCCAAGTGTGAAAAGGTAGACTTTCAAGCAAAAGTGGCAAGTTCAGACTTCGGGTTTCCAAAGGAGCCCTACTTAAAAAACCTTATAAGTAATCAGCAGTCGAAACCCCGAAGCAAGTAAGAAGGTTTGGAAAGCCCGTTTTGGTCTAGGTAGTGTATTTCGGGTTTCTGGAGGTGCACACTTAATTACTCCATAAATTGTGAGCAGTGAGAAACCTGAAATAAGTAAGAGGACCTCAAAAGTCCAAACTAAACTTGCAAAACCCGAATTACTCTACATAGAGTAAATCGGGTTTCTCCAAGTACTTTACTTTAAAAGCTTGATAAGTAAAGGATATGGGAAAGTCCGAAGTTGGAGAGATCAAAGAACCCGAATTACTTTGCATAGAGTAAATCGGGATTCTTCGAGTGCTTGACTTAAGCTTGGTCTAGCAACACGAGAGTCATGATCAAGGGAATGAAAGGTTGTAGTGTGGCATAAGCTGTAGCAAAAAGGGCCAATCAACAAAGGACAAGTGGCACAAGGATGACCAATGAGCACGAGAGAGTCCAAGAGTCTGGTAGCTGAAAATTTATGAAGGCTCTCGTCCTTCAATATGGTTTGCTCCCGACAAACAGCCATCCCAACGCTAGAACAGCATGGGTAGGTTTGAACTCCCAGGTATGGAGACCCACGTCTTTCAGACAGGACATGCAAAAGTGAAAGACGTCATGCCGTTTAAATGCAAAGATAAATGCAGTCGTGCTAGAAAGAGACATCTAGCTACCCGCAACGCGACTTCTCTCAGCTCCACCAAAAGAGACTTGAATGCGGGATTGGCTCAAGGAGGTGGTGCAGCGATCCTGGACGACACGTTTCACAGCAAAAGAGGACGACAGCAGCGGTCATCAGTGACTTCTCTCTTTCCACACAGCTCTCTATCTCTCTTCTCGTTCTCTATATATATCACACGTCTTGCCTTTTTTTTTTCCACAGTTTTTTTAGACTTTTTCATCTTTCTAAGAGACGGACATTCATTGAGATACTGCAAAGTATGCACCACTTGATTAGGCTCGACCCTATCAAGTCTATTGTAAGAACTACCTCTTGATGTAATAAGATGATTTCTTTGCCTATCTCTTGTCATTAATCAGTGCCTTAGTATGTTTGTGCTTCGTGGATTCGTGAAAGAGATTCCTCCTAGTCTATCAGCCTTCTGCTTGCCTCTTTAATGTATTTTCAAGCTCTTGCAGGTCTGGATTAGTGTTCTACCTGAACCTCTTCCAGTGTGTTAACTTGATCTCGAGATTGTGTAAGCCATAGTTGTCTTATGACTTATCTAGTGTGGGTTCAAGCATAGATGAGTGTTTATTTTACTTTGGTGCATCGTCTGGTTAGCCCTCTTAGGAGCCCTTATCTCCCTTCTAACCTTTTCCCCGTGAAGTTTCATTTCAGCATTAGTTTTAAGTGATCCACCAAGAGGAACTAGCCTCTTTAAAAATCCTAGAGGCTCAACCTCACCATAGGAAACCCACATCCTAAAGTTGTTCCCATGCTTATAGTCGGAAGTGGGAGAGCCTAAAAAACTCTCCCACAGTGGTGCAATTCCAAGCTATAACAGAGCCTTCGAGCTAAGAATGAGGCCTCCTATTATCGCAGGGCATATGAGACCATAGTCCCTAGGAATCAACAGATTGGTACATTTGAGGTATGGGACGAGCAAAGCACTGGGAGCAACTCAAGTTGGTCTAGGACCAAGACACATGGGACAACAACCTCAGGTCAGTGCAGTAGACACAACCACCTTCGCCACCAAGACCACCAAGGCCACCTTGTACTACAAGGCCCATGGATAAACAGAGTCAAAGTTAACTGTTATAGCTCTGTTGGCACATTTTTGTATTTTGACACTATGATATGTATATATTCACGATGTATATGTCATTATTTTGTGAGATACATTGACATTCATATTTGGTCCTTAGAGGCCTTTGTCCACGGACTGCTATTCTTTGCATTTACGATGCTCATGTTTATTAGCATGTTGATTCTCATGTTTAGATGTGATATTTTTAGTATTGTTGATGTTTATTGGCCATGTAAACATGTATACTCTTTCATTTATTGTACGACCATGTATATGAGATGTTGCATCGTTTCATCTGCTTATGTTGTATGACTTATATATATGCTTATTTAGAGATGCTCATCTGTATTAGCACATAATATAATCATATTATTCAAGAGTTTGTAATGTGATTGGGATTTTGGCTAGTTTTGAACTAAGAGAAGTACTGCCCACTGCATTGTTTGATAGATCTATTGGCCGAATTTTTGTTGTAACTTGTGATATTATGCATCATATTTATCAACTATAATAACAATGTATATCCTAAGCATCGAAAACTTAGTTTAGATGCAAATACAAACAACCTAAGCATAAGATATGAACAATCAAATCCTAAGTGTAAATATAAGGCAAATAAACTAAATGGAGGACTATATACAAACACTCACAACATAAGTACAAGATATGGCTAATTAAGACTCAAATGTAAAGAAAATGTAATAGACCTACGGCAACCTAGAAAGGCACAATCAAAAGAAAAAAGGCAACAAGCAGTTACAAACAAATAAACCAACTAAACAAACAAAGTTAGTTAATCAACCAACTAAAAGAAAAGAAAACCAAATTAACAACTAAGGAACATAAAATGTACATCTAAGCTAGATAATAAACGAATAAACTCAAGCACAAGCAATAAACAATTAAGTTTAAGCAAGAGCAATAGACAACCTTAGTTAAGAAAAATGAATAAACAAACTAAACTAAGGCAAAGAAGAATTCAGTAAGCAAACTATTCCAAGACACACAAAGGTAAATAAACGAACTAAATTAAAACAAACAACAATTTATAAACTAGTGATAATGATAGAAACAAACAAAATACAAGAAAGCAGTGAATTAGTATATGAAATTGTTTGTGCATGTGTAATAGAGGTGTTACGCTTGGGTACAAGGTTGCCCCTAGGCTATAGGTAGCAACGACACAAGTAAAACAGCAAAAGAACAAATGGCACAAAGTTGCCCCTAGGCTATAGGGAGCAACGACAAAGGCAAGACGACGAATGTTGCCCCTAGCCCATAGGAAACGACACAAAAACAAATAGGAGGAATAGAAGAAATAGGAAGGAATAGCCGAGCTAACCTCAGATGCACTAGGCAAGTGGACGTTGCCTACATAGTCCCATGGACACTAGATCCAACATGAATTTCAGGCTAAATGTAGTTCTCCTAGGATATGAGATAGAATAAAATTGATGATAACAAAAGGAGGACGACAATAGAGGAATATAAGAATGATCTTGCAAAATGGTGAATGCGTAGTGTAAAGAGAGGGGTGACACTCACAATCATGAAAGCATTAGGTACAAGAAACTCGCAAAGTTGCGAAAGTGTGGGTTTTGGCTAAAACCACATTGAAAGATGAAAGATGAGTATCCACTAATGAACTGAATTAGTAATTCATAGTGTTCAGTACATCTACAGCTTGGAATAAGAATGAGCTCGCAAAACGACAAAAATGACGACTGAGGTTGCTCACAAAACAACAATAGTGTAAAAAAATTCAAGTGTTCATTAGTGCATTCAAGTTCAAATGCACAATTCTCACAAAAGCAACTCGCAAAACAGCGAGAGCATATGGCTAAGATTGATAAGAGAACAATAAGGATGGAGACACTAAAGGACAAGTGAGTACTTATGAAATAGCTATAAGACCCACAATCCTTAAGGCTAGGGAGACAAAAAAAAGTGCCAAAAGGCAACAAAGTGATGAGAAAGTGGCGGTCCAACTAACCCGAGATACACCATGTATCCTAGTGTTTCCTACATTGTCCATGTGGGCCTCAGGCCGATGTAGTTGAGGTGGTCCAAAAATGAAGCTGGATAGGTACAATAATCCACCCCATAAAATTTTTTAAGGCTTTATATCTCGCATGGAAATTCTAGGCCAATTTTCATGATTTATGGTTTTTAGGATTTTCCTAAGTCTTTCCAAATGTTTAGGGGTTTTAAAATGTTTTGAATGTTTTTACAATTTTTGAGGTATCTCGCTTAGGGTGCTCGCCAATCGGCGAGAGTGTGGCTTAAGGTGCTCGCAAAACAACGATAGCGTTCAAACAAGGGTTGCTGAGCTGACCTCAAAAAACACTAAGCGTTGCCTACATAGTCCAAATGGACCTCAAGCCACTATAGCTCCCCTGCAGTGAAGCGTCCGACTAAGTAACAACAAGTTCATGAATAGGCAAATGGCAAGGTATGGAACAACAATGCAGTAATGCATGGTAAAACAGTTGTTCCTAGGCTATAAGAAACAACGGAAATGGTCAGTGATACTAATTAGTCCAAAGGGGGTTATAATTAGTAACACGAGTAATGACACAAAATGTAACAAATGAAGAATGCAATTACCAAGACCGTTGTCATACTGCTCTCATATACTACCATTGAATGAATGCCTTCAAAACTCTGAATCTGAATCAAACGCTAGAACTGCATCTGATATCAGCCACTGAAAGTGTCTGAAGTACAAATGAATCAGAACCATGGCCAAAAGTGATAGGGAACAGGGGAAAAGAACTGGTGGTCAAATGGCTAAGGTATGGTGGGAAAGGGATATGGGTACAGTACGAAGAGTGGTTATATTATGGCACAACTTAAACGATCCTTGTAGACAATAGTTCAAGTCCTTCAAGCATAAAAACGTTTGAGGTGCATTATGTTCATCGATTCGTCAAGTTCATCTCCTTCTAGAGTGGTTAGTTTGTATGCTCCAAAACCATAGTTAGCAATAACTACATAAGGCCCTAACCAGTTAGGTTGAAACTTTTGTTTCTTTTTGGTCTCGGCATTGATGTTATTCTGATTTTCTTTTAGAACACGATCACCAAGCTCAAATTCTCTGCTTTACGCACCGATTGTATTGGCCACATAATATGTTTTGGTACGCTTGAAAGTTATTCAAGGTGGCCATGCGCTTTCCATCTAGTAAATTTAGCTCTTGCAAATGAGCTACTCTGTAATCCTCATCATCAATGATGTGTTGCAGTGAAATGCAAAGAGAAGGCAACTCGACCTCAACGGAAAGAATGACCTCCGTGCCGTAAACAAGGGAATATGGTGTAGCACCTGTTGGAGTACAGAAAGTGGTACAGTAGGCCCAGAGGGAATTAAATAGCTACAAGTGCCACTTACAACCCACATCATTAACAATCTTCTTGAGGATATTTACAATGGTTTTGTTAGATGCCTCAGCTTGGTCATTGCTTTGTGGGTAATAGGCAGCGGAAAAGTGTTGTTTGATATGGTATTGGGCACAAAGGGTTTTTACATCTTTGTTTTTAAATGAACTGCCAATATGAAATATAATGTCAGAGGGGATACCGTAGCGGCAAATGAGATGGTTAAAGATGAATTTGAAAATTTGCTTACCAATCACGTGAGGGGAATGGCTTCCACCCACTTAGTGAAATATTTTGTAGCATTAAGGACATGTTTGTGGCCATCTGAGAATGTAGGATTTATCTTGCCTACAAGGTCGAGTCCCCACGTTGAGAATGGCTAGGGTGTTGTTAATGGTTTAAGCGTTTTGGCTGGAGCATGAATCAAATTAGCATGTTGTTGACACTTCACACACTTCTTCACATAGACAATTGCATCGCTTTCCATAGTCGGCCAATAATAACTAGTACGCAGTAATTTCTTGGCAATGATAGCCCCGCTAGTGTGGGCCCCACACACTCCGCTGTGAACTTCCCTTAACACTAATCTAGATTCTACTAAAGGTAAACAACGAAGCAAGGTTCTATCATAGCTTTTAAAATATAGGGTAGGTCCAAGTAAGGTATAACGGGGGACTTTATGAATGAAGGCTTTTTTTTTGCAAGAAAGATCTGGGGGAATGATTTGGTCGTGTAGCTAATTATATAATTCAGAATACAAAGTAGACGTGGGATCAACAATATTGCAAACCATCTCGACGGTTGCTTGTTCGTGCGCTAGTGTTAGGAGATGTTCCACAAGAAATTAATAGTCTCTAACTTTGTCCGTAATCTTAATCATAGAGCTAATTGTAGCCATGGCATCAATTGTTCTGTTACTCACCCTAGGTATCTATTCAAACTGAAGATTGGCAATTTGTTGCTTAAGAGTGTCAACCATACCTTTATAAGGTACCAACTTCTCGTCCTTCGTCTGGTATTGGTCTGTAACCTGATTGATTATAAGTTGTGAATCACCATGAACCAATAAATGTTGGATATTCTATTGTACTATTTCGCAAAGCCCTGCGACGAGGGCTTCATACTCAGCGATATTATTAGTACATGAAAAACCAATGTCAAAGGACTTGGAATAAGATCCCCTTGCGACGTGATAAACAATATGCCAACGCCTAATCCACGTACTGTGAAGGAACCATCGAAGTACATTGTCCATTGTTCTGCTTTAGGAGGTGCTTCTATTGCGGTTATGATGGATTCATCTGGAAACCCAAATATAAGAGGTCGAGTATCAAGAAGAGGAGCTTCTGCAAGTATATGTCCCTTAATGGTTTTTTTATTGACATAATCGATCAAAACTTTGCTCAAGAGCATGATCCACTTCGCAATGCAGTCTTGTAAAGCTTTATTAAATAGTAGATACTTGAGGGGATCTACTTTGGAAATTACAATAGTCTTATTATTCAACATGTAGTGACAACTTTTGGGCTGCAAAAATCATAGCTATAACAGTGTTTTTCGATCAGCGTATAATTGTGATCATATGCGACCAATGTTCGGCTTAGGTAGTAGATGGCATGTTCTTTGCCCTGTTCATCGTGTTGTGCCAAAAGTGCCCCCAGGGCATTTTCGATTGAGAACAGGTAAAGTAGCAATGGCTTGTTCGGCATAGGCGATAGCAAAACAGGGGAATTGGCCAAGTATTCTTTGAGATGGTCAAATGCTTTCTGGAAATCTTCATTCCATGAGAAAGTGGTGCCCTTATTTATTGTGTAAAAGAATGGCATTTGTCGACCAGTTGTGAAATGAAACGTCTAATTGACTGCATTTTGCCCTGCAAACTGCGGAGCTGCTTCAAGGTAGATGGTGGCGGCAACTTAGTAATGGCCCGAACCTTGGCAAGTTCAACTTCAATGGCTCGACGAGAAACAATAAAGCCTAACAATTTGTCAGAAGTTACACCAAATACACACTTTTTAGGGTTGAGCCTAACTTTGTACTCCCGAAGTCTCTCAAAAATTCTCTGAAGTACGGCTGGGTGTTTAGCTCGAGTCTTAGATTTACCTAAGAGGTCATCGACATAGTCCTCGACAATGTCATGCATCATATCATGGAAAATTACCATCATGGCTTGTAGGTAAGTTGCTCATGCATTCTTGAGTCTGAATGGCATCACCTAATAAAAAAGTGTTCCCCACGGAGTGGTGAATGTTGTCTTGTGTTGGTCCTCTAATGCAATCTTGATTTGGTTATATCCTGAAAAACCATCCATAAGGGAAAGCATTTCATATCCGACTGTGGAGTCAACAATCATGTCAATGTTTGGCTGAGGAAAGTCGTCCTTTGGACAGAGCTTGTTAATGTCACGAAAATCAGTGCAAAATTTGATACCATCTGACTTCTTACTAGCCGGTACTATATTGGAAATCCATTATGCATCTTGCGTCTAAGAGTTTCTCCAACTCTTTCTTGACTAATACAACAATACGGGTATGCATTTTTCTCAACTTCTGCTTAATTGGTTTGGCATCAAGGTGTACAACCAAGGCGGGATCCAAACCTGGCATATCTGAATAGGTCCATACAAATATATCAACAAATTCCCTCAGAAGGGTTGTAAAGACTTCACAAGGATGCACCTAATTTAATCCATTTTGGGTCCTCTAGAGTTCCAATGTTGACCTCAAAAGTGTCCTCCACAAAGAGTGTAGAACCATCTTCTAAAAGAGTTGGCAAAGAGATAAATTGGTTGGCAATGTTGTAGTCTTCTGGCCTAATTGGTTCATCGATGTCACTTATACACGACGAATATGAATCTTTCAAGGGTGGCAAAGGCCATGTAACAAATACCTCTGGGCACTCTTGTACGATCTGTTCAAAAGCTTGTCACTCTTCAGTACTGATTTCAGATCCATACATAAACCTTGGACTAGTGGTCTCATGCACTTCATGCGAAGAGGGGTGAACATCCCCGTCTAATGGTGCTTGAAATAAGTTTTCACCAAGAGACTTGCCTTTTTCTCTACTTTTTCCTTGGTTTGAATGCGCCTCAAAAAAAATTTCACTTTTAGACCTCAATGTTTGATTTTCTTTTTTCTTTTGGCCAAGGAAGTTCGTCCGCTCTCCAAAATAGGAAACAAGATCCTATCTGATAGAGAAACATTGTTTGTGGTCTTCTCAAGGAATATGATCCCTCAAACCTAAAAAGTCGCAAATGGCCTCATCGCTCCCGAACTCGTCAAGTGGCATTGTCGACTCTTGATGGTCCTAGTCTATTAGTTGGGGTTGATAAAGGGTAAGTGGTTAAGGGTGAATAATGACAAGATTAACAGTACATACAACATATGGGTTAAACAAATTGGTGTTAGCAAGGTCATCATAGTGCTATAATCGAACCCTATGCAGTTGTCGGTATCATCCTCGCTCGTCTTTGGGGTAGGAACTCGAATAAAGTATGTGGGGTTACCCCCAAGTGGTTTAAATCCAATACCATGAGTTCCTTTGTACTTGGTCATGGAAATTGGCTTGAGTGTTCCTTGTTGATTTGCCTCTAGGCCTCTGCCTTCATAAGATTGGTTACCCATAATCCGGTTAGGGATAGGGCACTTGGCACTTTGGTAACAATCAGAGAGATTATCATTATAGAGCCATGAATCATCTTCAGCCAAAGGGTCCTATTCATGGCCAAAGGCCGGTTTGAAAACAATGGGTTAAGTGAGATGAGATTTTTCCTTAGCATGCAATTCCATGCAAACAATCTTGTCTTTGAGTCTCCCATAGGCTTTTGGGTTCTTAGGCAATTTGGCTATATGAAAGGAGTCATGAGTACTGTGGTCTCCTATACCTTTGTCAAATATGTAAAAAAAATTGATATTTCCAGTGGAGGTGTAGATGAAGTTGAAGTAAGGCTTTCAGGGTCGATGTAATTGGCTTTGGGTTCTACTTCAATGGCTTTTGCTTTATCAGCTTTTTCTCCGCCAATTTTAGGCATAGGATTCAAGCCAAAATGGTAATTGTAACTCTTGTACTCCGCCTCAAGATGTTTGCAAACCTGGTAAAGCTGGAAATCAGCTAGTATGGTTACTTCCATCCTTGAATGAGGAAATTTGATAAATTGATGTAGCATGGAAGGTATGGCCCAAATTTCATGAATCCATGGTCGGCCCCAGAGCAAGTTGTACGATAACTCCAGCTCGAGAACATGGCAAAGGGTGTCATGGGTCAAAGGTCCAACAACCACTGGCAAACTGATGATTCCTTATGATTCTAGTTCCTCGTTATCATATGCTTTGATGACAATGGTATCTAGTTGAAGATTGGCCGCTGTGTATCCAAGATGCTTCACCAACTTTAGAGACAAAATGTTTAGGCCCGAACCATTGTCTACAAGGACACGTTTAACCGTATGTCTAGTTATACCGACCTCGATGTACAAAGGGTTGTTATGCAATGGGCCCAGGGATGACATATTGCTTTGATCAAAGGTAAGTCATTGACCAGAGGCTAAATATCCTATCACAGCGTGAAATTTATCAGGCATAATGTCATTAGGTACAAGGGATTGGCTTAGGTATTCATTAAGTATATTCTTGTGAATGCTAGATGTGCGCAACAAATCCATCATGGATATTTGCACAGGGGTTTTTGTAGTTGTTCCACAATGTCAAGTTTTCTCTTTGGTATTGGTAATTGGCTTGTTCTTGATTGGTACGAAGGTTTGGATGGGTTCATTCGTGGAAGAAGGCTATGGGCCTTGGATAGTAATCTTGGCTCCTCGAATTACGATTGCGTAATCTTGATCTAGTACTAGGCCTCTGTAACTAGATGAAGAGGTAAAAGGGCCTGGAATGGTAATTCTTGGGTGGTGTTGAGCTTGGCTGCTAACACAGTCCAAAGAAGGATTACCGACATGAGGTTGATAGGCATTATTAGGCACTAGTTTAGGTCGATTGGTATTTGGTCAAGGGTTGATGGTAATGGCAGCAATATGACCGCCTGTGATATGCCCTGCAACTTTTTTGTAAGTATATGCAACAGCATGATGGCCTCCTTGGTTTCATTGATCAGTTTGACCTTGGTTCCAACCATTTTGTTACTGTTGTTGTTGGTGACGTTGTTGTTGTTGCGGTGGTGTTCTTTGACGTTGTTGTTGTTGTTGTTGGTGGTGGTTGTGTTGAGGAAAAGGGTTTTAATAGATACCCAAGTTACAATTAGACGTAAGGACGTGATTATCCCGTTCTATCTCTCCATTCTCAAGCATGTTCTCAATCAAGTGTCTTAGTTGTATGCAATAGTGTATAGAGTGTCCCTTGATGCGATGGTACTCACAAAACCCGTGCTCTTTGTACCAATCGGGAAAAGGAATTCCTTTAGGAAAAGGCTTTGGCACAGGCCAGCTAATCATATTGGCTTGAACCAACATGAGGAATATGAACTCAATGGGTTCTCTGAGATCACTGAATGCTCTAGCTATGGGTGGTCTTCTCCTTGGAGAAGGTGTTTGTAATTGTGAAGGATTTTGCGAAAGGTTTGGCAGAGGTCTTGGTTGAATGAATGGGGGTGGTTGTTGAATGGGTAGAGGTAAATGAAGGGCCGGTGTTTGCACCATTTCAACATGTCACGATTCAGTGACCCCATTAATAACAACATTCTTGTTGCGATTATAGGCTTTTGGTCTTTCCAAAGTATTAACCTGAGTTGGTGTTGAAGCCATTATTTGGATGGGGTTTTGGTTCTGATTATGGCTTTAGTTTTTTTGTTGGCCTTGATGTTGGTTTTGGCTCTAGTTCTGATTGAAAGAAGATAATTTGATAATCCCTTTGTTGACAGGGGCCTTTTCAATTTGTATACCTTTATCAAATACTTCTTCAAAAGCGTGAGCACATTGCAACATGAGATGATAGGATATCTCACTATGTAGACTCCAACTAAATATTACAGCGAATTGTTTGTCTAGTAGATTGTCAGTGAGCCGTCTAGCAAGTGCCCTCCACCGTTGCAAGTAACTAGCGAAGCTTTCACCGTTTCTTTGTTTTGTTTGACCCAAATCTACCATTGTAATCTCATGTTCGAGATTGTATGAGAAATGTTGTACAAACTTATCTGAAAGGTCATTAAAGTCTGGCACATATTGTCTAGCAAAACTTCTAGGAAAGAGAAGCAGATATATGTCACTGTAAGCGATTGATTGGCAAGCAACAAATAATTCTTTTAAATGCTCTTTTGGGTCGCCTTTGCCCTTATATTTATCATATTTGGGTGGCTCATAACCTGAAGGAAAAGGTATTTGGAGGTAATCCATATTAAATGGATATGAGCATATTTTTTCTAATTTGAACTTCTTTGTTTGATTCCCAGTTTGAATGGCTAGAATTGCATCCTTCATTTGCTGCAACTATTGGGCTAAGAAGTTGGATGATGCATCCTGTTGCAGTTGGGATTGTGCGGGCAAAGGTGAATTACCTTGACTGAGGTATGATGGAGGAATGGCATATTGGGGAATGTTTGTTTGATTGGTCGACTGACCACGAATACATATCCATGCATTAGGATTATACTGTTGATACGGTATTCGTTGTTGTTGATAAACATTTTAGCTAGGCTTTGCAACATGGCTTTGATTTTCAAACTGTGGTTGCGGTAGAGGCATTTGGTTAAGTGGAATGTACTGCGTTTGTTGGGTTCAGATAGAAACTTGTTGACTTGTCGAACCCTGTTGTGTAAATAGTACCCATTGCTGGCTAAAGCCCTGCTGTTCAAGGTGTTACAATTTAGATCCCTCTTGTATATGAGGTACCCGTTGCATAAAAGGCAATTGTTGCCTACTGGGTACCTATTGTACGTTAAGACCTTATTGTTGGGTAAACACCTATTGTGAATTGGGCACTTATTGGAGATGAGGTATTTGTTGTTGACCAACCGACACTCTTTGATGACCAATAAGAACACGATGTTGATTAGGCAACATTTGTGTGGTTGTGGTATATCGGTCTGCGTTTGTGTTGGCGGAATATTAGTTGCCACTTGTTGAGATGTAGTGTTCAGCACTTGTTGAGGCAGAATGTTGGTCTATTTTTGGCTACTTGCCCCATTTTGCGTGTTTGAGAAAGTTGTCGGTTCAGGAGTGGAAGTTGCTTCTTGTGTTTGGGAACCAAGTGTACGTGCCCCCTGTTGTTGTAAGCCACTCAAGGTATGGGTAAGAGGACCCTGTTGTGTGTTGCTCTGTAGTATACTAGACCCACTTTGGTTCAAATTGGGATTTAGTTACGTGTTATCCGTTATGTTTTGTGTGAGGTCTTCTACAGGAGCTACGATTTCTCCTATCGTAATTGGGACATTGAACATGTCTCCTACCAACATGTTTTGGCCAAAGGGATCTATATTCTAACTTATATACCCTGAAGAATCAGTTTGTACCCCTGTTGGGGCAGCTAACTCTATGAGTTGTGTGTTTGAAACGGCCATGGCATTGAAGTTCCGAGCTAGGTTAAGATATGTTTGATATGCTTGTTGTATATGTTCTAATTGGTCATCCATTGGACCCTTTCCTTTTGCAAGTGCATTTAGGCCCTATTTAGATATTGGTACTAAAGCTTGATTATAATAGTTGAAACATGTTCAAACACTTGGACATGAGGCACGTTGCTAGGTGTTCTAATCAAGCTAGATAGACTTTCATGTGGGAAGTCTATCGGGAATTTGGCTCCTCCTACCGCCCTAACTAGAATTTCATCTTTGTTTTCTAGCAAGTGATGATCAAACAAGTATGGGTCATAACTTGTTGGCGTGGTTAGATAGTAGGGTTTGTTGTTGTTGGTTTTGTTCAACAATAGGTGTCATATTAGCAAGGTATTGTGTCGTTTGTTCTTGCTCTTGTCCTAGATAAGGAGGTGTGTTGGCCAAGTATTGCGCTAGTAGGACCTGCCCTTATTCCATATATAGGGTAGTGTAAGAGGGATATGGATATGTCTCATACGCTATATCATCGCCAAAAGGTTCTTGAACAAAGGGGTCACTAGTGACAATGTTCTCATAATTCAAAATATACATGGTCCCACTACGTGTATAGCAAAGCATGTTCAGATTTATGACTAGGTCTCTCGAAAAAGGTCTAATGTTGGCAAACAAACGTGGTCTATGGCAAACAATCTTTAGCTCTTTAAAAGAGGTACGAAGGTGAAACATCTATTCTAGGTCTAAAACAAAGGTAAAATGAAAACGTGAAACCGGTCTTTGGCAAAGTGTTTGAGCAAGGTAAAACGATCTTGATTTAAGTCTAACAACGAAAAGAAAAGTGCTAGGTCTTTGGTCAATTGTCACAAAGCTAGACTTCCAAACTAGGTCTAAAGCACGAAAAACAATGCTATGTCTTTGGTCAAAAGTCACAAAGCTAGACTTGGAAACAAGATGTTCTAAACAAGAACTTGAAATCAATCTAATTCTAAGGTAATTGGCTCAGAAAACTTAGCTCAGAAAACTCGATCTAGGCACACAAATGACTCGTGACAAACGAAACTAAGACATTCTTGAACTCAGCACAAAGAACACTAAACTAGGCACATGACCAAAAAACACCCCTAAGTCTAGGCAAAGGTCTTTAAACCAAATTAGAAATCAATCCAAATTGCACGATCCAAACACAAAGGGTAAGCCAACTACGCCTCATTTAGAAAAGGCTTCGGCAAAGACCTAATTAGTTCAAGATCTGAACTTTGAAAAATTGAATTTCAAATTTTGTATAAAAGACTCGGATTTTCTAAAGGTCAACAGGCTAGACTCAAACGGGTCGCGTAACCGCACATTTTTAGATTCAAAGGTATGAATGGGTTTTGAACTTGGTCTCAAACAAGGCAAGTGTTTTGGAATAAAATCGGTAGCGTAAAACCTCTTGGTTCAAAGAGGTGTGTAACACGTGTCTTGTTTTAAAGGTTTTGACTCGTTTTGACTTTTGTATACAAACAATTTTAGACCCAAAAATCCATGCTAGTAAAAGAATTAGAAAAAGCACATAAGTGCACGTCCTACCCTAAAACTGACAAGGTGTGTAGCTTCCACCAAACTTTCCACCGATATAACAATGCTCAAAAGGAATTAAGTGTTAATCCAAAAAGTAAATAGCATATGTAAGTAGAGTTTTTAAGCCCCCCTCTGTCTCTCAAGTATTGGTATGTGGCAAGGAACTTGGAGTGACGAAACACTCGGCATTTGGCAGGATATTCCTCAGCAAAGTGGGGTTTACTAAAATCTACAATTTTTAAAATGATCTAAATGGTCCCCAGTGTGGCTAACACAAGGGTGCATCACGTCAATTGGATTCAAACTCACAACTTGTTATGCAAAGGTCTAGTACTTTGCACAACGACTTCAGCCGTGTACTACTTAGTGAAGTCCAATGTTTAGCGTGAACTGATCTAGGTTTTTATTAAAATTGTCAGGCTAATCGCTTAGTCATTGTTCAATTCCAGTATCACATGTCCAATTTATATACCCCACCATGGGGTGGGGTTGGAACGATGTTGGGAGATGAAACCCAAAGTCAATGCTCCCCAAAAAAACTTGTGAGGAGGCGATGAATTTCCACCCACAAGCCAATGCGAAAAAATAAACAAATGAAAAATTGTAAGAATATTGGGGTTGTTTCCAGGTCACCCAAGTCACTCGAAGCTTGAGGAGAGCATACATGACTTTTCTTCCTTTCTAAACTCTACCAAACAAGGCAAGAAACAAGGTGCTTTTCATCACCCAAGTTCCCTAAAGGGGACGGGGGGGAGCATACACTCAAAGTTCGTTTTGCCAAAAAATAAATTAATCTAAGAAATGAAAACTAATTAACAAACAATGAGCAAACAAAAAGTAAAAAGCTCTTAGGAGCACTAATCTAAGGTTGTTCGTTTTAGGGCACCAAACAAGATGTGAATTGCAATTTGGCCCCTTGGCTTTGTTGTTTGCACTTGTAAACTTCAAAGACAAAAAGCAAAGTTTTTAGTTAGATTTTTAAACACCAAACATAAGTGTGAAAAAAAATTTGAAGTGTTTAAACCTCCTTTTCTCAACTTAGTTTTATGCAAAAAAAACATTAGGGGGTTCACTTATGTTTATCCAAAAGAGTTAGCCCACAAGCAATTTTCATTTTCAAGCTCTCGGGTTTTCTTTACATGGCAAAGTCACCGACTTCTGAACAGAGTGAAGTCGTCGATTTCTTAGCAGAGCCAAGTCGTCGTTTTCCTGTAGAACCAGAACAGACAGTAAACAGTATGTGACAAAGTCGTTAATGTTAGTGAAAGTCACCGATTATGTCTAAAAACATATCAAAGTCGCCAAATTCACAAAAAAGATTACCTGGTGAAGTCACTGAAATGCAGGGTCAACGTTGTCGATTTCACAACAGAACAAAGTCATTTTTCGAACACAGCGAAGTCGTTTTCCTGAAAAACAAACAATTGCAAAACAGAGGACAAAACCAGCTAAGTCGTCATTTATCAAGGCAAAGTCGCCGATTAGGAGCTCAATAAAATGACATGAAATTAAGTCATAAAACTAAAAACTTTAAGTTGTGAGTGATCTTTCTAAAAAAATTGAAAGTTCCACGTCACTCATTTGGTCCATGCGGGGTGCATGGTCCCACCAAACGTGCCATTATGTATCATTAGAAATCCGAAGAGCCAAATTTCGTTAGTTTCTTGTTAGTGAATCAAAAGAGAATTCAAATCAAACAATACAATAGAAACTAAACTACTCTTGCCTAAGTACTTCATTGAACTTAACACAATGAACAAAATTACAAATAGAAGATAAAACACAAAACTATATTACCTCCCTTGTCAAAACTAGTGCTCATTTGTTGGCATAGAGGATGTTCATGCTCAACTTGTGGGCAATAGAGACTTTCATCAATGCAATTTATATTTGGACAACACTTCTCTAAGACCACTTGAGGCTTGTCTTGGTGAAGCTTCTCCTTAATCAATCTGACATTATAACATTGGCTTGAGAGCTTGTTTAGCTAGGGGCAATGGCACTTGTATTTATAGGTTCTAAAACTAACTCTAGCTCAAGTGCGGTTAGGTTTAGTTTTAACCTTGGTTGTGTCTAAATTAACCTTGGTCAAGTTTAGATCAACCTTGGGTTGGGTCAAAGCAATTATGAAGGCTTGACAACTCATAGAAGATATTTATGAGGCTTGACAACTCATAGAAGATATTTATAAGGTGTGACTCACCTTTTCATAGAATTTTAGGCATTTATAAAAGATATTATTAATTTCCTTAACTTTGACCTCATCTTTATAGAAAAAATTATTTTTTAGAAAATGTAATTCCCTGATTAAACTTGCAATTTTTACTTAATCAGCAAATTGGAGTTTGCTTCTTAATTAATTCTGCTTAGGGTTTTTGGCATTTATGAATTATTTTAGTGTTTTCCATTAATAGATCGAAAGGCCAATTTGTCAATTTGCTAGTTCACAATTTGACTGGGGTTGAATCCAAGATAGGCTATCGTTGCGTGCGGTGTAAACCCCAAATAAGAAAGCCTCAACATGATTTTGGGTAGTTATATCCCACGCACAGACGAATTTGGACGTTTTGGTGATTGCTAGGCTTAATTTGCTTGATTTTGTTAGAAACCAATTTGAAGCCCAATATAGACACGGAATGTGGCCAAAAATGAGTGCCTACAATTTGTACTTGCAAATCAAGACTTACTCCATTTTCAGCATGTTGTACTGCTGCTACAATGACCCATACCACCACTACAGTGATTTGTACCACTACAACAGTGATCCGTACCATTGTTACAGTGTTCAGTATTGTTGCTACAGTGTTTCGTACTGTCGCTACAGTGCTTTGTACGACCACTATAGTGCTCGTACCTTTTTGGGATTGAAATCAATATTTTTTAGGGTTTTGAGCCATGATCCATTTGCAAATTTTGTGAGAACGTGAAGGGCAGTAACTTCCAGAAATTAGCATTCCAAAAGCCCCATACAGCAGCAAACCACTTCTGAGTCAAAACCCAACATTGTCCTGTGCTTTCAGCACGTTGAAGTCATCCATCCCTTTGCTGCATCACACTTTCCAGCAACAGCAAAACAGTTTCAAGAGCAAATCGTGACACTTTGAGGGTAGACCGCAACGTTCCCTTGACAGTGCAACAGGGAAGAGTCCATAGCAAAAAAAGACCTTTGTGCAGCGCAAAATACCCCAAGCCAGTCCTAGCACACAGTCGTACAGCCCCAACAGGCTACCATACTATTGTACCTGTTGTACCAGCAACATAATTAATCTATTGGTAATTTTCTTTATTCTGCAGTTTGCAGTTTTATGATTAATTTCCAACATGTTTATTAGAGATGGAATTTTGACTGAAATAAGGAATACACTGGAAGTTGGCACTATTTTGTTGTGCATATACTATATTTGGTGTTCGGATAAATTATCAAGGTTTTAGAAGGGAAATTCAGAATTTTATAATTGTCTAGAAAGGGATATATATTGTGCCTCCTTTATTATTTTGTGACATTTCTAGATTAGGAATTTCAACGAAAAGATTTTTCCAGAGGGTTCTAATTTATTTTTCAAGGGAATTCTGAGTTTATTTTAAAAGGGATATTTCAATGACACATTAGTGCAGCAAGTGTTAGCAACACAAGGAGTTGTCAAAGGACCAAGTAACTCATGTAGCTACTACACTAGTAGTCATAGAGAGAAAGATCACTCTTACAATGCAGGTAGAAGAGCTACAGAGGTAGTTGGTCACAGCAGAGGGAGAGGCCCGAAGATTACAGTTCAAGAGCAAATCCTTGGCTCGATCCCTTAGAAAGGTTGGATCACATCATAGTGTAGCCCCTCGCCCACCTAGAGCTGAAGGCGACGCATAGCCTAATGTATATGATTTGCTCTTGTGCATGATGTAGAAAACATATGATATATATATATATGACATTGATGTCCAGATTTGTTCTTTACATGTGTATGTTGATTTGATATTGGTTTCAAGTAGATGTAGCATGGAAGCATGGTTTTATGATGTTTGTCTAGTATGTTTCATTCTTTTATAACAAATGTGAGCATTTATATTGAAAAAATAAAAGGCAAAGTGTAAAAATGACATCTAAAGCAAGTAGATAGAAAAATCTAACAAGCAAGAGATCTATAATAATGTGAACAATATTGAAAAACACAAGACTAACAAGCTACATGGAAAAGATTCGGGGAATTAATCCAGGTATGTCAATTGACTTTGCAAAGGCTTGGAAGGAGAGACTAGTAACTTTGAGGGGTGTTTTGATGGAAATAGCAGAGGAAAGAATTGCAAAGGTCACAGGAATGCCAACCGAGGGAACCAAGGTCTACAAAGATAGGGGTAGGAAGAATGAGGTGATCCATAGTGTTTATTCTGAGAAGGAGAAAATCCATGAGGTCGAAGATGACTCCTGCATATGTCTCTACTAGGACTGTGGGTGGAAGTTTGTCTACAGGTTATGAAGTATGTCACGATAGAGGGAAGATTATGAAAGCTCTATTCTCATCATTTTTTCTTCCTCAACCGTTTCAAACATAGAGAGGCAATCAGCATCTCCTTTTATCTTTTAAGGTCTCTTGAAAACATTGTGGAAGAATTTCAAATGGGAAATATCAACATGCCGATTTATCAAGCTCTAATTCGTCGCATAGTTCAATTGGGTTCTCCAACCCTAGATCATCCTGTGGATACTCCTAGGGTTTCGAGTCTGATTGGGGTTGAGGAAGTTCCAAGTTGGGTGGAAACTATGGAGGAGGAAGAAACATTGGCACAATGGGCTAACAGTTCCAAAAAAAAGAAAAAAGCCAAGGGCCCTAGTATGTGTGGGAAGGAATTGCAGCCCAGACTTGGACCGACTAATGCAAAGAACAAAGGGGCGATGATTCCCCAGAGGACGGAGCCGGAGAAATCTTCCAGAGATAATGTAGAAGTGAACTTCATGGAGATCGCTCCTTCCCCTACAAATTCTATAAGGATGGACTATTTATAGCATGCCAGCAATACTCAACTTGGCATCCTCAAGGATTTGGTTAATGAATTCAAGAAGGCTAAGAAGGAATTGGTGGAGTTGCAGGACAAGGTGGAGAAACAGGGGATAGAGAATAAGAAAAATAACCAGGACTTTATGGAATTGAGGCAGGACACCAATGAGTTAAAATATGACATGAGCAAACTGGGAGTTAAAATGAAGAGGCTGGAGGAAGAGATAGAGATGTTGAATGTAAAAGTGCTGGAGAACAGCAAGCAAGATATCATCAACATCATCGACACCTCTAAAATCCATGAGGGAACTTAGAAGAGGATAATCGAAGAAAACCTTGATGGCCCAAGTAGGCGAACAAGAGGTCAAAAGAAAAAGAAGACAGCCAATGATAAGGTGCTTGTAGAGGACTCCCTTTCAAATAAGATAAAAAACAAAAATGTAAAAGACAAACTGTAAGTAGATAAAAGAAATATAAGTAAAACATAAGATACAATAAAATGTAAAAGTTGAGAAATGTTGTAAAACATCAAATGTAAGTAGATACAACAATACAAGGCAAACATTAGATGTGCAAAAATGGAAGCAAAGAAATGAGTAAAAAACAAATAAATGCTTGCACTAGGATTTTTTGTAGGATATGACATCTAGAACCAAAACTATGAAGAACAAAATGATGTGGATGTGAAGGTGATGAGTGTTTGTGAGGAGGGCCTGGTTGTATTCCACAAGATCTAACCATGCAACTCACAAACTAAAAGCTTGGAGGCATAAAAATGTGAGATATGAATCAAATCTGAAGCAAAGAGATAGAAAAGGGGAAATAAAGAAGAGGAAGGTGGTGAACTAGCAACAATATTCGTCAAGGGGATATTGGGAAGGATAAGTTTGAAAATAGGGAGGCAAGGCACCACAAAGGATGATGTGAAAATCATTAGCAGTGATAAGGCACTTTAATCATGTGGGTAAGGCCAGTTGTTTTCAACATCAAGGACCTAGAGAATCCCACCTAGCAAGCAAGCATAAGCTTGGGATAACAAGTGAAGTAATAGATCATTCAATGAAGGCTAAATGTAAAGGAAGACTACCTTCCCATGATGTGTTCTCCATTCCTCAGGTCCCGACGAAGCCGTCAGTCACTATGAGGATTGGGTACTTGCGTGTAAAGGAAGATGGCACTCATGATAGATGTGAATCCTTCTAACCCAATCTATTCACCTGTCATATGCCAATGGACCTCTAGCTCTATTGTGAGGCTAGCTATAGAGTTTGACCTTGAGCTAGGATAAGGGGCATGCCAATGATTTGATCACATCTTAGTGATTTTGACTTTTGATATTTTTCTTTTGCCTTTTTCCCTTTTAATTCTTTTCTTATTTTGACTTTTTCTAAATTTGATCAACAACAAGGGCTTAAGATAACTGACGCAAGAGAGCTTACACCTAGCCATTAAAGAGGATAACCTAGAAACCAAGAATATTAGATACCCCTAGACCTACACTTTAAAAGAGAGTGATCTTATCTTCAAACCATGTGTGCTTCAAGTGAAAAAATAGGAGGGTGAAAGACGAGGACTATGAGGGTTCCGTAAAAATGTAAGATGATACAATGACGGTATGCTAGTAGCTGACCACAAGAAGGGGAGTTTTTGCTTCAAAAGAGACTAGGTAAAAGGGATTTGGAAGTACATGTGAATGTAGATAGTGTATAAGGGTGAAGACAAGCCCTTAAGGGTAGGTGAGATGTAGGAAGAGGATAGTAATGTTACTAGATATATCCCATAAACCTGCATTAGGTCTTGCCATAGTTACCAAGTTCAAAAATTCGGATCGTTCGAGAGGGCGAAAAATCCAAAAATTTGGAGTTCTTGCAAAAGTTTAGAAAAATATGTGGAATATATACATACACGTGTCTGTGTGCGCGTGTGTGTATGACTTTGTGTGTGTGTGCGCTCGTATGTGTGTGAGAGAGACTGTGTGTGTGTTTGTGTGTGCACGTGTGTGTGTGTGTGTGTGACTCTGTGTGTGTGTGTGTGTGTGAGCATAGTTTTTTATATGAAAAATATAATGAAATGCATTAATAAATTAATATTAAATATCAATATTATATACTATCTATGGTTTCTGGGCATTTTTTTCTACATAAAACTTAAAAAAAAATTTAAAAAAAAAAAATTGAAAAAAAACAAGGCCAACTCAGAGGAACTTATTCAGGCTAGCCAAAAAATCTAGATCCGGCCAGATTTTGTTCAGAGTCGGCCAAATTTTGTAACTATGGGTCTACCACAAGCAATAATAGAGGTAAAACCCAAGAAGGAAGAGATATAGGTGAGGTAAAACCAAGGAGGGAAGAATAAAAAGATAAATTACCAAAGGATCACAAAGGACACAATGGTTGAATAAACCCAGGGGGGAGAGAGATACTAAGAAGCAGAGATTACCAAAGGATAACAAAGCAGACAATCGTTGAATAAACACGAGGAAAAAGAAATACTAAGAAGTAAAATACAATAAAGTAAAGAACATGATATATGAAAAGTAAGGAGCAAGAAATGATTAGTGCTAAAGATAATTATATAATATTCGAAACATGATAAAATATGAGATAAAATGTATGATACAATATATGGCTGCGGACAAATGTCTAAAAATATCATTACACACATCATGAACATCATAAATCTTGTGTTGCAACTGATAACGGGACTTAACCATGGTCTCTTCAACTCTGTTCAAGACCCGCACAAGGATGGCCTTGCAAATGGCCTCAATAGAGAGAGTGGGTGGGGTAAAATTGGGAGGATGTTGATCCTCCAACTATGAATAGAATATACAAGGAAGTAATTCTTCTAGCGGAAGAGGGTGTTCTAGCTGCAAGGGAGGTTGCTCCACCGTCCTCTAAAAAATGATGTGACTACTTTGGGGGAGCCCCTGAAAACCACAAGTGTATTGTTGATATGCTCAACACTCATTAGAGAATTGAGAATCACTCCTGCCAAAGACAATAACATTCTCCTTTATCGGGAACATGCACGTAAGTTGCCTTTGGAGGCTGCCTATCTAGTTAAAGGGATGAAGGTGGTGACTAACAATGAAGGATCTTTAAATATTGTCGAAAGGTTTGACAATCCACTATAAAGTGAGTAGCAGTACCATGAAAGTCACAAAAGCGCCTCGATGGGGAAGGTAAGTGTGGATATCAACCATCCATTGTAGGGTGTTGTTTTTGCAACTATTGCTACCTTAAACGTCTCTTGCATGCTCTACAGTTCTAGACTAGATGCTCATGGTCCTTATGTTGTGTGCAATACTGAAGCAGATGATGACATCCTAAATCTTGAATCAAACACTTCGGTGTTTGTGGTCATAGTGTTGGCCCAACATCTCATATTGAATAGTAGTCTCCATAGTGGGGGAACTAACATAAGGGACCAAATCAATGTTAGAATCATCAGATACACCAATTGGAAGAGCATAATGAAATAATGCATCATCATGCACATCAAAACAAGAAAAAGTAATCATGTCTATACTAGAATTGAAAGATGATTGTTTGTGTGATTGTTAAAGGGAGGTTTGGTAACATAGAATTTCCACATGCTTTGCTTGGGCATAGCCAATCATATAGGGATCATCTAACGTATAACCCTCTTTCATAATCAGAATGGTGAGATCCACATGGAGGGATTCAAAAATGATGTCTAGGAGAGGAAGGGTCGATAAGAGGAGGTTTTGCAGATGTTGTGGTTCCAGGTATTTCGTCAATTTCCCTCTTGGATAAAGGGGTCGCAAGGTAGGAGGCAATTGAAATATGATACGAAGATCAGAAATTATGATTTTTATATTGATCTCATAAAGTTTATTTTCATCAGAGGTGGGAGGCTCCTCACAAGCTCAGGATGACCACTATAACCACTCAATGAGTTGATAGGATAGTTAAAGCATTGATATTTACAAAAAGGAATGTTGGAAGCTCTTCAATTATGGGTATTCTAAAAACACAAGGTTCTTGAAATTGCTCAAAATTTCAAGGATTGGTTTCACCTTAAACTTTTTCGATAGCTTCTAAGTAGGGGCATTTGATGCATTAACATGTGGAAGAAGCTATTCCCCTCATACAACGAGTCCAAGGGCAACCAAGCAAAATATTGGAGGAAGGAGAAAGTTGAAGATCATAACCTTCATCATATTTCCTAACCATTCTAGGAGGTACCATGATAGGAAGCCAAATACACGTCTTCAATCATATCCTTGGCAACTATTGTGTCTTAAGGTTGCTTGTTGAGTATCCAGAGGATTTGATAGTCTCTAAAGAGGCAACACAAGTACCCGAAACTTCATCAATAATGGATCTCTTGACTTGGACATCACAAGTCGGACGCTAATGAAAAGAGGAGGATCATTCCAACAAAGTAGGTCTTGCGTTCAAAATAACAATGGTAAATGGAGCTGTAAAATATAGAGTAAAAATGTTGATAAACAAAAAACTAGGAGCACCTGCTTCCCCAAGTGTGGATTGCACCTGGAAATCCGACTATTAAAAGAGAGATCTCACACGATGGTGGCTCTCTTGTCTTAAGTTCATTTTTTTTAAAGATACAATTTCTTAAGGTTTTTCACCATTTTGTTTTCAACAACTAGAAACCTTAATTAACTCATGGCCGAACCCTTCACTTACCCTAACCACCCAAAATATAACATAATTAAAGAAATGCTAAACTAAGCACATAAATATATGTTGTGTTTAAGTACACAACATGCCCCCCTAAAGAGATTTGACCTCAAAGCCAGTCAAATGCTAAAAGTACAAAAAATTACATTATGAGAATGGACCTCAAGACGTCTACCTACTACAAGAAAGATTTGACCATCATACCATTTACCACTGCTTGGCATAACACATGAATGAGGGTTTTTTTAATTTTACTTATAAGGCTCCCCTTGCATTTTGGGCACATTTTCCAATAAAATCGCACTCTTCCATGCTCATCTATGGATTCTCCATTCTTGGTTGCACTGGTATTTTTTTCCCCCTCTCCTTGTCAGTTTGCACATTCTCACGTCATTTTAGAAAAAAATGTTTTTCTTTTTTTTAGTATTGTTCGACTCGGATGCTTGCCTACAAACTCCTATGTTTCCAAAGTTGCATCCTTCATGGGCAGCCCTCTCCACTTCACCTTGAACATTCACACAACCCTGTTCCAAAGCTTCCTAGATTCCTCCCAAACAATGCACTTTGGTTCTAGTACAAGCTTGCCTTCTTCGTCAGTGATTGGTAGTTTTGTTTGTGGCACCACATGCACCCCTATCCTCTTCTTCAATCATGACACATAAAACACATATTGAACCTTCCCTTGTTTGGTATATCCAATTTGTATGCAACGTCCCCCACCTTCGCTCGCACCATACTTGGGTTGCAACTTTTGCTTCCTTGCTTATTTCAACGTCTTTTGTTTATAAAATTGCAGTCATACAAACACCATGTCCCTAATCTCAAAACTCATGTTTGTCCTATGTTGATCTACTTGTTGCTTCATTCTATTCAAACTCACTGCCAAGTTCCTCAAAAGTTGTAGTGTTTTGCATCGCTTGCACTCCTTCCTCCACCACTAGCATCTTTCCACTTTCAATTACCCAATCCAATGGCTATGGTGCCTCATACCGGTATAAAGCCTTGAAAGCTGTGATATTCTTGGTTGAATGGTAAGTCATTTTGTACTGGTACCCAACCAAACGTAGCCATTGTACCCACTTGCTCTACTTATCCTCTGCATACATTATCATATACACTTCCAAGCGCTTCTTCACCACCTCTATTTGCACATCTATTTTTGGATGGTATGCAGTGCTCATGTTAAATGTAATGATTGCATATCAAAACAATTACTATCAAAAATGACTTTGAAAAATATGATCCCAATTGCAAATTGTTTAGGGATCCCATTTGTTGGAAATACAATTTTTCAACCTTAGGACCATTACTTCTTGTGTTTCTTGTGGGAAAGAAATGGGCATACTTCATCACCCTATCTACCACCACACAAATTTCATCCTTGTCCTCGGAGTTGGGCAGACGCGAGATAAAGTCCATTGACAAAATTTCTCACTCTTGATGGGAACCAAATTTGCTTGCATAAGACCTGGCGATGAAACACTCTCAACCTTGTTTGTTGGCAAATGTCACACTCGACTACAAATTGTGAAATGTCCACCTTCATACCTTTCCAAAAAAAATTACCATTGATGTTTCTATAAATTTTATGGAACCCAACATTGCTTGCAGATGGAGACTCATGGTTGTACTCTAGCGCCTTCTGAACAAAGGGGTAATCACCCCTTATGTAAATGTGTCCTCGAAATAAGATAACGCCATTACAAACTAACCAAATATTCCCTTTCCCCCATCTTTAAGTTCTTGCCTAAGCTTGGTTGCGGTAGAGTGAGTTAAGTAGTCATGTAGAAGGTTGTGTATCTAAGCAAGTCGGCTGATGGACATGGCCCGAAATACTAGGTGTGCTTCTTGGCAAGACAACACATTGGCTCATGCATTCCCTTTCGTAAAGGATCTCAAAGTCATAGGCTTGTAGGCAATCAATCCATTTTTGTTGCTCTTCTATTAATTTCCCTTGAGTTAACAAGTGCTTAAGGCTGAGGTGGTTAGTCTTAAAAAGGAACCTACTCCCTAGCAGAAATTGACATCATTTGGCTACTGCATGCAAGATGGCTAGCATATCTTTACTATACATGGACATCCTTCATTAACGTTCATTTAATTTCCTACTTTCAAATGCAATAGGGTGGTTACTTGAGAAAGAACTACGCCAAGTCCAGATCCAAAAGCATCACATTCAATGACAAAAGACTTTGAGAAATCAAGGGTTGTTAAAACTAAAATAGAGACTAGAGCTCATTGAGATCCTTGAAGGATTTTTGTTCCTCAATGGACCACTTGAAGGAATCCTTCCTAAAGAGATCAATTGGGGAGCGTGTTATTGTTGAGAAGCTCGTACAAATCTTCTACAGAATCCTAACAAGCCTAGGAAACTCCAAAGTTTCTTAAGTGTCTTGGGCACAAGCCGATCACATATGGCCTTGATCTTTGCAGGGTCCATGCAAACCCCTACAACGGAAATAACGTGATCAATGTATTCCAAAGATGCCTTTGCAAACTCACACTTATATGCCTTAGCATACAACTTCTCCTTGGACAATATATCCAACACAATATCCCAATGCTCAAGATTGGATGGTACTGAATAACCATAAACAAGGATGTCTTCAAAAAATAGAAGAACAAACTTATGCAAGAATTTACTGAATATCTAGTTCATCAATGCTTGAAAGGTGGCTGGACCACTGTTGATACCAAAGGGCATGACCCTAAATTAGTAAAGGCCCTGATGCATTATAAAGCCAGTCTTATCCTAGTCTTGAATCTGAAATGGTATCTAATAGTATTTAAATCTAAGATCTATCTTTGAGAAATATTTCTCCCCATGCAACTCATCAAGCAAATCATCAATCCTTAGCATTGAAAAATTATTTTTAGTTGTGATATCTTTTAGGGCCCTATAATCGATAGAGAGTCTATACTACCCATTCTTCTTCCTAGATAGTATCATAGAGCAGCGTATGGGATCTTACTAGGGATGATGATACCGGCCTCCAGAAGTTCATTTATCAATTTTTCTATCTCTGACTTCTGAAAATGTACATATCTATATGGGTGTACCACCGTTGGGCCCTTTTTAGGGTCAAACTCAATAATGTGCTCCAAACCTTGTCTGGCGGCGGGCTCCTTGGTCAATCTTGAAAAACTACCTCATATTTGCATAGTAGCTCTAGAATCCCTAGAGTTTGTTCATATGGGACAAATAATTCTACATCCATACTATAAAGGTGGGCCTTAAAGCCAAAATTCCTGTTGGACTAATCGCCAGCATCCCCTTCAGGGATTTGTGACATGGACTAACAGCCTCTCGTGGGTACTTATCTGGTGTTTGTATCGGGCGTTAACAGGTCAACCTTTTGGCGCAACGACAAGCATTCCTTTCTAACAATTGGTATCAGAGCCAATTCCTTCGGTGTTAGCACAACTGCTAGAAGGTAGATCTTGGAAAGCACATATGGCAGGATCTCAAGTGCTAGATGGTTTCTCCACTAACAAGGCTCCTTTGTTCGATGGAACGAATTACGCATTTTGAAGCATAAGAATGAAGACTTACTTGATGGCCCTAGGTTTCGATATTTGGCAAGCAGTGGTAATAGGATACACAACGCCACAAATTGCACCAACGGATGCCACCTGAAAAAAGGCCAGTGAGAACAATGCAAAAGCTATGAATGCAATCTTATGTGGGCTTTCAGAAAATGAGTTTGTTAAGGTTATGCATTGTGAGTCTGCAAAAGAGATTTGGGATAAACTCAACACTATTTATGAAGGTGATAGTAAGGTTAGAAAAGCAAAACTCCAAACCCACCGGAGGCAGTTTGAAAGTTTAAAAATGAAGAATGATGAAAACATTGCTAGGTATCTTCTTCGCGTCGATGAGATTGTTAATGTCATTCGAGGACTCGGAGAGAAAATTGAAGAATCTGTGATCGTTCAGAAAGTCCTGAGATCTCTACCATTGAGATTTGATGCGAAGGTCTCCGCCATTGAAGAAATGAAGGATTTAGACACGATGAAAATGGACGAGCTCCATGGAATTCTTACAGCCTACGAAATGAGTACCGAATCTGAGAGACAGTCGAAGAAGGAAGCATCATTCAAGGTCTCGAAGAAAGAGAAGATCAAAGAACCAGAATCAAGTGAAAATTCAAGTAGTGAAGAAGATGAAAATGAAGCTCTATTCATTCGGAAGCTAAAGAAGGATCGGGCAAATATAAAGGAAAGTTACTATTTAAATGCTTTAATTGTAGTAAAATTGGTCATTTGCAGCCAAATGTTCAAATAAAGGAAATAGCGATGATGAGAGAAACAAATCAAAGTACAAAAAGGGATTCAAGCCGAGCAATGACAAGCAAAGATTTGAGAAACAAAAGAAAAGCCTATACTCCAAGAGGTATAGCAGCTCATCCAAAAAAACAAAGAAAGTGATGTTGAGAGTGATAATGAAGAGATTTTGTTCATGTGTACAGAAGAAAATGCCACCACCAACAAATATAATTTGGAGGAAAACGAAGACATGGAAGAGGAAGGTGAAGTGAACCTTGAAAAAGAACTTATTTGTGCGTTGGAAGAAATAAAAGCATTTAAGAAGAAAAATCAGAAACTAAAGTTACAACTCCGAAAATATGAAGAAGAGAATCAAGACTTCAAAACGAAGACATCACAAGTCTTTGAGGAATCAAACAAGGTAATTGCTGATCTAAAAGTCCAAATCGAAGAAGCAAAGAAAATTGAAGAAGATCTAACGGATCAGCTAAAGAAGAAAGGAGAAGACTGTGAAAGGTATGAATCTAAAATAGATTTTTTAAAAAGGGATCTAGAAAAGGCGAATTCTAAAATAGCAAGTGAATTGAAATCTGAGAAAGGCACTCAAGTTTTGAATAAGATTCTAGAGAGTCAAAGATCACCATCTAACAAGTCAGGTATTGGGTATGAGAAGGAAAAAGAGAAAGCTAAGAGCTATGCTGAAACTCTTAAGGAACCAGTGAAAAAGGAGACCAAGAAGGAAGAAGCCCAGAATACAAAAACCAGCGCTATCAACAAAGAAAGCAAAGGAGATCAAAACTTCAAAAGACCTTTTGCTCCAAGATATGCAAATAAAACCAAGTTTGGTAATTATTTTGATGGATATTGTTATTATTGCAATCATTTTGGTCATAAGAAATTAGATTGTAGAAAGAGAGCCAAGGATATTAAAGTCAGAAGTAGAAACAAAGGAACCTATGGAGCTTTGAACAGAAACTACAATTCGTTTGCTCCCTTATCAAACTTTGATGAAGCTATAGTTTGTTACAAATGCAACAACTATGGACATATAGCACGCTATTGTAGAAGTGTTTTTGAATCTGTAAGACAAGATCAAAAGTTCAAAGCTCCAGTGATAAAGAAAAGAGAACCATCAAAGACTTGGAAGAAGCAAGAAGAATCCATGATTGTTCAAACAGCATTCCATGCTAGAGATAAAGGACAACAATGGTTCATTGATCGTGGATGTTCGAGACACATGACTGGAGATAAAAGCAAATTCATCTCGTTAAAAAGGGTCAATGAAGGCACGGTGAAGTTCGGAGACAACACTACAGCCAGAATAACAGGAAAACGTACACTTAGTCTCGATAATGGAAAAACCAAAACAAAAAATGTGTTATATGTGGAAGGGTTAAAACGTAATCTTCTAAGTGTTAGCCAAATGTGTGATCAAGGACACACACTCAAGTTCTTTTCTGAAGGTTGCGAGATCAAAAAAAAGAGACACAGGAGAACTAATTGCAGATGCTCATAGAACCACAAACAACCTATACATGCTTGGAGAAATGAGAGGAGAGAAATGTTGTCTGAGTCAAGTTGAAGAGAGTTGGCTATGGCATAGAAGGTTAGGGCACATAAATTTTGATAATCTTGTGAAAATCAGCAACAAACAGGCTGTGCAAGATATGCCAAAGATAACGAAACCTTCAAGCACTCTATGCAAGCAATGCCAACACAGGAAGCAAACCAGAACAAGGTTCAGAACGAAGGAATATTCGACCACCAAACCACTAGAGCTGATTCATACGGATCTTTGTGGTCCTACCAAAACTGAAAGCATGCAAGGTGAAAGCTACTTTATGTTGCTCATTGAAGATTATACTAGAATGACGTGGGTAGCCTTTCTAAAAGAAAAATCGGAAGCATTTGAAAAGTTTAAATCTTTCAAGGCATTAGTAGAAAATGAAAAAGAGCTGAAAATAAAATGCCTAAGGTCAGATCGAGGAGGTGAGTTTATTTCAAATGAATTCATTGAGTTTTGCGAAGATCATGGAATTAAGAGACAATACTTAGCTGAAAGGACTCCACAACAAAATGGAGTGGTGGAAAGGAAAAATCGAACCGTTCAAGAAATGGCTAGAACTATGTTGAATGAATCTAAGCTATCAGATAGATTATGGAGAGAAGCAGTTAATACAGAAGTATATATCTTGAATAGAGGGCAAATCAGAGTTAATAATGACAAAACTCCTTACGAATTGTGAAAAGAAAGACCAGCTTTAGTCAAACATTTCAAAGTGTTTGGAAGTAAATGTTTTATCAACAGGAATGAAGAAAACTTGGGCAAATTTGATTCAAGAGCTGACGAAAGAATTTTTCTTGGCTACTCCATCAAAAGCAAAGCCTATAGATGTTATAAAAAAAGGCTACAAACTATCGTAGAAAGTGTTAGTGTTAGAATAAATGAGATCATGAATCAAAAGGCAAAAGAACCTTCAGAAGAGCCTCTAGAAATACCCAATCTTGTAGAAGAAGGGAAGAAAATGTAGAAAAAATGAGTGAATCTGAAAGGCAGGACACCAAAGCACCATCTCGCTTTGTTCAGAAGAATCATGTTGAAAGTTAGATCATTGGCAACATTGATGATGGGGTGCAAACCATAAGAAGAATTGTAAGTATACCTGAGCATGTAAATTTCTCTTTGTTATCCAAGGTAGAGCCTAAGAATTTTTCTAAAGCTAGTCATGATAAACATTGGGTAAAAGCAATGGAAGAAGAGTTAGATCAAATTGAGAAGAATGAGACTTGGGAACTTGTGCCCAGGCCAATGGATCAGAATGTGATTGGCACTAAGTGGGTTTTTCGAAACAAATTGAATGAAAATGGCCAAGTCATTCGAAACAAAGCAAGGTTGGTATGTAAGGGTATGCTCAAGTAGAAGGTGTAGATTTCGAAGAGACTTTTGCTTCTGTTGCTAGATTAGAAGCAATTTGAATATTTCTTGCATTTTCAGTATTCAAAAATTTCGAAGTTTATCAAATGGATGTTAAATCAGCATTTCTAAATGGCAATCTAGAAGAGGAAGTTTACATAGAACAGCCAAAAGGATTTCTCTTATCAGAAAACAAGGATTATGTAAGTTGCAGAAGGCTTTGTACGGATTGAAACAAGCTCCTAGAGCATGGTATGCTAGGCTTGATGAATACCTACAAGACAAAGGATTCAAGAGAGGATATGCTGATAGTAATCTTTACATCAAAACTGAAGGAGATCACCAGTTAATTATTGTGGTGTATGTAGATGATATAATCTTTGGAGGAGACAATGAGGAAATGTCTAAGATATTTGTTGAAGATATGCAAAAGGAATTTGAGATGTCCATGTTAGGTGAGTTGTCATTTTTCCTTGGTTTACAAATATCTCAATCTAACAAAGGAATATTCATATCCCAAAGCAAGTATGTAAAGGAGATGTTGAAGAAATTCCATATGAAGGAGTGTGCCCCTGTTAGCACACCTATGGCTACAAGTACGAAGTTGAGCAAAGATGATGAATCTCTGAATACTGATCAAACTCTTTACAGATCAATGATTGGGAGTTTACTATATGTGACGGCATCTAGGCCAGATATCATGAAAGCAGTAGGTATGGTTGCACGATTTCAAGCAGCTCCAAAAGAAACACATGTGCAAGTCGTAAAACATATATTTAGATATTTAAAGAGAACCTTGGATTATGTGTTGTGGTACCCAAGAGGTAAAGACTTCATATTGGTAGCGTACATGGATTCAGATTGGGCAAGTTGTGTAGATGATAGAAAAAGTACAAGTGGAGGAGCATTCTTTCTTGGAGATAGCCTAGTATCATGGTTGAGTAAGAAGCAGAATTATGTATCTCTATCCACAGCAGAAGCAGAGTACATAGCAACAGTGCTATGTTGTACACAAGTTCTATGGATGAAACAAACCTTGAAAGATATCAAAGTAGAGTATAATCATCCAATCTCCATATTCTGTGATAATACTAGTGCGATAAGTATTTCGAAGAATCCAATTATGCATTCCAGAACTAAGCATATCCCTATACAGTATCATTTATTGAGAGAACAGGTGGCAGAACAACAAGTAAAATTGGAATATGTTTTCACATCCGAACAGATGGCAGATATCTTCATTAAGCCACTTCCAAAGGAAACATTTGAGTACCTACGACAGAAGTTGGGAGTAATTTCTTTTGCTTCTTGCCGCTAAAGGGAAGCATCTGCTGAGGGGGAGCTAAGTACTAGCTCTTGGATAGACCCTTTGCCATTGATGTCAAAGGGGGAGAAGTACAGAAAGAGGATGTCACAGAAAGGGGGAACTACAGCAAAGAAGGATTCAGAAAAAAGAGACAATGCAACAAGGAGGAGCAGTTTCAGTATGTGGTTGCCATCAATGACAAAGGGGGAGATTGTTGGAATATTGTCATTGATGTCAAATGGAACTATTGCCGGAAGTGAATGGAATTGATTGCCAGAAGTGAACGAAAATGTCGACGGAAGTGAACGAAATTGTTGCCGAAAATAATTATCTTACACTGATTCACCCCCCCTCTCAGTATAAGCATGTGCTTAACAATTGGCATCAGAGCCATGGTCACAGGTTCGAATCCCCTCGAGTAACGCTGAGGGGGGGATTGTTGGACTAATCGCCAGCGTCCCCCTCAGGGATTTGTGACATGGACTAACAGCGTCTCGTGGGTACTTATCTGGTGTTTGTATTGGGCGTTAACAGGTCGACCTTTTGGCGCAATGGCAAGCATTCCTTTCTAACAATTCCCATTCAAAATTTTGTTCATCTAACTAGAGTCAATAGTTTTGATTTCCCTCGAGGGCAAGGACTTGATAGTATACTCACGATAGCCTTTGTTGTATGTCAAGAATTGTTCATGGTGATTGCAGAAGTATGTTCCATGAGAATATAACCATTGAATCCCTAAAACAACATCCAAACACCCAAAATTAACCACAAAATTTATCTTTAAGGACATAATCTACCACTGAAAGTTCCACATTATGCACTACTATGCATTTAATACTTTAATGCCGTAGAACCCAAATGGGGAAACTTTCATAATTGTCTAAATGGAGACCTATCCTATAAACTTGTTTCTTATCGAGAATATCAAGTGCACTTCCTATATCAACCATGACCAAAACTCAAGCTTTCTTGACATGGGCAAAGAACTTGAATATGTCCACATGGTACAACCCTATCATTGCAAAAAGTGACACAAATCATTCCCGTGTTTCTATCATAGTAAGAGACAAATCTTCATGTCACACCCTACATCAGGTTTCTCAAGGGCATCCTCATTATCTGAGTCCGACTCTAGCTCAAAAGAACCCACATCCTCTGCCATAAAAAAAAATGGGTTACAAACATAACCCCTTCTCCATGGGTCGGAAAACCCACAACATGAGTTTATAATAGTGGACATAGGGGCAAACTCATGACTAGGAGCTTTGGTTTTCTTATCCAAAGTAAAATATCTATGAGTAGTAATCCCTACCATTTAATTTTTTAGGGCATCATTATGTTCTGCTCTTCTAGCTATAATAATAGCCGTTTCAAAATATTTTGATTCAAACATTCTTACCTATATTTGAATCTCAACCCACAAGTTAGAAATATAGATGTTCCACACCAAACTCAAAGAAAGCTTCACCTTGGACTCCAAAACTTGAAATGTTTTTGTATACACCTCCACAAACATAGCTTTTTGAAACAAGTGCATTAACTGGGTGTCATACAGTTCATCCCAGTTACGATCAGCTCTTTTTGTTGGAGCCTAGGTAAAGTTTGAAAAGTTTCTCACAAGGTTTGTAAAAACCCATCTCTCTCCCCAGGTGTGGGCAGCACCATCCAAATGTTCCAAAGACACTGTCAACTTGTCATCTTGAATTTTAATCTTTTGTACCCTAAAGGCCTGTTTAAGCATGTTCAGCCATATATGGACCTTCATCTTACCTCCAAAATTATATTACAGGATCTTTATTCATATGTTAAAAGGATGATGTGAATTTTCTCTCTTTCTCCTGATCTTCTTACTATTCCTCTCCCTCATCTAGTAGATCCGTGTCAAATTTTCCCAAAGGGTTTATGTCCTTTTCATCAACTAGCTGCTATGGCTTCCTTCTCGATGAATGAATCTCCTTTTGAACCTCCTTAAAGAGGTCATCAAATAACCCCTTCATCTCCTCTTTGATCACGACCTTTGAGTTATTTAATGGATAAACTCCCCTTGGCATTTTAGCAACGTCTACAAAAATCAACTAAAGCTCTTATACCACTTATTTTTTATTATTGGTAAAGTGGGGTTTTCAATAGGGACACTACCCTTTACAAGGAGCATGCAAGTTTGGCCATGAGAGCCGGATAAAACATACCCTGCCAAAAACAGCATAAAACTAGACAAGACAGGACAAAAACAGAAAAACGGCAAAAAAACTGCAAAACAAAAAGGTGAAAGTCAAACAGTCTTACTTCCCCCAAACGCTTATTCCCAGTTGTGCATCATTCTCTTAAACAATGTTCTCCATATGAAGAAGTCCTTGAGACTAGGAGTCAATTTCCATTTCCTTTGTTGCTCCCTTAGCCTTCTTACCTTCATTACTAGGTCCTTCCTCATGTTTCCTCTTAATAAGGTGCCTGTGGCCGTCCATACTACTAATACAATTTTGCATAGCCACTTTGCTAAACTCCACGAGAATGCCTAAATTTTCTTTAAGAACTTCATGTTCTTTCTCCAAGCTATTAACTTTGTCTTTCAATCTTTTCACCTGGGTGTTAACCTTTTCCAACTCCACTTTAGAGCACCAGGATGCCTCCATCCTGATTGAGATTCTTGGAGTCTTTTATCATGTTGTGGTCTTTCATAAACCAACGTAAGAAAGCTTTGTGCACTTCTATCTCCTCTGTCAACTCTTCCAACGTGCTCTATTCCTTTATCTTTTCAACAATGGTCTTAAGATCTCCACAAATCTTGTCCTTATTTTTATTATCAACTTCGATGATGGGAATCTTCGACTCATCCCCTCTACCATCCTCGAGAAGTTGCAAACCTTCCACAACATCCTGATTTTTCTCATCAAGGTCCATAGTTAAAAGTAAATGTCTTATTGGTTCTCCCATTCCCAAAGACGTTCCTTGTGTTGGTCATCATGCTCCTTTGACTCCTTACCAACATGTTTGCCTTTGGACGAGCCTCTTAGGATTTTGTTATGGCCGTTGAGATCTTTGAGATGAGAAGATCCCAAAGAGGGGATGTGGGAATGGCCTCTATTGTTACTGTGAAAATATTTGTAGATCAGAAAAATTACCATATCGTGTAGGGGTAATTTCTTTTTACCCTTCTTGACATCCATAACAGAACTCTCCAAGGAGTGAAGGATGTAAAAAGGTAAACCGATTGAGAGATGATACCTAAAGTAATTAAGGCGAAAAGCATGATGTATCTCATAATCTGCTTGGTAACCTCGTCATAGGGCCGAGGGAAATCCTCTCTCAGGTATCCTCCTTGATACGCAGTGAGCTCATTCTGCAAAAGAAACTTGTCCTTTTCACCTTTGCAATCCTTGCTAGTTTTGGTGTATTTGAACTCTTAAATCTTCAAACCAGTAACCTGAGCAATCAGCTCTTCATCACCTCAATGGAGATCCCCTTAATCTTTACCACTCTCACCTTCCAGTTGGTAGCGAAGCTCTTGGAAACATGCTGGTCATGTCTGTCGATCCTCTGAATGAACGCAAAAAATCCTCCTACATGAAGAATTCCCCAAACCTCCGCATCCTTCATTAGATCCTCAGCTAAAGAAGGTTCAATTCTAAGCAAATTGTCACCCATGCTTGTGACACCAGAATTCTCCCCAAAATAATTTTCAATGCAGCTTTCAAACTAAAAATGAATAGTGTGTTTGAAGTTAAAAGTTAAAACCACACACACACCCCTTAGTTTTCTCATCATACCAACCCATGCTAAGCATTATGAGACAAGAAGAGCTTTCAATATCCTTGCATGTGGTTCTACGGCTAGATAACAAAATCATAATTAATGTGATCCAAGCTGACCTAGGTAATGAAAACATACCATAACATCACAACCTTATTGCATTCCAAATAGCAATAGAGAATAGAACCGGAAATAAAGAGTAAAAATGTTGATAAATGCAAAAAAGGGAGCACCTACTTCCCTGAGGATGGATTGCAACTACAAATTCAACTATAACAAAAGAGCTCTCACACAATGGCAGCTATCTCTTGTATTAAGTTGATTTTGTTCAAAAAAAGATATATTCTTTAGGGTTTTTCCCCTTTTTATATTCAACCACTAGAAACTCTAATTAACCCATGAATAACTCATGTCCTAACACTTCACTACTCTAGCCACCTAAAATATAACATAATAAATAATGTTAAACTAAGTATATAAACATATGTTGTGTTTAGGTACACAACAGATGGATTTTGTCGGGAATCATGGATTGAATTGGTTACTTATGAGATAAAGCTTGGTCGATTGTTTGATCGATTTGGATAGATAACTCTTTGCATTGTCACATGATACTCTCATCAAAATTGTACAAGGTAGCTTCTTGCCCATAGGCAGTGGTTTCGGAATATTCATGTTGAAGAGAGTTTGCATTAAGTGATTTCAATGTTTATGAGAGCTATGCATGAGCGCAAGGAAAGGGATCAGGTTAGGAAGGTTAGAGAGTTTTTCAATGGGATCCCATTCCTCAAAGTTGGATTAACAATAAAACAAAGGGTTGGGTGATATCAAATTTGGACTCGAGAGGGGTTGGATCTGAGTCCTTATTTTTTGCTTTTGTTGACATCATCACCTAGCTGATGACGCAAAGAGACTTGAACAACATCATCAACCCGGCCAATGATATTGGGTCAAACAAGGGAACATCATCGGCTCAACCAATTGCATTTGAGATGCACAATCATATATTTGGACATTCTCAGCCTTGTCGATATTGATTTTGATAACAGTGTATCTGTAGACAAAATCGAACACAGAAAATAATTTGATAAAAACAATAATACTATTCTATTTCTTCAAATGATTCATACGAGACATTACAAAGCACTTATATAGGAAGTGCATAAGCTATATATGGGGATCCCGAGATCCCTATAAACTCTCACTGACTAACCAACAAACTATATAAATCTACCCATATATTATTGTTGTTATTCACAACAATAACATACCAAACAAAAACTATTTACGTAATATTGTTAAGCTAACAATATTTACGTTTGACTAACAAACTAATAGCTATTAATAATGTGAACACCCTAACATTCACCCCCCTATGAACATTATTAATCCCTGGTATGTGTCCCTTTAATGTGAACATGGGGAAAACATCAATCTCGTATTTGCACCAGTACTTATGATTTGGTGATTTTCTCAGGACAACCACAAACCTTACTGATGGTTTTGCATATGGCTTACCAACAACCAAAATGGGATGGTTTTCAAGTGGTATACCAACAACCACAAAAATATAGTTTTCAAGTGGTTTACCAACAACCACATCATGATTTGCAATAGAATTATTAGCTCTCTTCACTATCACATATTCAAAGAAGATACAAAGGAATTTTCAGCTCACGTATTACAAATGTGAACAGGTATACATCATCTGTTCTTATTCACATACAACTGAAATCAAACACACAACTGAAAATCAAAGGTGCCAATAAAGTAAAAGTGGCCCCGTCGCTAGTGGCTAACGAGAGGCTTTGAAACCTCCTTCCTCCGTTGCCTCCGACCTTCAGCAGGTCGTTGCTTACTCAACAAATTTGGCTTTGAAACTCAGTTCTATGTCATTTTTTATGACAAGAATACACTCCCCACGGTTTTGACACATGGGACTCAGGTTGTCGAGTTCACCCGATAATGTGTCCTTTACAAGGAAAGAATTTAACATTGACAATTTTATTATCGTTCTTGACGACATTATTAACATACTTGACTTAGACACTTTTGAGTTTTTAACAATATAGCAAAGAATAAAAATTAAAAAAATAGACCTCTGACTTCTACTCGACATATTTAGACTCAAACCTAAATGACTCATTGACAATATTAAAGAACCTAGAGATAACAAGCACTTTATAAACTAAATGTAATAAAACCTAAAATGAATTTAAATGAACCAATAGCCGTACTTTAACCTAAATAACAACTTTGACCATCATTAATTAAACAAACTTTAATTAAGCACCTAAAACCTAAAAACTAGCTGAGTGGCTTGCATGCACGGCTAAGTTTTGAAGAAGTGGTTGATCCGTGAAGATCACTGGAAATCTGAGCTTGATTGCAAATAACCAAGGACACATCGACACCGCCAAGCACATGGAAGACAAAACACAAAAGAAAGTGGACGAAATGAATAGACTGCAGATCGACGTATAGCATTTCTTCTGTTGAATGGATTGCAAAGAGTTGCAGGCATGGAATAATTTGTTTTCTTAGAAAATACAAGTTAAGCAAAACGGTTACAGCTATGGTGCATGAGGATAACAACTTGAAAATACAGGACACATGAATGATTCCGATGCTAGTAGACCAAGAGGGAAAACTACAATTGAAAAGATGAGCCGTGGGTGGGAGAGCAGTAGACTACCCGATCTAGCTTGCCAATGCAAGCATGTCCACGTGTTGAGTATAATTCAAACCATGGGCTTCAAATTCTAAGGACGAGGCAACTGTCAGGGTGGCTTCACCGTTCCAATGCTGATGCAAAGATTGGCGGTGAAGAAAACCAAACGTAATGACAGCAGGGTATTTAAACAGATCTCGATCCAATAGAAAGTGCCAGAAATAATTGCACAAATTTGGGGTGAAACTGATCATGCAATATTCCCGATATAATATGTTCAAAATGCCTTTTCTCCAATCAGTCGTGTCTGGATGTCATTGATGTTCTCTCATGATATAAAATATTCACCAAGTCCACTATACTAATATTATTAAAATACTAAAATGCACTCAATACAAAAAACTATCCTAAGAATGCTTCTTTATCAATGAAAATACATACACGAGCAAACATGCAAGTACAGCACTGCTCCCTTTTTCCTTCTAACTCTCCATTACAAATACCCTGCTCTTGATTCTGCTCATAGTGTATGTGCAGACAAAATTGAACACAAAAACTAAATTGATAACACAATAATAATATTCTATTTCTTCAACTGATTCATATGAGACATTACAAAGCACTCATATAGGAAGTGCATAAGCTATATATAGGGATCCCGAGATCCCTATAAACTCTCCCTGACTAACCAACAAACTATATAAATCTACCCGTATATTATTGTTGTTATTCACAACAATAGCATACCAAACAAAAACTATTTATGTAATATTGTTAAGCTAACAATATTTATGTTTGACTAACAAGCTAATAACTATTAATAATGTGAACACCCTAACAGTCGATGGCATCAAAAATTTTCGAGTTTTCTAAATTTGATGTTTCTTGGGCAGAGAGTACAAAAATCTCACCTATAGTGTAGCCCTGAACAGTTTTGTAGGTTTTGTAAGTGGCTTTATGGGTTTGAGTGTTAGGTTGAGGATTAAAGCCAGCGATAACGCGCTTAATACCATTGATGTTAACTACACTTCCTCGTGGTTTGAGAAATTATGATTAGTCATAGTTTATATGGCATTGGCAGCTAGGGCTGAATTTTGAGAATTTCGAGATGGGAGAAGATTGGTGTTATCTTGGGATTTACTATTGTTGCCTTGGGAGTGAAATTTGAAGGTGGGCATTAGCTTGGTTGTGTGTGTCATGCTTTGCACAACTTTTATGTTGTTTTGGCATCTTCTTGAATTCATGATAGTGTTCTCTTGCCATCGCATCATGGTCAAAGTTGTTTCCAATTAAGTAGTGTGCTAAGGTGCATAGAGAAAGGAAATTTTCATGTGCATAACTCCAATTAGTGTGGAACCAACAAAACTTTTGGGTATCATACCACTGATGTTTAGGACATGAGGGATCAAGGTCTTTAGGTTGAGGCCTAGGAAGTCTTCTTCTAAGCTTGTCAACACTTAGAAGTTGATGAATGTTACTATAGGAAGGAGGAGATGGTTGGAAAGGGCTTCTTGCAAGTGGTTGGGAAACAGTCATATTTTGAGAAGCACTAGGCATGATTGCATAAAAAGTCATTTTGAACCAAAACTATGATCATAGGTGTCGGTAATTGTTAACTTTATAATTAGTTATTAGTTAACGACTAATTAATGGATGGTAATGAAACCTCCCAACTGATGTAACCACTTTGTGATTAATAAAAGGACAGTCACACAAGTGAGTGTGCAACATACTTCCATTTTCTCTTCATTCTCTCAACATTCATTTGCTAGCATTGGTATCAAAGCCAATCGCTAGATGAAAGGCGAAGCGAGATACTAGCAAAGCACGTTGTTCGAAGAAGCCCTGATTAGGAGGGTACAAACAACAAGTTGTCAAAAAGAGAAGATCGACAATAGAAAGTCAAGGTCGAGTAGACCAAACACAAAAGGGCATGTGAGGGGTCGTAGAAGAAAAGCCATGGAAAATGCATAGCAAGTAGCACACAAGAAAAACATGAGCAATATCAGAGATTGATTCGCCAAGAACAAACACGAAATCACATGAAAATGCAGAGTTGCAATGGCAGAGCTAGGTCCTGCAACGTAGAAAATAGAGTTAAGTCATGCAACACAAAAAACAGCAAGAAAGACCAATTCAAAATAGAACTCTCTGAACAACAAGAAAGACCAATTTGAAATCAACAAGAACAGAACCATCTGAGTAACGCGACAAGGCTACGTTTGTTTGCCTACGATGCCATAATTCCTATCATTGCATATATTGTGGCAAGGCTCCATGTGTATGATTTTCTTTGATATATTTGTTGCTACAATACTTATACTAGGGCATGCTATCATTTGTCATTGATTAGATGTTGCCCATTGGGGGTATGTTACTTATGTCCTTACATTGAATATACCTTGCCCATACAAGGGCAACTTGTCACTATTGTGCTTAGATTGCTTACAATGAGGGACATTTCATTTTTCCTATGCATACGTTGCTTATAACTTGATCACATGGGGGCATGTCATACTTGTGCTTATATAGGTTATACTTCAAACCCATTTGTGGTCATTTATTTATAACATGCATAATTTCAAGATGGTATCTTATTATGTTATACATCAATAATTTATTTTCCTATCTTATACATAGTGTACGTAATCAATTTCTTTTGAGATATGTGATTCACAAATTCATCCCACACCTCAAAAGGGGGGTTTATGATCTGCGTATTTTATTTTCAATCACGTGTTGTTACACGACATACTCTACCTTGCGCCCTTATATGGAAGAAATCACCTAGTGGTACACAACATACTTCACTTGGTCTCATCACCAAGCGCATATATATTAAGATGCGCCATGGATTCAGAAAAAATAGATTTCACAATGGCAGCTTCACAGTTCTTAGCACAACCAGGGGTATGCGTTCTTATCTTCATTTTTTTCCCTAAAATTTAACAGGTCCTTAGAATTATATACACACTAATCCACTTGCATATGTTTCCCATATGTTTGTCGGGGCACAAGTCTCCATATCCCAGACACAGGAGCATGGATGTTTGTTCCAAGATCTTTGTGACTTTTCATGATGGCAATCAAGTGATCTTTCTTTCCTTGACTTTCAGCTCATTATTATTCCTATATTGATTTCAAGAACTCTTACAAATTTCGAGGATTGAGGCATCATCTATGATTCCTCTAAGTAAGCTTTTTTTTACTTTGATATATATGCACACATACATTAAAGTGGGGCATTATGTAGAAACTTAATTATGTTCCGGGGTAGTTTTAGTTGTCATATTGCATTGGTCTGTAGTAGTGTGTTTGTCGATTATTGGTTCATATTAAGCTATTATCGATACTTGTTTCATCTATTTTGAGCTTTGTTTGCTTCCCCTTTCTCTTGTTTTCTCTCCCCTCCTCGGTTTTCTCTCTCCTTCCCCCTTTTGGTTGTTTTGGGTTTTTTACCAAGAACGTAGTTCTACAGTTTTGGTATGTTAGGACCATATTACTACGGTTCTAGTCTACTAAAGACGTATCATTACATTTCTAGTGCCCTTCTTTGTGGGTCCTACTAACCCTTCATTTGAATCTTCCATGCCTTTTGTTCCTCTTTTGTCAGCTTTTTCCCACCCATTGTGTGTCAGCTTGCACACCAACAATGTCCTAATTTGAATTCGAGAAGTCTATAAATACATAGGTGCATTAGTGCATAGAAAAAAATGAATGAGAGAATTGAATGCCAAGGTCAAGAGTGATAAGTGAATTGAAAGCAAGAGTCTATCATTTATTGAAAGAGCAGAAATTGAAGTGTTTATAGTAGAATTTTGATTCAAGATTGGAGTCTTCATATTGCATTGTGCCACTAGCTCATGCAAGTCAAACTTCGTATAGGGATTAGAACTTGCATCTACAAATTGCTTGCTGAAGTGCATCGAGTGTTGTTTTCCAAACCTATTCCAAAACAGGGGCATGATTATAATGGAGGGATAACACATGCCCCTCAATGACTGCCCAGTTTTTTATTGGTTTGTGATGAGTGATTAGGATTTCAAAGAAGATGACTCCTAGAGATAATGCAGAATTTTGGGAAAGCAAGCAAGGTTTTCGGAGCCCAAGAGCAAAGGAACGAGATCCTCAAATATGTTTCGCAAAATATTATAATTTTCAGAAACATGATGGTGTGATTCTAATAGTGCTAGTAAAGGAGTATGTTTTTAGTCCTCTGGAAAAAGTGCTCTATTCACTTGGAGTTTTGGGGTTTTATCCAAATTGTCTAGACCTTGTTTCCAATGGTTTTCTTCTTCCGCTTGTCTTCATATTTGCAAAAAATCAGTATTATTATAAGAACCTTATCTTTGCAAATTTCAATTATTCTAGAACATACCTTTATGCAATTAAGTCTGATTTTGACTGTTTTATTAGGACAAATCTGGTTATATCTAAATTGCACATGCTTATAGGTAGAGATGTATTACATTTTCATTTAAAACCACTTTCCCAAAAAACATTTTGGTGAACCCGACACATTTTAAACCCCCTTTGGATTAGATCTTGCTTTCACTGTGGTAGATCCGATTTTCTAAGCTTGTTCTATTTCTTTGAATCGTTATCCCTAGCCCCAATGTATGGTTTGCAAACCCTAGTTTGTTATGCTTGCTTTATCACTCAAATTCTAAGGTATCTTGCAAATGTTTCCATTTTATGCCACCTAAGCTGAATATTTCTAAGATCCCTAACAGGGAAAGTGATAGATTAAATTGCAAACCTATTGATTTTGTTCAAATTCCTTTGTTTAATAATTGAGTTTATTTGAAAACTAAAATGGTGTCCCTAAATGATGCTAATGTTCCTCCTACTCCTACATGTTCTAATGCAAATGATCTTGAAATTCTTGTGAATGATAATGTTGTGAATGGATCTCAAAATGATAATGCTTCATATGTTAATCACCATGATGACAATGATAGAGTTAAAAGAATTGCTGAATTTAGGAAACAAAATCGAGCTTTTCCTAAAGACAGATGCAATGTCGTATGCGTTTAAACATGTCCAAAGCCAAACCTTAAGTCAAGAGCCTCAAAGTGAACATGTACCCTATAGAGTCAATAATGAATATTTGAATGCAAGTTAATGTAGAATAAACCTTCTAAAAGGTCCCCTTCCACACCTAATAATGTGATTGTTTCCCAGCTTGTTTCTAATGCTATTCCTCCTCCCACTTCTTCCAACCATGTTGATGCTCATTTGCCTTCTCAGAATTGGTTTCAATGCTTCACTTGTTGCTTCTTAAATTCCTCAATCATCTCAACATGCTTCCCAGCTTTCATCTCTTCTTCATAGTGTTTTTCAATGGCTAATGCTTTCATTCCCACCTATTCAACCACCACTTCTCTTCGAAATCCCAAAATAAGCACTCTTAGGCAAACCTTGTGTGATGTTCACCAACAAGTAAAATTGCTTTTTCAAGGGTCTCAAAAGCCAAGTACTAGGGTCACTTCACATGATATATTACTTAAGTCTTAACCCCTTGGCTTATGATATTCTTGTCCATCATTTTCCTATAGATTTTGTGACTCCAAAGTACATTTTTGGGCATCCAAAAAAGGTGCTCCATTCACTCCAAGTAATAAAGTTTTTTTTGCCTTGTTGTTTGACCCTATTTCCCACTATTTTCTTCTTCTAGTTGTCTCTAGATTTGCAACAGTTCAGTATCATCCTAAGAAACCAATCTTTGCACATTTCAATTATTCTAGACTATTCCTTTATGCAATTAGGTTTGATTTTTATAGTTTCATTATGGTAAATTTGGTTGGATCTGAATTGCATATATTTATGGGTAGACATACTACATTTTGATGTTGGATGACTTTCTCAACTTAATCCAAAATTGTCTATTTGGACCAACATAACTACCCAAGGTTTATGCATGCCACATATCGACTCCTCCAAACCACCCACGTATGTTATATTACCATAACATGCCACCCAAGCATGCTCTATCCCCAAAGAACACAAGGAAAATTATCTTCTAAAGACTATAGACAACTAGTACCAAACTTCATGATCTAATCGTCCATATAAGATCTTCATCGGTGTTGACCTTTGATGGTGCTATGCTCTCAATGTGTTACCTTAACTCCATGTGGGTCCATAGTTGTTGCTCCATTGACACTATGTATATATGTAGTTGTTCATTTTTATTCCAAGTATACCTATAGTTGTTCCCTTGATATTGAAAATACATATAGGTTTTGTTACTTTGATGCTTCACGCTATGTCTTTGTGGTTGTCGCTTCTCATGGTGATGCAAATATCAATACGTTGAAACCTTTGTAGACTTATGTGTTACCTTGACTCTATGTGGGTCCATAGTTGTTGCTCCACTAACGCTATGTATATATGTGGTTGTTGCTCCACTGATGCTATGTATATACGTAGTTGTTGCCTCTTTGATTCCAAGTATACCTATAGTTGTTCCAATGATGTTGAGTATACTTGGTTATGTTACTTTGATGCTTAACACTACGCATTTGTGGTTGTTACTTCTCATGGTGATGTAAATATCGATATGCTGCAACCTTTGTAGACTTATGTGTTACCTTGACTCCCTGTGAGTCATAGTTGTTGCTCCACTGATGCTATGTTTATATGTAGTTGTTGCCTCTTTGATTCCAAGTATACCTATAGTTCTACCCTTGAAGTTGATTATGTGTATATGTTTTACCCTTGAAGTTGAGTATGTGTATATGTTTTATTACTTTGATGCTTCACGCTATGCCTTTGTGGTTGTTACTTCTCATGGTGATGTAGATATGGATATACTTCAACCTTTGTGGACTTAACCTTTTTTTCCTCTTCTTTTAACTCTTCAACCTTATCTTCTATCAATTCAATTGGCTCAAGTATGTGACGGGTTTGAGTTTCCTTCGCAAGCACCCAAGTGCTCATGCTCTTTTCCAAATTCATCGTTGTGCTCTTCTTCACTTCCTCAATATCAATGTCTTTTTGGCCCTTACAACTTAATTTCGTTTTCCTATACAAAATCTTCATAAACTTCTTTTGCAAATTAATATTGATAGCTCCCAAAGCTTTTGACCAAGGATATCCAATGGCAATATCTAAACCATCCATAAGTACAGCACAATAATATCCAAATTGAAAACACATTTTATCCATAGTGAGATTTAGATCATCAAACACGTGAGCCTGCTCATCCTATACTTTTGTCTCCTTCGTATTCTTTGCATGAACTTGTAACATCTTGGCTGAGTCAATGTAGATCAAGCTATGTCTATTGTTAGGGTTTATGGAGACAATCACCTTCTTTTGGATGCATCAATGAACCTGCAATATTGAAGCTTTTATGGTTTGGAATCAAAAAAAATTGGAGCTCTTTCCTATTTTTCATGATCTAAGGCTAGAGTTTACTTTTCTTTCTTCTGCTTTTACTTTTTCGTATTTTGCATCTTCATGAACCTTATGGTCATCTTCCTTTTGATTAGAAACATTCTTATGTTCTAATCTACAAAAGAGCTTCACAAAATGCTCCCCCCAATCACATCTTCCTTTAACTTACCTACCTCCATGAATCACTCAACCAAAAATTTAAACGACCTCCTTTCCTTATGCAAGCAAATCTAGACTCTTCAAATTGCAAAAACCATGCAATTTTTCAAAATTCCTTTTTTTTTTGCCAAGGTCACAATTGTGAAAACAATGTTACAACTGCTCAAAATCCCTTCTTCCGAGATCGGGTCTAAATCGATACTGCTCAATAATTTTATTATAACCATTAGCCGAAAACCTCGTAAAAACTTTCTGCTTCAATGAGCTGCTTCAAATAAGCAAAATTTGTGTTCGGGAATGAAGCATTTTCCTCAAAAAAAATATCAGCAAAATAATTCCTGGTCTTTAAAAACTGCTCCCACTTTTCCAAAGCACTACTCTATTACCACATATTAAAAAACAAATATCCAACAAGCTAAATATGTTAAAATATAATACTAACATATAACCCGGTGTACCCAAATGCTCTACAACTCTTTCAGAGTACCCTTGAGATAAGGTTACACCGTACAAATCTCCTTAAGAAAGGAATCACTGCAAAATATTTCCCAATGAGTGTCAAACCAACCACCCTACTCTATGACAAAAACTGCATATCATGATAATGAAATGATATGGGCCTCCTATATATAACCTCTAATCTAATAAAATTGGGGGTGGGTAAACCTTTACCCCACATGTTACACATTTGACCAACTACATACAAAATATAACTTAATCCACAAGTTACCCATTTGACTTGATATAACTAACCAAGTGTTGTGCATGCCACGTATCAGCTCCTCCATAACCCCATGCACATCATATTTCCATGGGCCTAAGTACGTAACAACCCAATTGCTCGCAGATGGGAAAGTATTCCCTCGATCAACCCAACGCTTTGACTCTGCAGCATTTGCAACATGAATATAGTGCATACAATGGATGAAATGTAGTAACGAAGATATAGAATGTGCATCTCCAACATTGCTTCAAGGGCTTTCTCGCAATTTATCTGGTTGAATCCCATACACCATTTTAATTGCAAAATTGGTTCAGTGCCCATTTTCATAGTTATTTCAAAAATTTAAAACCTATAAAAACGAGAAACTTTGAAGAATTTGATTTTATAACTTTAAAAAACACAAAAACAAAGGTAGGTTTAAAAAACAGTCAAAAAAATTTTGAGCTTATAAACCTTACAATGCTCCTCAAGCTGTCAATGCATTTGTTGTTTGAAGGTATTTTCAAAAGCAATTGATATGAAACTTCATAGAGGAATTTATTATTGTATTTTTGGGAGTTTTAAAGGGGATTTAAATTAATTTTTCGTATTTTAAGAAAGGGCCTTTAAGATCATATCAAATTGTAAAAGTAGGTCCCTCAAAAAACAAGGAAAAGAATTCTTAATGTAGGTCCCTCAATAAAGTAGGTCCCTCTTGTGGGCTTTGGTGGAGATCTTGATCCAAGAATTTTAAATACAACTATTAGTTCAGAATTAGGCGTCGAGGATTGTTATTTTTCCTATAACATGGTAACTAAGGTCTACTAATCCCCCAGCATGCTCTCTCATGGCATCGTGGCTACGCTCCTCGTCGGCATGGCTCTGCCCCTTTCTGGTGACATGGATGTACTACTTGTCAGCGACCCTCTAGACCACAGGGGAAGACTCATATTACAAGTTTATTTTCTACTATGGGAGGTACATTGGCCTTGGATGTTAAGGCAGATTCGAGAGAAAGTGCTCTGCTTCCTCCTAGGATCTCTTCACCTAGCCCCATTGACATTGGGCACTCCCCGACGAGCACTATCAAAACTTTCCACAGTGATTGTTGATGGCTCAAACAACTCCTCCACTTCATGCACAGACAAAAATATTCCATGAGGTTTCCTTCGAATCTTCATCGACACATGCATCTGGGAGCTCTTGTTCGCACTTCATTGCTATTTATATTGGTTTCATTACTACCTATGTCAGTGACACATTGATTTAGTTTGTCCTATTTACTTTTATTCCTTTATTTGGCTATTAGAATTCTCTCTTCCTATAACTTTCTATAGTTAACTGTTGTATCCTCGAGTCCCATTGACCTACTTTTGGTCATTTGTGGCCATTAATATAATTTCTTTCTTTCTTTGTACTAAGAGGACAAGGAACACCCCAATAGCACCTTGTTGGAGTTTGGACAAGTCACTAATTTTGGCATTTTGTAAAGGTGTTTGTAATTAAGGTACTACACTTCTAATTTTGGCATTTTGTAAAGGTGTTTGTAATAAGGTACTACACTAAAGCCAAGTGTTACTTGGTCTCTCCTTTGTTCATGTTGTTGCTATATGTTATGCCCCTTAAATCTCTCTCAAAGCTCAAGATTGCACTCTTCACCTCATTTATTTTGCTAAGCAATAGACCAAACATCTGCTATAATAAAATTCTGGCACAGAAAATTAAACAAATCATAGATAGATGCAGATGTCACACTCCAAGTTACAACATTGTCGAACGTGTTGCACTGCATAGGTGTATTATTTCAAAGGGCAATTAATTTACAATCACAAAACAGTCATCTGTCAACTCCAGTTGAGTCACTTAGGAGACATATAGGTAGAGGAAATTGAAAGAGAACAAACTTTTCATGTACCTAAGTATACTAATCCCACTGCATCTGTCAGTCGAGGTTGCATTTCTAGCAAGGACGCCGTTGCTACAAAAGATGTTGATAGGTGACACATTGTGGTCACATTGGACATATAGTTCATAGTTGTTTTGATTTGAAATTTGAATCATTATCTTCATTGTGGGAAGACAAATCAGCTCCAACACATCAACTAAGCACATTTCAGATGGATGAAACTTTGCTATGGCAATTAGATGCCAGACTTTTGGAGGAGACTTATCACAGGTTTGGTTCTCACATGTTGCCATGATTTCATGCAGGGGATTGAGGAGTTGTAGCATTTGAATTTTTACCCAGTCCATGCACCACATTGATGGATTAATTATTGATATGGAAAGGGGCATAACAAGGGCCCATATATTGTTTGACACTTCATTTGAATATCAAGCACTTTGTTAGTCCACTCAAGAACAATTGTTGATTTGCAAGGAAGATAGTCGTTGATACCCTCCTTTCATTTTCATGAGGGTGCACAGGGCATATGTTGTTGTCATATTGCATCGTTTGAGGACTTCTCCAGCACTCATCTAACATGGGGAAAATTGAAGTTATCTTTTGTACCATAAAGTTTTGATCATATGATGTTTTTTGGATTCGTACGAATGCTCATGGATGTAGGACTTTTAAGTTATCCAGATGTTTTCACCTGGACTATTTCTATTTTCAAGGATTTATTCTACAGCATACTGGAGTTCAAGATGCTCCAGCCTTGTGTGTAAGATGCTATTTGAGAAGGTTGTCTTCTGATTAAAATTTTATATTGACTCTTATGTGTAAGATGTTAACCATAATCAAAAAGTTTACATATGCCTTTTAAGTCTGATGTTTAGAATTCAATTCTAAAGTGTCATTGGTAAAGTTCTGGTTTAAAAAGGTGTGTTCCGCTATCAATAACACTTTAGAATTGAATTCCAAACATCAGATTTAAAGGCATATGTAAACTTTTTGAACATGGTTAACATCTTACATCTAAGAGCCAATATATTTTTTTAATCAGAAGACAACCTTCTCAAATAGCCCCCTAATTTTGACAATGCACCCTGTAATTGTAAATATCTGAAAAAAGGTTCAATCCTAAAGAGAATAATTAAGAAAAGCAATAAAAGAAACCAAGAAAGACCTTCACTGTCATGGTGAATCAAAACCTTCTGAAGGACGGGCCCGAGGTCAAATTAACCTAGGGTTAATTAAAGAAACTAGAAGTAATATAACTAGGTTTTGGAATAGGGTTTCTTGGGTTTGGATAGATGAACGTCCCAACCAAAGGAGGCTTTTCTATCAAGTCTGTTTGCAATAATGAATGAGTGCTAAATAAAATTAACAGAAATAAAACCATAATCTAGCCTAGAATGCAAACAAGCTCATTATTTAAATTTCCCTTTTATAGTAAATAAAAAAAGGCTAGGGTTAGAGGAAGCAACTTTCATTTTCCCAAATCCCAAATGCTCATATCATGAGTGCAGAATGTTCAGAGTTCAGTGAAACCCTGTATACGAATTCTAAATAAGACACAATCAATGATCAAACCCCAATGATGTAAAATTGAAATAAAGGAAATCTGCTAAACTCTTGGAGGATACCTTCCCCCAAGAGTTATACTGTTAAAGAACCCTCAGAAGTCCCAAGGATTGTTAGGCCACTGACCCAAATCCTGGAGCTCTGCAACCAAACAATAACCAAAGTAGCTGAGCACACAGTCCTAGAGCAGCACGACAGAGTAGTGGATAAGGACGACAAAACACAGCCAAGGTATTCCTACCGCAAAATGAGGGATGACTGGTAGGTTGCCCTAATACCTGCAGGGCATAGTATTGCAGCACCTAAATAAGAGAATGAGTGTTAGAGATAAGAGTATGAAAGTGCAATCTTGACAGAAATTTGATAATGCCCTCATTTTGTTGACGTGTGTAGCGAATGACAGCAACGTTTTTTGTAGATCCTGTGCAAGAATGCTAGAATGACATAGCTATTATTCCGATGATTTATGGTCTATTGGTAAGATAGGGCACTTATCTCCAAGATGACAAAGGTTCTCATCTCAGAGAGCATATTGCCCACCATGTTAAAATGGTAAATTCTAGTGTTAAAACTGAAGGTGAGCTACAGAAGCATAAACCAAATTGTGTTGACCTGAAAACATATTCACATAATTGCAAGCAAGCACACGCACACGCATATACCAAAAAATGTTGCTATAAACCAAACAATTCAATTATTGAATATTTCATATGATTACTTATCCAGTTTTCTGAAAAAAATTAATAGTTCAAAAATGTAACTAACCTGGTACACAATAAGAAAATTATCAAATAATTAAAAGCAAATAAATAAGTAGATATTTAATGTCCACTTCCTTTTTTTTAATTTTCTTTCCTTTTTTATAAGAATTTATTCTGCATATAGCATTTCAAAATCAAGCAATCATTTTAGGAGATTTATTTTCAAATGCTAACATTTTCATTAATACAATAGTATTTGTCATGGTCAAGATGTCAATTGAAGCTTCTTGTTAATTATGTATACATGGATCAGTTTTGCTAAATCAAGCCTTTTCATGAAAATTGAATGCATATACCCAATGGAAAGAATTTTATATGGTAACATAATGGGCAATTGTTAAGCTAACAAACCTAAGTAGAACTTAATTATTGCACCCTTTCTTATGCAAACTAAGCACCCATATAAAAACAAGAATAAATCAGACATGTAAATAAATGGCTAGGCAACAACCAATCAACTGAATAATTTTTGAAGCAAACAACGATATAGATATTTAATGTCTCCTTTATTTTCTTCATTTCCCATATTTTTTTGATGGAAACTATTTCAAATGTAAAGAAAGTGCAGATAAATAGAGGGACCTGTTTGTTCCTTAACGGCTGAAAAGGCAAGTGGCAGAAGTTTTTTTGGTTCATTGATCACCGTTCCACTGACCCTTAATCCACTCGGCACATCTCCAGGGGGCCTCTTACGTAAAACTGTTTCTTTATTGTGCTTTGCATTCTCTAGAGTTACTCCATGTAAGTTGTCAAAACCATCCGCATCTTTTTCAACAAGAGACCAAACTCCTCTTGTTACGGAGCCAAAAATAAGGATGCACCTCTGATACACAGCATCTACTACAAATACAGCAATTTTTGAAACTGGCAAAGTGTTTATATCTGATATTGTTCTTGGAGAATCCAGTGCTTCACAGGTATCACAAGCTTCCTTAACCATTTTCTCAGTTATTGTTGCACGCTGAACAAATTCTGATGCTGATTGATTAGTGCCAGTGCCCTTCAAGACTCCCATGTATGTTATAAGTTTTGCACACATGACTACAGCAGTCTTGCAAAATGTGAGCGCGTCAAGAAACTCAAGTTGTGGAAATTGTTTTCGAAGATAATAATTGTATAGCAATACAACTGCCCGCATCTGTTCCAGAGACAACCAATATTATAAATGATATCTACCATACCCATTCGTCTAAACATGAAAAATAAATTCTGTGTATTCATGCTTATGTCAAATGCATAGACCCATAGACAAGAGAATCCCTATATTTCCAAGTTACTAGTTATTTTGGAACTGAAAAACTAAAGAGTTTCTAAGAACTTTTCAATTTAAATCTCTACAGCATCCTCCTGCTTGTCCTTTCTACAAATTTCATACACTGGCACAATAACTACTCGTGATCCTATCTGACTACAAAGGATAGGGTTATCATTTTTTCTATCTTTGATCATTCCCACAGACTTGAAATCATCCTGACAAAGAATGTCCATATTCAGAATCAGCTTTAATGATTGTCTGAGATATATGTCCAGCCATCTTACTTTCATCCATTATATGTGGCCTAGCAGTACAGTAAAGTATAGTATTATCGCTAAGATCTTCCAGTTGAGAGGTCAGATGTCACAAACCATATAATAACAATTAAGGTTAATAGCATGTAATAGGAGTTGAGAATTCACTATCATGATGGAAACTTGGAATTATTATCATCATGCGAATGTAATATATTGGAATCCAAATTTAATGATTGTATGAAGACAAGCTTCAAGTGTATGTATCATGTGCATGAATGTTATCATCAGCTCGTTTCTATTGGTTTTTTGCCACTTGTGTTAGTGGCACGCTGTTCTAGTTTGTCTTTCGTACTTTATTTCTTTGGTTCACCTCTAGGATTCTCAATTCCTATAACTTTCTATTGCTATTGGTTGTATCCTTCAGTCCCATTGACCTACTTTTGGTCAGTGGACATTTATATAATTTCTTTCTTCCTTTCTTTCTCTCTGTCACATATATCTAAAACTGGTTTGTGGCAATGTACATTATGTACACAGTAAAACTATAGCTGTTTGTTGTTTAATTAATATATGGCAGTATTATTGACTCGCATCAGCCTGATTTGCCCTTCAATATTTAAATATCTAAAAAAAGGGGCTTTCAACCTTTCTAGTGTGATCGGGACACGCCTGAAAGAGGAAAATGATTTCTATAATTGTTGCACTCACTCTTGAAACATATACACACCAAACAAAGGACTAGCAAAAAAGTATACCAATGTTAACTAGATAGTCCTTTCAATCAAAGAAATTTTCAATGAGGTCATCCAAAATGGCTTCCCGACAAAGTGGACAACCAGCCTAACCATACCCCTATTTCAAAGTCGAGATGTAAATAATCACTCAAATTATTGCACAATCATAATCAATCCTCTTTTCGCAAAGTTGTTTGGGAGTACAGACCGTAGGATTAGCAATTGGGCGAAGGAAAAAGGAAAGAGAGCAAAGGGGCACGCAGGCTTGAGACCCAAACACTCAACTATTGATCATTGTGTCACGCTTAAACACCTAGTTGAAAAAGTTTGGAATAAAAAAGAGGATGTTTACTATTGCTTTGTAGACTTCAAAAAAGCATTTGACACAGTGCCAAGGAGCAGAATGGAGGAGCTAGGAGTCCCAATGCATTACAGGTCAGCAATTCACAAATCATATAAGCAAGTCAAGGCTAAAATCAATACGCAGGCAATGTTGTTTGAGTGTCTTAGGAATGATATAGGCGTCAAACCGACTTTATTCAAGCTATACATTGACAAGCTAGAAGATCGGATAAACAATTTGAGGGGAAGGGGTCCACTTGGCCAAATTTGTGGTGAAACTCTTACTTTATGTCGATGACCCATTTCTAATGGCAGAGACAATCCAAACTCTAAAAGAACATCTACGGGCCTTAGAGCTCTTTTGTAAAGTAGGATGCAAGTGATAATTGGCAAAACCTAAATTATGATTTTTCAAGTGAAAAGAAATAAGCAGCGTCTCGAGTTTCCATTTGCAAGAGTTTCTAGAAGTGGTGTCAGAATACAAATTTCTTGGCCTTGACCATCACAACAAGCTCAACAAGGATACATGTAGGATGAAAAGAATACAAGAGGTTGGAGAGCTCTTTATGCGCTTCAAAACAGGTGCAGGAATGCTGAGTTATGGGATTCAAAGACCACCAAGGTCATATTTGGGTTACTTGTTATGTCGGTGGTGTTGTATGGTTGCGAGGTATGGACCAGTGGAACAAGAAATTTGAGATGGAGGCAAATAGAAAGGATCCAAAAGCGGCTAATCACAAACAATTTCAGACTTAAGGCTTCAGTTCCCTATGAAACCATCCTTGTTGAAACAAGACTTCCCCTTTAGAGGCAACCACTATGACCAGGAAACTATGCTACTTAAAAGAAAACTGAAAACATGAAGACCAACAGGTGGCCTAGGGCTGCAAGAGACAAAGAGTTGCACAGATGGAAGAACACGTGGATGAAACATAACCACAAATGGATGAATAGATGGAACATCAGCCTAAACGAATGCCCAAACCTTAACAAAGACATAAAAAAGTATGTGAATGAAAAGTTCAGAACAACGATGTGGAGGAAGAAAACAAGTAGGAAACAACACTATATTTCAGATTTCAACCAGACTTATGAGCATTGTGAAAAAACTTGTATAGAAGTTGAAATTAAATGGAAGGAAAAGATCCTCATTGCTCAGCTAAGGACTAGCTCCCATAGGCTCAGATGTGAAATAGGCAGATGGAGAACACCTAAGGAACAGTGGGAAAAGTGGGTTTGTGTTTATGCAACTCAAGGGCAGTCAAAATGGAGCAACATTTCATCCTTGGGTGTCCAAAGTATGTGGACATTCAAAAGAGTGGGTTTGTGTTTTATGCACCACAAGGGCAGTCAAAATGGAGCTGCATTTCATCCTTGAGTGTCCAAAGTACATGGACATTCAAGCCAAATAGGCGGAAACATTAAGAGTTGGCTCCATGGTAGAACTATTTGAGAAAAACAAAATAAAAGATTGGGAGAGATGTTAACTCAAATCAACAAAAGGAGCAACCTTGTAAAGGACATAGTTGGGCCCATGAATCTCTGAGTGGTTGGAGCAATCAGTGTAATTGGTGGTCCCATAGACCATTTGGTCTCATGGACGTAATTAAAACCATTTCATTTCATTTCACTTAAGAAGATCATTAAAAAAGATAGTCAGGGTCATTGTAGTCATAGTTCCAAAAATCGTACTCAGCAATTACTTTGCACCCCAAAATTTTCACTCGGATTCAAGCCCCGACAATTACTCAGCAACTTTATTGCTATTTTAAAATATATATAAAGTCATAAAATAAACTTAAATAATATGTAAACACTATTAAAAAGCATAATAAATGAATGTAGAGAACATTTATATTTTCTATTAGTTTTCGACTTAGTTTTGGACCAAAAAAGAGTACAATTCTCATATACTATAGTCATCAATGCACCATAAAATCATCTCCAACTCCTTGTCTTTTGCACCCTGGAAGTGGAAGATAAAAATTGTTCCTCTTCAAGCATATCCAAATCCTCACCAACCCCTCTTCATGCAGAGGGTTCTCTGTCACTATCACTTCCACTACTTCCCACCCAAAATTTTCAACCTCCTCTTCAGTAAACATGGGCTAGCATTGTCCATCCACATCTTCAGGCTCAACAATCCAGTATGGATATGGATCGATATCATCAATGTCAATTTCCTCACGACTATATTTCCCCTCCACTTGTTTCACACAAAAATGCAGATTGTCTCATACAAAAACAAATCCATTGAGGCATTGTGTTGTCGACATGTTGCGATTCTTTTTATGAATGGCTATGAACATTCTCCAATTAAGTTCACACCTAGAAGCGCTTCATGATTGGCACAAAATGCATATGACTAATCTCTAAAGATTTGGTGTTTTTGCACCATAATCTTCCCACCACAAATCTGCAAATAGTTTATTTATAACTTTTTAAGTCAACTAGGCTTGCATTTACAAAAGAAGTCTAGTATTCACGAGTAACAAGAATACAATCAAATGATTCGATTTTTTTTACATGGTTGTTGGGTCATTCTCCTTCAAACGCATAGAGGCGAAGAAATGAGCCTCCCCTCTACAATTTTCTAAATCTGCAACTCATCAAGAATTATGTCTATGTGGCTTCCTTAGGGATCATCTTCACTATGCATGTGTTGAAGCCATCCATAAACTCTTCATCGGCCTTAAATGAATCGCAGAAGAAAAACTACAGGTTCAAGTAGTAGGTCGCTACATGTATATGTCAATGGAGTCACTTGTTCAATCTTCAATCAATTATGTGTGTAATGGGCCCCATATTTTCTTTTACAATTATAATTTGCTATGGCCTCATACGAATAGCCCATTGAGTTTTTTCCCCATCCACCAAGCATAGAAATCTAAACAAAGGCTCCTATACCTAAAACAAAATAATGTGCAATTTTAAAATTAACATTGCGAAAAATTTGAGCCAAAAACATTATAAAAATAACAAATACTTATAGATCTCATTTGTATTCTTCACAAATACATCATCAAAAATGGTCTTCATTGCCCTTCTCTGTTTAGTCTACCTGCTATAGAAATACTTTGACCACCGTGTGCTCACAAACATCTACTTAAGAGATGTTAGTGAAGATGCAATGCTCTCCCATGTGATCAAGATTGTGGAAAATTATGTGACTCCTGCTTGCACAAGTCTTTCTGTTGGTGTGCTCTCTCATCATGTTTATCACCCCATGATGATTGTAGATGTATTTTGTAAAATTTCTCACTTTTTCAACCAAACTTTTCACCGAAGCAAGTCCTCAAGTGGGAGATCAATGAATAGGTTGCACAAGGGCTACAAAAAGGGGTAGGGTGCCTCTGCTCAGGAAGTCTTCTCGTTGCTACATATGTTGTTGCATTGTCTATCACAACATGAACAACATTATCCACACCCACTTCCATGACCATTGGTCCAATATATCACACAAAGTGTTTGCATTTATCACATGGTGGGAGGCATCAATTGGCTTCAAGAACACCAACTACTCACTTGAAGTCACTAGAAAGTTAAACAGAGTGTGGTTCCTTCTATCCGTCCACCCATCAAACAAAATGTTGTAGCCCTTTCTGCATCATGGTCTTTTTTGCTCACCTACTATAACTTACATATTTTTTACATCTTCCAATAGTGGGCCACTTAAATCATGAGGAAAAGGTGCCTTGAACCCCTTCCCGACAATGGTCAATATGACTACCAAATTCTCCCAATATAGGATTTTTGCCACATTAAATGGAATGTTATTGTAATACTCAAAAATTGTAGCCGCTACCCTTGATTCATTCTGCAATTCTCAGTTCCAAGTGGTACATTTGAGTGAAAGTTGTGCCCCAGGAGTATTTTGAGAAACAAAAAATTCTATCCATGTGAACCCAGACTGTCTCCAATAGATGAGCTCTATCTCCTAGCCCTTGTGGCAATAGAAGAGGCTTCTAAGTCATTAGAATCAACGCTTGTTGTCTTCTATTTGTCACGAATGCAAGTGCTTCAATTGTCCTCTTTTTTTCACTTTTTTCTCCTCATAAAAAGCTAAGATAACAACCATCTCTCTTTGAACCTCAAGGTACACTATGTTGCACAATTGCACATCATTACCTAAAATTCGTGCAAGGTCGTATTTGAAGCGATTGATATCTCCACTCATTTTAAACTCACAATAATTGTATATGACAGAGTTGTACTCTAGATCATCTTCACAATGCTTCCATGCAAGGTCATCAAACTTCCTAGCCCTACGAGCATGGCTACTTGAACTAGATGCCATTCTTGAAAACCTATAAAACAAAGAGAAAAAAAAATAGTTTAAAACCCTAGTGGCTAAGTAGATCTTAAAATAATTATTAAAAAAAAATGAAAAATTCTATAATGAAGAGTGAACATTCTTACCTCTCAAATCCTCATGAAAATCTTTCGAAGTTGATGGCAATAAGTTGAATCAAGCAGCCTAGAAACCAAGACTCACGAACATGTGTCCTTTCAATATCAAAGTGAGCTAAGGTTGATTCTCAATCAGTATTTTGATTCTTGATGAAGCAAGGAATAAATTCCAGTTTCCACGATGGCACAAATGCAGGCTTAACACCTAAATCTGTTATACAACATGCGGCTATTGGCAAATATGTGGGCCCTAGGCAATGGAAACGAAGTGACTGAACCATGAGAATACAGTGAGATTCACACTACTATAATGCTATTTTCTGAATGACAGCCACACAGCAGCAAGCGCAAATCACTAAGTTGCAGCAAAAATAGCAGAAAATCAACAATAGAATGAACAAAATGACTTTTTTTCCATATGAATAGTCCATGATTAGGGTATCTGCTTTTGTGTTCCTTGGGTCATGGCTTTGGCCATGGCTGACCCCCATGTGGCCCCCAATGCCCCCATACACACGCAGCAAATTCATCTTTGAAATATATGGTAAATGGAGAAGGGAGCTCGCCCAGACCATCATTTTCAGCGCTTTCTAGGGAAGCCTCATTGTCAAAGAGGATAGGGCAGGTTATGTAGGCCCTTGTTGGATCACTGCAAATGGATGAAGCTCCCAAAAATCAGGATGGCTGCCTGCAAAAAAGTCAGGGAAAACATAGGTTGCGTCACAACAGTCAAATCTGCAGCTCCCTCCTAACAAACCCTTGGAACAGCCTAGTCTCAATTACACTATAGCACAACATCAACCCATGACTAATACTAATTTGGGGTCTCAAAATTTTCTGCTGAAATTGGACATGTATAAATTTGATGGAAAGGATCCACTCAATTGGATCACCCAAATGGAGAATTTCTTTGAGCTACATCAGGTTCTTTGTGGGCAAAAGGTTACATTGCCATCCTTATACTTGGAACCTGAGCAATTCATTATGATCAAAAGAAAAAAAAGGCTCTCAACATCCCCTGTTCAGTCTTCACAGAGGAGCTGCAGGCACGTTATATGAGCAGTTTGATGGAGAACTACTAAAGCCAATTGGCTAAGCTACAAAAGAAAAATCCAGTAAGAGCTTATATTCAGCAGTTTCAAACCCTATCCTTGAGAGTGGATATGATTACATAGGAGAACATGAACAACCTATTATTGGGAGGATTTAAGGAAAACATTAAGATGAGGTACGAATAATTAATCCACGCACTAAATCTGAGTCTATTATCACGGCACGCAAGATGGAGGAAAAGCTTCTAGCCTATAGGAGACGGGCATTCCCTAGCATCAAAGATCATAGCACCCACACACCATCACTCCCCTAACCAACCAAATTAATGCCTTTGTAAATTGAAGAAAAACAGGCAAAAAGGATTATTTTTAATCGTGATAATAAATATAGAAGAAAACAGAAATGTGTAGAAAAGAAACTCTTCTACATTTAAGGCGCCCAAAGAAGCAGCAAAAGAAAAAGAAGACAAAGTGGAGATAGCAAAGAAGTCCGAAGAAGCAACAAAAGATCCCCTTTCAACTCTCTCTTGCCATGCGCCCTCAATTATTAGCACCCCAAAAACACTCGAGGTAGTGGGATTCCTAAAAAAACAGAAGGTGACAGCCCTGATTGACTTGAGTACTCACAATTTCATTAACAATAAGTTGGTTATAAGTTTGAATTGTTTTGTGTATCCAACTCCAGAACCCCAAGGCATGATTGCAAAATGGGGTACAATCAATTGTTCATAGAGAAGTCATAGCATTAAACTCACCATGGAGGACTACATGTTGAATAGACCTATGTTTGTCATTCCCAAGGGAGGAGTTGATATTGTCTTAGGAGTCTAATGGCTCACCACTTTGGGCACGATTGAAATGAACTTCTAGGAACTATTCATGCATTTCCATCATGAAGGAAAGACATTCAAACTAAGAGGATTGCAAGTAAAGTCACGATAGATGGTAAGATCTCATCAAATGCAAACTTTGCTAAAAAGGGGTTCGATGGGGTTTGTGGCACAGTTGCTTTCATCTTAAACAAAACCATCAAATGCACCAACAAAGCCAAATCTTCAAACGATTGGAGATGAACCTTCAATAGTTTTTGGGGATGTACTGAAAGCGTTACCTCCAAAAATAGATCATGATCATGCCATTCAACTTGCAACAAAGAGCCAACCATGCAACATCAAACCTTATAGGTACCCATATGTGCAAAAGAGAGAGATTGAGAAGAAGATATATGAAATGTTGGAAGCAATTATTAGTCATCATTGAGTGCATATTCTTCTCAAGTGGTAATGGTGCGTAAGAAGGATGACACTTGTGCAGGTGTCCAAACTATAAGAACTCAATAAAATCAACATCAAAGATAAGTTTCCTATCCATGTAATTAATGATTCGCTAGATGAATTGAATAGTGTTATTTATTTTACAAAACTAGATCTTTAATCATGGTATCATCAAATCAGAATTAGAGAGGAAGATTCCTAAGACAACTTTTAGGACACGAGGGTCATTATGAATTTATCGCGATGCCTTGTGGTCTCACAAATGCCCCTTCTACATTTCAGAGTTTGATAAATTCCATATTTAAACCATTTCTGCAGAAGTTTTTTTGGCGCACTTTGATGATATATTGATTTAAAACAAAAGAGAGGACCATCTACACCATCTGGATCAAGTTTTACAAATTCTCAAGCAGCATCAGCTTTTATGTAAAGCCTTCTAAGTGTTTTGTTAGAGTCAAAGAGGTGGAATACTTGGATTACATTGTCTCTCATGAAGGAGTCAAGGTGGATCCTCACAAGATCAAGGCCATGGTAGAGTGGCCAATACCTAGAACCCTCAAGAACCTACAAGGATTAACAGGACCTACCAGATACTATCGTAGGCTTGTCAAAAATTATGGTAGCATAGCAGCCCCAAAACTAACTCTCTTGAAGGACTTATTCCATTGGAATGAATCAACGACTAGAGCATTCAAGAATCTTAAGGAGGCCATATGCACCACTCTAGTTCTAGCTATTCCCAAATTTTCCAAGACTTTCATTGTAGAATATGATATGTCGGGATATGATATGGGTGCATTCTTTATGCAAGATGGTAGATCCATTGCATGTGAAAGTCGCCAACTCAAAGGTAAGAATTTGCTAAAGCCCATTTATGGGTAGGAAATGTTGGTTATTCTTCATGCGATCAAACAATGAAGGCCTTACGTGATGGGAAGTCACTTTAAGGTGAAGATGGATCATGATAGTCTAAAATACTTCTTGAAATAGAGGTTATAAACAAAAGAGCAACAAAAGTAGGTCACTAAGATGTTGGGGTATGACTTTGAAATCATCTATAAGAAAAGGAAGGAGAATGTACAGTCAGATACACTATCAAGAAGGATAAAATCATAAAGGCTTGGTTGTGTGCCATGCCCATATTGCAAGCGGATTGGGTAGATGAGGCAAGATTTGAATGACAACAAGATGCAAATATTTGGAATCTCATTCAACTTCAACAATATCCAAGCACTTCAAGAAAACTTGGATGCAAAAGGGACACCTTGTGGTACAAGGATAGGGTATCCTTATGCAAGAAATTGAGCCTTAAGCATAAGGTTCTTGAAGAGCTTCATGCTTCTCCGATGAGTGGACATTCAGGGTTCCTGAAGACTAATCATAAAATCAAGCAAGATTTTTTTGGGGGAAGGACTCAATGGTGATATACATAACTCTGTGGCCAAATGTTTGGGGTGTGTCAGTGAAACAAAGGCAAGACAATTAAGACTCTTAAGGCTTTTGGAGCCTTTATCTATTCCTAGCCAGCAATGGGAGTAGGTCTTTGTGGATTTCATTACAAGATTGCCAAAGTCAGAAGGAAAATGTGTCATCATGGTAGCTGTTAATAGACTCACAAAATATGCCCATTTTTTGTGCTTTGTCATCCTTTTCTAGCAAGCACGGTGGCAACAACATTTAGGGAGTCAATTCAGATGCTAAACGGGACCCCAATGATTATAGGAAGTGACCATGATCCCATATTTACTAGTAATTTTTGGACTGATTTATTTTGTTGTTTGAGTATTTAATTGGCTCATATCTCTTCGTATCATCTCCAATCTGATGGGCAAACAAAGGTGGTCTGATCAATAAGTGTTTAGAAAGGTAGGTATCTACATTACTTTGTTTATGATAAGCAAGCACAATGGGGTAACTAGTTTCCACTAGTAGAATGGGGGTATAGCACTTCTTTCCATACTTCTTCCAATATGTCCCCATTTATGGCACTATATGGATGTCCTTCACCATCCCGTACCTCATCCTTGAAAGTGAGACCAAAAGTTCAAGTAATTGAAAAGCATATTCAACACATCAACAAGAGAACTCAGCCATGGCACGAAACTGAATGAAACAACAAAGTGGATCAGCACAAGAGTGAAAGGCATTTTAAAGTAGGAGATTGGGTTTTTTCTAAGGTTGCTGCCATATAAACAAATGTCCTTGAAGTAACAAAATAAAGTTAACAAATTGTCACCAAAGTATTATGGTCCTTATCAAATCTTGCAAAAATTTGGGAGCATGGCCTACAAATTAAAGTTACCTCAATCAACTAAAATACACACCATCTTTCACATATCCCGTTTGATGAAAGTCATTGGTCAAAAGATTCCAACCCAAACAAAGTCACCAAAGTTTGATGAGAAGGGAAGAGAAAGCTTGGAACCTAAAGAGATTCTCGAGATACACGTTAAGAGGCTATGAACAAGGGTGATCACAAAGTATCTTGTCAAGTAGGAGAACTTGCCCAACGAAGATGCAACATGAGAAGATGAAGCTTTCATTCATAAGCATCCATAGTTGGTCAGCATTGAAGACAACATCTGTTTGAAGAGCGGTGGCATGCTACGCACTTAACCTATGACTTGAATTGGGATATGTGTGGTCGACTCGTGCAGAGCATAACCTTCGAATTAATCATCCAATCATCTCTAGTTTGCATATTGGTAATAATCAGCCTATTTGGTTTAAGGATTTCCCATAGCCATCATATATTAGGATATATATAGAAGGTCGTGTTAGGATATTAGTCATTAGAATTTCAGAATTCTCTTCTTATTATAAGGACATGAAAGGTTGCCCCTCAAAGTGGCTCAGTTCTATACTCAAGTATTTTGCTCTTCATTGCATGGACATGCTCTTTATTGGTGAGTGAATGTGTTATTTTGCTTATGCAATCTATAATATTGTGATATGTTGTTGTGAATTTGCCTTTGCAATATAGTAAATTCATTACAATGGATTGATTGGCAAAGAAAGTGGTAAGCCCTCACTTCTACAAAAGAGGGACTCAAACCCTGACTTAAGGCCCAAGTTGCCTTCATCGGGTAATTAGGCTATCATTTAACTAATTAATCCTTATCCCACTAATTATCTATTTGAGGCCTTATTTAACATAAGTGGTCTTGTACAAAGTACCAAATGACTACATTATTACAAAACTAAAAGCTTGAATACAAAATAGCTCATAAATATGTATTAACTCGCATACATAGAAATGTTGTGTTTAGGTACATAAAAAGGTAGAGCTCATTGAAAAGATAAACGTTGAAACAAATTCAAACATTCTAGTGGCAATTTTAAATTCAAGGCGACTAATGGAAAATTGGCAATTAAAGTGAGTAACGAAAAATAATTAAAATGTCTTGATATAGTTTCTTGAGATCAAAGTTATTTATACAGGTGGCCAAAGCATTGTCTCTTTAAGATCAAAACAATGAATTTCACTCTAAAATAGATATATAGGAGGCCCAAAGGCACAGAACAAGCCTAAGTATCTTCATCAATGAAAACTACCACCCATATTCGACAATTAGGTATCCTTCCATGTCCCTATAAGCATAGAGTCTAGAACCCCTTCTATTTGTATGGGTAGGTCTTGTTTTACTAATATTTTTTAAGAACAAATCATTGGTTGGTTATAGGGTTGTGCCCTCATGATTATTGCTAGCTTTCTAAGCAATGGAATGTCTTTTCTACTTTTTGGAAGGGCTACTAGTTTTCAAGTCTCTCTAATGATGGAGGTGATAGATGACGTTCACAAAAGGTGAAGAGGCACTTGAAGCTAGTATCAGCAATGAATTCACTTTTTCTCTTCAATTCATTGATCTGGTTGCAATCCTCCTAAAGAGTCTGGAATTACACTCCATCCTATGTCATCGGCCTTGTTTTGGGGCTCATACTTGGAAGTGTAAAGTTAAGCTTTAGTATTACTGCCATTAGTATCTAGCTCTAGTTTAAACATTCAAGTGGAAGGAGCTCAAGTGTTTTTGGCAATTTTTTTTACAAAGTGGGTTTTGTTTTTAGGGCATCCAAAGAATAATTTCTACACAACCATTGTTTGGAAGTAACAAGAGTATATTTTGCCCCCTCCTTTAGTTGGCTTTATCCTTTCAGCTCTATGTGTAGTATTTTGTTAGTGCCTTAGTGGGGTTGTGTGGCACCCTCCTCACCCAGTTATCTGCTATCTCCTACCCTTCTTAATTATGGTGAAGAAAATACCACATTTGAGCCATCTTCCTCTTCTGTCAATTCTTGTAGGAGTCTGAGGCATAAAGCCAAGAAAACTCGTGTAATCTAGGTCAAAAAACATTTTAAGGGTACGAATTCCCATGGCAGGAAATATTTGAAAAAAAGTGGGAAGACCCACTCTACCTTTAATGGCATTGCTGCCAAGGTTCCTACTATGGAAATCCTGCTCCCAACAGACACTCTTCAAACTAACCAAAGCACACTATCTACAATAATGCAATTGTTGTAAATGGTCCAACTAAATCTTATAATGTCGGCCAATGAAGACAAGCATCAAACAAAAGTTTGACACTAGAGTAAAGCCCTGGCTGACCTCAAATTTCAAGTTGATTTTTTGCTCCACTCTACAGAGGATAAAACTGTTCCATGTTCCTCTCACAGTCAATCCAGCCAACCTTCTCAAGATCTTGAAGCTGATAACCTCATTACCATTGATAAAGATACTTTCCAAAAGCTCATAGATGAAATTAGAGTCTTAAATTTGTTGAGACTAAACAAGATTTGTTTATCATAGAAACGAAACTACCAAAGGGACATCAGCTACATAATCGTAAATACATACCACAATGTAGCATAGAATAATTTGAAACTAATCAAAGCTTTATTCCATAGGTAGTGCTCGATACAAGGACCTAATACACAACGCCCCTACCCAACATACACCATTCTATTTATAACACAAATGACTCGGTTCTTGTCGGTTCACGCAACCGTCAACAACCAAACATAACCAAAAGGTCTATAATACCACCTAAGCTGACAATACACTCATTTAACAATATAATAATGTCACTAAACCATGTAATTAAAAGTACATTGATACTAACATGGTGGTCTACATTATACCCCTCTTAAAACAAGTCAAAGTTCTTTCAGACACAACCCAGATACAACATGAGTTAAATAAGATTGAAGAGAGAAGACAAACAATATTCTTAAAGGAGTCGTTGTTGTTGTAGAAGTTGTTGTTGATGAGACCATGGATTACATAACCGGCAAGGAACCTCTAGTTGCTCGGTTACCCGCCGGCCAAAGTCTTAAGCGGTTAACCGCCATTCAAAACCGCTGCAAAAAAAAATGATGGTTTTTTGTGTTCCGACGAGTACTCTCTAGTTACTCACCGATTACTCAAGCAATCGCGAGTAACCGGCAAGTACTCGCCACAAACCTATACGCTGCAATAAAGTGGAAGACGCAATCAAAATGCTAATAAACCGTGGAACTGGATGCTAAACGTTGAAAAACTGATGCAAAAACGTGGAAATTTGTCTTATAAATTGGAACACACCCCCTCTCATTGCATTCACACGAGATTTGGAGCATTCAAGAGCGGGTTGGAAAGAGAATTCAACAAAGCGATTTCCAGATTAGTACATTTTTTTTATTTTTATTTTAATTTTCAAGCATATAAAGGAATTATAATTTAATTATAAACATGTTTGATAAATATTTTAAATTTTAATATTCAAATTTCATGAATTTCATGCATTCCGTTAAATTTTAGTATTTACAATTTATGCATATTTTTTTATTAAAAATGTTTTTTAACCGTTATAGTTTCCATTTTTCATTATAAATTATTTATTGTAAAGAATCATTCTCAAAGTTTTTAGTTTGTTCGTTAAATGTATTTTAGTTTCCGTTTAATAGTTTATGATTATAATTTATTTATTGTATTTTAATATGTTAAATGTCTTTATTTTTTTATTTTTTTAATGTCGTTTTGAACATGTTTGTAGGTTATCCGTTAGCAAATAATGGCATCTGCTAATGCATCGAGGTCAGATTGAGTCCATGGTAGTCAATCGGCTCCCTTAATGCTCGCATCGTTGCTTGGAAGTATGTCATCTGGGTTGGAACGTCTCAAACAGTTTCAAATTGTTCATTTTGTTCGAAGAGGATGTTCAGAGGCATCAATCGCCTCAAATACCACCATTCATATATTCTTTCCCATGATGTCATGCCTTGTCCCAATGTCACAGAAAAGGCAAAACGATAGATAATTGCGGAGCTTGCATTATTGGACGAAAAAACTAGAGAGGGCAAAAATGCAAGCAGCCTTAACAACGACCATTGCTCCCACATCGACAGAGAAAGAAGTAGCTAGAACAGAAATTGTGGGCTCTAGTCGTGGTCCATACAAGCGCCATGGCACATCTTCATCGAGTTCAAGTCAAATACACTCATTTTTTGTGTCTAGAAACACACTTTGGGGACAACCTTCACTACAAAGCACAAAATGGAACAAGGAGGTGCATGTGGACGCAGATAAAGTATGCACAAATTTTTGGTACTTCAACAATCTTCCCTTCAACGTGGCCAAAAACCCGTACTAGAAATATTTGGTGACAACATTGATAGTTGCAAGGAAAGGGTACAAGGCACCCTCTCCAAAAGATTTAAGTGGGAAGTTGCTCCAAAATGTAGTTGAAGATGCAAAGGTAATTGTGGAAGATCAAAAGAGATTGTGGCATAAGTTTGAAGGCACCATTCTTTTCGATGGATGGACGGAGGGAAGAACCACATCCTCATCAACTTTTTGACAGCTTCAAATAATGAGCTGGTTTTTTAAGTCGATTGATGCATCTAACAAGATAAATAATACATAAACTTTGAACTTGATGCTAGAGCAAGTTATTTTAGAAGTGGGCATCGAGACTATTGTCCATGTTATCAAAGACAATGCAGTAGCATATGTGGCGACCAGAAGACTTTTTAGAGAGATATACGTCACTTTTTTGGACCCCTGGTGTGGCCCATTGCCTTGACCTTTTTTGGAGAGCATAGGCAAACTTGATTAGGTGCAACCGGTTGTAAAAGAAACTAAAGAAATAACAAAATATCTATACAATCACCCTTGGATTTTCAACTTGATGAGAGAGCACGCTAAGAGAAAAGAGCTTATTCGAGCAAGTGTCACCAGATTTGCAATGAACTTTCTTATGTTGCAAAGTATTTGCAGTTTGTTGACTCCTTTTAAACAAATGTGTCTCTCAAGCATGGGTGGAGTCATCATATTCCAAGAACGCTGATGGAGTCAAAGTTGGGAAGACAGTTTTCAACAAGACCTTCGAAACGAGGGCTTCAAAAATCAAAGTAACTTGAAATTTAAATTTCAAGTCATTTCCCTTATTTTCAATTTTTTAAACTTAAATATTATTTTATTTATAAATTTGTAACATGTAATATCACCAAATACAAAGGAGACCATAAACATGAACTACATTAATGTAAATAAATCACCAATGGAATCGCCTAAACCAATAGCAATTAAATTAACTACAATAGCAACTAAATTAAATAAAATGTTAATATGGGAAGGAGCGCCACATTTAATGCAAGGAGTATAAGTTATATTAATGCAAGTCGTCCCATTTGATGAAAACACACATCACTTTGGAAAGGAGACATCATTTGATGCAAAGTTATGAAGGGTATTTATAAGAACTTGGTGAAGGAAAAGGATATATATTCAAATTTGACATTCATTCTCTTATTTGAAGTTTAGGCAGCAGTCTCTTTTTTCATAATTGAGGACGAAACCCCTTGATATCAACCCCTCAAAGACAAAACCCTTTGAGAGTTTTCTATTAAAATATTTATAACCAAAATTCCGCATTGCACATTTGATCATTATACAACATTATTTGTTATATAAATTTATTATCTTGTTAATAAGAACATAATTCTATATTCATTGGATATTATTATTTCAAACTTTAAAAAGGAATTTTGAAAAATCCAAATTAACGTATAATATTCCGATTTGGGATATTACAATGGTATCAGAGCTTTTCATCTTGCCAATCTGATGGTTTCGATGAGCTTTATGCATTTAAATCATAAGGTCAACATAAACAAAATAAATGATGCACAGTGACCGGTGGGCCCAAGGGCAAATTCATGCATATACATTGATGTCACAATTAGTTCCACAAATGCGGCAGTTGAATAACTCGCTAACTCAAAATTCTAATAGTCAGGGAAGATCATCACAAGCACAACAAGGTTATACATTTAATAATAGTCGTGAAGGACTCCCATCAAGGACTTATGTATACCCAACAATGCCCACATTCCTTCCATGAGAAGAACCAATACAGGAAGAAGATGAGGCCGAGTTGATTTTCAATGATATTAATGCATGTCACAATAAATATTTGAATCTTGATCCTATGATAAGGGATGAATTGACATTCATAGATTTTTGTCATTTATATGTGAAATGTGTACCAAAAGAAGATGAATGGCAGCCAAATTCAGTCAAACAAATCATCACAGAGCAGCTACCAAAGGGGCATAAAATTTGGATGGTTGACAATGATTTAGACAACAACCTTGAATTGCAAGAGCAGCAGGTGGAAGTAAACTATTCAGTGTTAAAAAACATCCCAACAGCATCACTCCAAGAACTCTATGAGCCCGAGTTGGAGGCAATGGTTCTTGAACTTGAACAGCGAAACAAACGTTGGAATCATCTTATGACAACCATAAATTCATCCTATTATCGCAATGAAAACAAGGATAAATATTTTATCAAAAATGAAACATTGTTTGGTCTCCATAATAACACAAAGAAAAAATTTATCTTCATGGATAGTGGAGGTGAGTCATTAATGGAGATTGTAAGGGCAAATTTGGTGACAAATGAGCTTGAACAGGTCATTAGCAGCCCAAGAAATGATCAATTTGGAGTACGTAAAGGTCCTAGGATCCTTATGCTTAGTCAAGAGCTCATTAATAATTACAGCAATGGTTATAATGCCATAAGGTTATGGGATCTGGAAAAGAACAATTGTAATAATCCCTTGCAAAAGAGAACTAATAATAATGCAATCAGTGCTACAAGGATGCGGAAAGAAACATCTAAGCTTAGAGCAAATTATAGTTTGTTGTGAAGTGTACTATCGGGTTTAAAATTGCTTGAGAACAAGCAATCTGAAGAAGGGAGGTTTGCAATATCCCCTAATACAAAGGAGACCATAAACATAAACTGCATTAATGTAAATAAATCACCAATGGAATGGCCTAAACCAATAGCAATCAAATTAACTATAGCAACTAAATTAAATAAATTGTCCATATGGGAAGGAGCACCACATTTAATGCAAGGAATAGAAGTTATATTAATGCAAGTCGTCCCAATTGATGAAAAGACACATCACTTTGGAAATGAGACACATCATTTGATGCAAAGCTATGAAGGTATTTACAAGAACTTGGTGAAGGAAAAGGATATATATTCAAATTTGACATTCATTCTCTTATCTGAAGTTTAGGCAACAACCTCTTCTTTTATAATTGAGGACGAAACCCCTCATTTATTAGATACAAGGACGAAACCCTTTGAGAGTTATCTATTAGAATATTTATAACCAGAATTCCACATTGCACATTTGATCATTATACAACATTATTTTTTATATAAATTTACTATCTTGTTAATAAGAATATAATTCTATATTCATTGAATATTATTATTTTGAACTTTAAAAAGAGATTCTGAAAAATCCAAATTAACGTATAATATTCTGATTCTGGATATTATAAAGAATTTGTAGTTTGTTGACTCCTTTGAAGCAAATGTTTGTCTCTCAAGCATGGGTGGAGTCATCATATTCCAAGAAAGTTGTTGGAGTCAAGGTTGGGAAGACAATTTTCAGTGAGACTTTTGAAACAAAGATCGTCAAGGTAACTTGAAATTTAAATTTAAATTTCAAGTCATTTCCCTTATTTTCAATTTTTTAAACTTAAATATTTATATTATTTATAAATTTGTGACACTAACTTTAATCTGTTTGTAACTTTGTAGGTGTCGGAGCCTTTGGTGAGAGTTTTACGATTAGTGGATGGAAAGCAAAACCCAATGGATTATATTTATGACGTCATGGATAGGGCCAAAGAGGTCGTCCAAAACTATTATAAGGGGATCGTGCCAAATTTGATCCCATTTGGGAGTCACTGATCAGAGGTGGAACAATCAGCGCCACCCAATGTTGCAAGAAATGCAATGGTTTAAAGTTGTTTCGCATTAAAACGACACGAAACATAGACATGACAAAGACCTGATGGAGAACGAGTTTCCTACTATTTTTGTGCATGTTTGTTTTTTCTATAATGATTTTATATTAAAACTTTTGTCATGTACACATGCGATTACAAAAAGACAAATCTTGATTTATAAAAATAAAAATATATTTAGAAAAAGACAATAATAAAATATTATATATTGCTTGTTTAGGGATTCAACAAATATTCACTCGCACAAGTTTTTAAGGACTTTATTTTTCAACTTTTTGAAGTTTAAGAATCAAAAATAATAATATTATAATTATCACTATAAAGACAATAATATTAAAATAATAATATATTTATTTTGAAGTTAAAATTTAAATATTTATGATTTTATAATTTAATATATGTATATATATAAAAATCCGTTTCTTGTGCGCAACCTCTTCCAATTACGTCTTTCGTCACATTTTCGTTGCGGTTACGTTTCTGCATTTCTCGTTTCTTGCAATATAGACTCCAATCCATCCATGCAACGGGGTACTACCTTAACCCTGGGGTTTTCTACTCCGATGGCTTCGCAAATGCTAGTGGAGAGGTTATGGAGGGGCTCTCAACATACATTGAGAGTATGGCACTTGATGTTGAGGTGAGGGACCTCATTATTGCAGAGTTGCAGAACTATAAGCAAACAAGGGGAAGGCTCTTTTCTTCAACACTAGCTATCTGAGGGAGAGCCATGCAATCACCAGATAATAGAAAATGAAGTCTTTACTTATACCTTACCAGTGACAAATTTACAATTATTAATTACTTACAAAGTTTTGAATATCTTGTTTGCAGGGTCGTCGTGGAAGATTGAGGTGGCAATACCCCACATCTTCAAAGGCTAACCCTCTGCATTTTATCTCAACCTTGTAGCGCTTTTGGATATGAGCGCAATTGAATTTTGTTTAACGCCATTCACACGAAAAAACGCAACAAGTTGAGCTAACAATGCCTCAATGACCTGGTTTTTGTGCAATACAACCTTCTACTTCACACAAAGAAATTGCAAAATGCATCAGAGGAGCCTATCGATCTAGATGAGATCTATCCCTATAGTGATTGGATGTCATAGGAGGAAGCGGCCCCCTTATTCATAGAGGACGAGATTGTTGATTTCGAGAGGCGAGCTATGGAGGGTGCAATTGCAACAGGTAGAGAGATTGGATTGGAAGGCATCCTTGAAGATGAGGCAGAGGCAAAAGCAGAGGTAGAGGTGCAGCCTTCTAGACATAGCAAGACGGGACAGTCGAGTGAGAGGACTAGAGTTTCTCAATCTCCCTTAGTTTTTCAAAGAGCAGGGAAGAGAAAATTATAAATTATTGTAATTTGCACTTGTAAATTCTTGTATAAGACTACAAATAACATTGTAGCATGTATCAGTTTGTTGTTGACAACTTGACAGCGCCACAGTTGTATTCGCATGATTATGTGATTTTGTACTTTTTTTGTATTCAAATATAATAGAAAACACTTTCCCAACGTTTTACCAACTCATTTGATCTATTTTGCTTCTATGATTTCAAAAAAAATGTATATTTGACAAATTTAAGTATTTTTTACCTGTGTCGGTTATTCCCGATTATTCGACCAGCTCTATCAATACTCGTCGGTTACCCAAAATTTCCCCTTGGCAAGCACTCGTTGCTTACGGTTATGCGAACTATGGATGAGACCATAGTCTTAAAACTCGTACTCGGCAACTACCCGGCAACCAAAATTTTTGACCTATACTCGCGTCAACAATTAAACGGAAATCATTCCACAGTGTTATCGCTACTTTAAAAAAATATATAAATTCATAAAATACACTAAAACACAAAATAATGAAATGAATGTAGAGAAATGATTGTACAGAACACAATTCAGAGTCATAAGTATGTTTTCAATGGCAAAAGGTCCATATAAATTACAATCTGACTGTGACAAACCCTTTTTCAATGGCTGTTTGCTGTATAAAGGTCCATATTAACCCTTTTTACAGTCTGTTTGTTGTATAAAGGGTTAATACGGACCTTTATACAGCAGACAGACTGTAAAAAGGGTTAATACAGACCTTTATACAGAAGACAACCATTGAAAAAAGGGTTTGTCACAGTCAGATTATAATTTGACTGTAAAAAGGGATAATACGGACCTTTATACAGCAGACAGCCATTGAAAAAAGGGTTTGTCACAGTCAGATTATAATTTAATCTGACTGCATGTTACTCTGACAGTATTAACCCGTTTTTCATTTCCACTGTTCTGCTCAGGAAAAGAAAACGACGGCAGACTGAAATATTCACAGTTTTTTTTTGCACTTTCGTTATATTTTCTAGGTTGCTTTTGGCCAGTTACAAGGCCAAAAACCTTGGTTTTTGACGGGTAACCACACTTAGAAAACCGTGGCTTTTAGCCTGGTAACCAGCCAGCAGTTTTCCAGCAGTCTACCCGCCTAAACAAAAAAAAAAGGTTTTTTGCAGGTACCCATCGGGTATGCGCGTTTTTTAATACACCGGATGAGACTACCAAATGCCCTAGCTGAGAATACTTATGGAAAAAGTCTAAAACTTTGAACTAGTGTTGCATGCTGAGCTTTCCCACACCACAATGGCCCGAATATAATTCTAAAAGCCAATAATGATTTTGTTGTTGTTTATTAAAGACACTAAAATTTATTAATAAATAAATAATTGTAGCAGTCCCTACACACTGTAGCAGCCATTGTAGCATTGTGTACAATTACTGTAGTAGGCACTATAGCAGTCTGTTCATTCACGATAGCATTTTGCACATTAATGTAGCAGTCTGTGTGTTCACTATAGCATTACGTACATTACTGCAGTGATCCATAAATTCACTGTAGCAGTTGATACATTCACTATAGCAATCACTGTAGCTGATCGTACATTTACTATTGCAATCATGTGCTCACTATAGCAAAACACTATAGTAAGTACAACATTATAGTAGATGTACAATCACTGTAGCAAACACTATAGCAGTTGTAAGGTCATTGAAGCAAAATATTGTAGCATGCAGACGATTACTTCAACAAATCATGGTAGCAGTCGCACAGTCACTGTCGCAAAACATTCTAGCAGTCATATGATTACTGCATTGTAGAGGTCGTGCAGTACTGTAAATGAATGAATTTAGAGTCTCATATGCTGCATATCCAAGAGCATATGTTCTAGCAAAGGGGGCATAAGGTTCAACAGGAGGGGCATAGATTGTGTGAGGTGAGTGGGGGCATAAAGTACCTAACAACCATGAGCATACGGCAGTGCAGGAGGAAGCTTTAGAATACTGTAATGCAGTCAACAAGGAGAGCGTACAACAGTAGGCAAAAAGTCATACAACAGTAGATGATGCAATGTACGACAGTAGCGAAGGAGCCATACAATTTAGAAAAAAGCATAGGGGGTGTACAACAGTTGATTCTGTACATAGGAAGAACAGAGGAGGAATATGATTGACCATACAACAGGATGCTTGGGGTGTACGAGCTGACTCTGGCACTACAGATGTACAATGAAGAAAAAGACTCAAATCCTTTTGGGCATATAGTAGGTCCAGGCTTGTCTCCACAGTACAAATGGTCTTGGCCCCGGTTGGGCATACAGTAAAAAAAATCAACTCATCTTTGCTCTTATGATTGTCCTTTTTATTATTTATTATTTTGCCAACATCAGGGACTTCATTAACACTAGCAGTACTTTTATCATTTTGCTTTGTAAGTTTTGATACTACATCTACCGGATTAAGAGGCTCAATACTGATCATATTAATATTTTTTGTTGTCAACTGATATAATTTTAATTTGGTCCCATTCATTTACACCCTGTACCGTCCAAATTCACTCGTCGCTTGGCCCAATTAATCATTATCTTATTGATTTAAAATGGCCAATGCTAGAGTACTTTACATTTGTGAGACTTGACTTCCCATTGACTAGTATTGTTTGATATTAACGCTCCGAACATTAAATTCTTGTGCCTTAACCATTTATCATACTTGCTTCCTTCATCTTTTTAACACCAGTGCCCTCTATTTAAAATTCATGTGCCACAAGAATTGATCACAGCAATACTTCCTCCATGTTGACATAGTCTTGGTCAGCCAATGTGCCATAATTGTTTGTTCATTCAGAGCGAACATCTTTGCATCCAACAATGATTCAAAAATAGGCCATACTTCAGTTTCTATTATTATTTTATCCTTAGACCCCACATTCACGTTCACTGAGGTCATCTCTTTTGTCTTCATGTCGGCTACGCAATCAAACTAGAGAGCCAACCTATCATCAAACTTTGACACATCTAGCGTATTTTGTGAAACCGAGTGGATAAGCCAACTATGACATTGACGGTTTGGAAGGATTTGGTATCAACAACATCTACTTCTGGTCATCTCATTGTAAACCCTCGCCTTCTTCAATCTCCATAAACTCAACACAATTGTAATCAAATTGGAACACTTCATAGTTTTCCATCAAGCGATGGAACAGACCATTGAAAGAGTTTGTCCCATCTTTCGAGGACAACTGCAACTCCAAGACCCCTTTGACATTCAATTCCATCGTACCTCAAATTCCCCTCCACCAAGCATTCTTCTTCAGAGTCCGAATCCAATAAATTTGATGAGAGTACTTCCTCACTAACTACCTAATTCTTCAGATCTATGATATACTTATGGGCTTTGTTTTCAATGGACATCAAATTCATTTTCCAGTTATGGTTGGTTTGGCTGTTATCAACCATCACCGACACAATAGAGCATCATAAGCCTTATTTCTCAACAAAATGATAACAAAAATTTGGTATAAAGGGTTGGGTTCCAATACATACCTTTTGTCCCATCTGTACACCCAAAACTCACATGCCATGTTAATTTGCTGCCACCAATTAGAATGTTGGAGGCTAGATAATTGGCTTCCCAAGACTCATATTTTTCAATAAGATGACAAAATTTAATATAAAGGATTTGGTTCTAGTAAGTACCTTTTGTCCCATCAATACACCCAATACCCATATGCCATGTTAATATGCTCCCACCAATTGGAGTGTTGGAGACCAGATAGTTGGCTTTCCAAGAATCCTCTAGAAGAACGCTCACACCAAACCCACCGTCGACAATAGTATTTGTCAGATTTACCTCCCTTGGATCTCCATATGCACGATTGCCAGTTGTCGGACTAGATTCATCGTCAGAAGCATAGGATCAATCACTTGATCACCTGACAATGGAGGCTTGACTATGGGTTCATTATTTTGCTTCTTGCTCTCCCTATCACCTGATACTACACCATCTAACGCTCGATGAGTTTTTGTATGCTCAATGTTAGACCAATGTTTTGTACAATGGCAATTATAGCATTCTTGAGTTCCGAAATGCTTTGTAATTAGATCCACTATCTTGATAGGTATGGCAATCTACAAGACTTGTCTTGCAATTGCTTTATCTGACTCATGTCAACTGGTCACCATACTTGTGTGTTCATGCGATTGTCGTCATTCTTTAACCATGGCCCTCTCAACTTCCACCCTTGCTTCAGCGAGTCTTTCTATCTTTGTTCATGCATTGGGGTAATTAGCTTTTTTTGCTTGGGCTTTGGTGATTGCCATAACCTCAGCCTCGACTATGTCAATGATGTTGACGTTCGCATGCTTTGGACAATTGCCATCGTTCGTCATTCTTTAACCATGGCCCTCTCAACTTCCACTCTTGCTTCAGTGAGTCTTTCTATCTTTGTTCATGCGTTGGGGTAATCAGCTTTTTTTGCTTGGGCTTTGGTGATTGCCATAACCTCAGCCTCGACTATGTCAATGATGTTGACGTTCGCATGCTTTGGACAATTGCCATCGTTATGGTCCCTAAGCTCACACCATCTATAGAGAAGACAAGTGTTTTAATTAAGTTGAAGACTTCCACGAACAATTTAATTAAATATTAATTTTTGTGGGATTTTTACTCGTGTATGTTTTAGTCATTACCCAAATAACATTTTTCCTCGTGCATTTTTGGTAATAATCACAAGGCAAGGGGATCCACTTTAGCACACAGCGACCATAAGCATTTGTTAGAAAGAGGAAGGAATAGTGAATGTAATTCCCGCTTTGGACTTCTCATCCTCTAGCCTCTTTCCCCATTGGCAACGCTTTTGGTGAGTGTAGTGCCTAATAAATCATCCTTGTCTCACAATTATTACCAATGTAGAATTAACCCCATTACAACCCAATCATGTATTTTAAAGTTAAGTTGAAGGCTTCCATGAACAATTTTAATTAGATATTAATTTTTGTGGAATTTTTACTTGTGTATTAAATCTAGTGTTTATTTTTAGGGCAATCTCTTGCAAAATGGCCCCACTCATTGTACTTCCAATACCATATAATTGGTCGTCCTTGGAAGTTGTATTGAATCTGACTCCCACCACAACTATTATTCTAACATCGATAATTTCTTAGCAGTGTGGTGAGTGGTGTCAACTGCTCTCTTTGTGTGAATAGTACTTGACCACTCTTATTCTGCAAAGTGTATGGGCGTTCCTTGATTGAATGCCTTGTAACTTGATAAATCTCCCAAAATGTTTTCTTGGGGCAATTCACCTTAGTGTGATCTTATACCTTGCAATCAATACACCAAAGATCCTTGCCTTCATTCTTAGCATCTCCCTTTAGTTCAACACCTAGAGCATGTATTTTCTCAAGTCTCGCACCAATCCAAATTCACTACCATCATTAGAATCAAAGTCATTTTCTTCGCTTCTTCTTCAACACAAGGATGTCTTATTCTCGCTTTCAATGTCCATGGCTCAATTGTATGCGTCTTAAGACGAGGGTGGGACCACCTTCATTTTCCTCTGCAGTAAGGATACTGACAAGATCTTTTTCAAGTTTGCCTAGCATTTCTTTGAGTCTTCTATTACAGGCTCAAGCATTCTCGTGTTTACATTGCCAAGTATTATAGATTTTCGCAACAATCTTATTGTCATCTCTAAGGAGCTTAAATTAATTCTAAAATGCTTTCCTTAGTTTCTCCCATGTTGCCTTATCATTGGTTAATCCATTTGTGAACCAATCAATGGCCACTCATCGAAAGTGTGATTAGAACGCACCACAACCAATGATGCTCATTTGTCTACCCATTGGAATTTGGCAGTTCAAATTGTGATGCATGTCCTACAATACCATATCACATCTTCAAATCCATCACCAATGAACTTCAACAACTTTTATTTTTTTGGTGTTGACACTGGGCACTTCTAACATGGCTCTTTGAATACAATCCTTCTTAGGAAGGTTTGTGTTGGACGTTTCTTTGCCCTCCTAGCACTGTCGGACCTATCCCTACACTTAACCCTTCTTTCAACAGCAATCCGTACATATCTTGCCCACTCATTTCTATGCTACTTCCTCCAACTTGTCGTTTGGGCTACAATGGACTCTCCACTTTTTTTTTTGCAACAACCTCCAACTGCACCTAGTCGAGAAGGTTCACACTTCCTCCGGAGGGAGCTGTGGCAATATCTACACACTCCTTACTCGTGAGTGGCATAGGGTCCACTAGTTCCCACTGAACCCTTTCTTGGTTTCAGCTTTGGCTCGGGCTCTGGCTTTTACTTATGCTTCGGCCTTGGCTTTTGCTTCAACTTCCGCTTACACTCTATACTTCTCTTAATTGAGGTTTGGAATTGGCTGCCTCGTGCAGCCTTTGTCTTCTTTCTTGTTCTACCAATCAACTAGACAATCGGATTTTTTGGCCCCATCCCTGATCATGTTGTCTTCTTCTCCCACCTTTGTTTGGGGTCAATGGAATTAATTACTTCTAGTACAATGTATGTTTCTCTTTGTACTGTTGTAAGATTTTTTATCGTACTTTGGTTATGTTCGGCATGGAGATGTTATTATATATTGTAATCTTTTGCCATTGTACTTTGGTTATGTTCAGCACAGAGATGTTATAAGATAATGCAGTGGCTCATTGTCAATGTTTATTGTCCAAGATGAGATTTGACGGGCAGCCTCACCCGTCATAAAAAAATGACAATTGGAAAACCTTTAGCTTTGACCCTCAATTTATAATATTAAAGTATATTTTTACATTTCAAATTTTATGGGTAAGTGAAAATCAAATTCTTGGGTCACATTTTATATTATTTTTAAAAATTCAACCAAACTTTTCTGACAATATATTGCTGCTATTGCTATATTGAACAACAAAGTTTGAATGCCCAATGTATAACGTTAATATTTTTTACATTTTCTTGAAACAAGCTCATGTCACATTGGACAGGTTGATTTTTTTACATCCTATAAAATATGTTCAAACCATTAAAAAAAGCTCAGGACAAGCATCAACTCTCATGCCTGGTTATTGTTGATTGACATTCACTTCTACTCAACATTATCCTGCCCCGACTTCACAAAGGCAATGGTGCTAAATGTTTATAAAAACTACACTCCCAAAGAAACATCAATTGCGTAATAGTAAATACATACCACAATACAGCATAGAAGAATATGAAAGTAATCACAGCTTTATTCCATAGGTGGTGCTTGATACAGGGAGGACCTGATATACAATGTCCCTTCCCCAACATACATCATTCTATTCATTACACAAATGACTCAAGGTTTTCGGTTGATGCAACTGTCAACAACCGAACATAACCAAAAGGTCATTATCATACTATCTAAAGCCAACAAAACACCCATTAACAACATAACAATGTCAGCTACTAAACCACATAATTAAATATAGGCTGATATAACATGATGATCTATAAAGATCAGATTGATACCTTGATATTTTAATAAAACTACAATGATGAAGTGGGAGAGCAGAGGGAAATGGACGTGGACACCCTATATCATTTTGAGCGGATGAAAACATTTATTCCATAAAAATTGGCACGCAAACCTCAGTTCCTCACATTTTCAGATGTCTTTGTAATATGATTAGCAGGGGGTGTACTTGAGAGAAATAATGTCCAATTTCAAAGAAAGACTGTTTCTAAATCCCTTTGATGGAAGATTTCATGCAGGAGGAAGGACTATGGATGGTTACTGGTAATGATTGTCTCCCAGTTTTGGAAAATACGTCAAGAAATGAAAGGGCAGCACCCCTGGTACCTCTCATCATGCTAATATATGATGTCGATGACTCTGAGAAACACGGTTTCTCTTTTTTGATATTTTGGTTATTATGTGTACCGTTAAAACTTTTGAGCCCAAAGATGGACCCTTTAAAAACTAGTTAGCCCGATGTAGTGGTCCTGTTTTGAATTCTCTATTTAAAATTGCAGCTAGTCACAGACCAGTTAATAATAGTACTTATAAGTTTTATTTTCTGTAATCACTTGGAAACTTTGAATACAGGTAGTGTCGCTCTATGGGATACCTGGCTGTTCTGGGTCATTAGATAGTCTTGACTCTTATGCTGGTATCTGCTAGAAATCAGATAAATCTTAACTTGGTTTTGTTTAAAATATCAATAAAAAATTTCATTTATTTTCAAAAAAGTAATAGCTATGTATGAAAATAAATGATATTGAAGAGCAACAATTTTAAAGTTAAAAATCAGATTAAAAACATGAATTTTTGTACAACCTGTATTTTATTGCTAAATAATTTAATGTTAAAAATTAAATACTTGTGCAGGTGGATTCACAAGGTTTGAACCACTCCCGAACTTGGCAATGAGGTCAAAATCCAAGAGGTACAAATTTAAACAATATACAGGTATTTTTCTGCAGGAAAGGGCTATGGGAGCCCTTCATCCATCCTTTTTGTATTTCCAAAACAGAAACAGAAACTGTTACTGCCAAAAAAGCATTTCCAAAACGTTGGGATCTTCCCAAAAACAGCCCAGAAATATTTTTGGGTCATATCAGCACAGTATCCCGGGCCCTTCCCACTTCCTTTAAAAAAAATCTAAACTAACCTTACCCCATCCTGAAGCCTAACTCCCCCTAACGAGTTTTATTAATGTCAAAATATAAAAAAATCTAAACATTCTAAACGCAGCAACATGACAGTTTGGCAGCAAAGAAGGCATAGAAATTGGCATGTGTGCATCTAATTTGAACATCCTGTCACACTAGAGTGAGGAGCATAGAAAGGGGACCGACCAAGCCTTGGAACATTCAGTCATATCAGCATCACTATTTGCATTAAAGTCGAAACATTAAGAAAAACACAACAATACAACAGGTTGGCAGAAAAGAAGGCACGGGAATTAGTGTATGTGCATTCCAGTTTGCACCTTCTGTCAAACAAGCGTGAGGACCATAAGAAATGACTGACCAAAGCTTTAGGACATTCAGCCAGATCAGCATGACTTTCGTGCTTCCGCAAGGACTCCTGCCAGTTTTGAAGTTCTAAAATATTTATATAAATACCAAATTTGTTATTTGTTTATCCTTTTAGGCACAAAAAATCGATATTAAGCGTATTTTTTATTAATATCTCCATATTTTTTATTTTCTAATTTTTTTGTACAAACACACCATTTCCAGGAGTTCCTGGAAAAATAGAGTTTCCAGCCTTGTTCCAGCCATGTAAAAACGTTTATATGCTGTTTCCATGGGTACAAATGCAGATATTGAAATCTAAGGGGAAATGCTGCACATTTAATTTTTATGAAAAATTAAACTAGAAAACTGCAGGGCAATTTACCATAATTTCCAACCTATTTCTAATAGCACCATTGAGCTATTTGATATCCAGTGATCATTAACCATCACAGGTAAAAATAATCGAAAAACATTTGATTAGGAAGTGTGACCAATTTTTTTTTGGTTTAATAAAGCCTGATGACTTTTTGCGGCTAAAGGTGTCGGTGAGTATTTAAAGAGATTGTTGTGCATCCTGTTTCTCTTTCAAACACTTGACTATAATTCTTAATCTTCTAAGAAATTACACAATAGAAATTCTGGATGAAGGGCAGCTAATAAGCCAGCATTCTGAATTCATATTAAAAACAAATATGAATAAAACACATTTAAAGGCTATTAATTGCCGAAATTAGGAATCGGGATATGTGTTGCTAGGACAGGGTCCAGTCATTTTGGAGATGGCCACAAGTCTCCTGAAAACTTGCAGGAAATGTCTCCCAGATGTAGGAGATGTATCTTGCAGCTAGGGTACATCCCCGATGTTTCTTAAAACCTCGATGAATGTCTCCTGCTAAAGAGGAAAAAAAATACAGAAAAAAAGTCAACTACCACAAGCCCCTAAAGTTTAAACTACCCACAGGAAGCCATCTTTTACACATTTAAACAGAAGAATCAACAGGAAATCTGAAGAATAAGCCCCAGGACTTAGAAATAAAAGGAAAAACAAAAGTTTAATTAAATATTGAAAATACAGGTTTGAACTTTAAACAACACAGATATGGAGTTTGTATCACAGAAGCAGTTAAAATAGAGAAAGATGACCTCATCACAGAATGTCAGGTATATAATGGCAATTCGGTCCAAGTATTTGGAGACCTTAAAATTGAAGTCTTAATGAGGAATGAATAAAGAATCTAGGGGAATTTCTGATCCGATTCAACAGAAGAATAACCAATCTTTGTAAGGAAGCAATGTCGTCCTAAGGTTCAGCCGCTTTGGTGGTTGAGACAGCTGAAACATCTGAGATCCCATAAATAGATGAGTCCTGTGATGTAAAGAAAATGTTTCATTTCAATCATTGAGGGGAAATCACAAGGAAGCAATGTTGTCCTAAAGTTCAGCCGCTTTGATGGTAACAAATGATGTCCCATTCATCGTTGGGTTTGGCGGGGTGATGAAAATCATTTCAATCATTGTCCCATTCATCGTTGGGTATCGCGGGGTAAGGAAAATCATTTCAATCATTGAAGGAAAACCATCGCTCGGGAAGGGCAACCGAGATAGACAGCCTTAATGATTCAATGTTGATGACAAAGTGTATTTTGATCTTTTATTTTTGAAATAAGTACATCAAACGTAGCCATGTATCCAGCAACGCTGATTCTGAAAACGGTATCGCCATCCCAGGGGCCAGTAACATTTTCGTGTCTACTAGTCACTGGGCAATTAGCGCACTCCACATTACCATATCGTTAAGAACAAGTTTAAAAGTTTGAAATTTAAGCTTGGGCCACTTTTGTAATCCTGTAAAGACACTGAGTTTCGGTTTAAAATCTTAAGAATTCAAGAACACACATGAAAACTGAGCTAAGCAATAAAGATACAATGTTCACAAACCCATAAACTAGGTCTAGGTCAATAATGGTAGTGATACCTGCTTGGCAACTTGATCATGGGCAGAAGGAGAAGGGGCTTCAAAGCGCCCAATTTTATTGAGCGTTGGCTCCACAAGATACGCTATGAAGGCCTGTATACTGTCCTCCTTTGGCGGCATTTCATCATCCAGCTCCATCTTCTCCACTCCCAACCAACCGAAAGAAAAAAAAAAACCACCCCAATCCCACCCAAAAAAAAATCACTCAACCTGCTTTTCTCAGATACAAGTGAAGTGGATCTGCATGCAACTTATGTGTACAAACCATGCATGGCAGAGTCGCAGTACCCCTACCAACCCACGCAATGGTTTATAAAACATTTGACAAAGACAAAATATATGTACCTACCTACTTCCACTCCCTTGCTACTTCTAACGCTTTATGGATGAACGGTGCAAACTCATTAACGATAAACTTCAACCTTTACGAAATTGTTGACTCCTTTACGTGCTTAGCGATTCATTATTGTTGTTTATCGTCATGACTCGTGATCTCAACCATGTAAGATTAATGATGGTGTAGAATGCTATATTTGTTTATTTAATGAAAACAATATATTAGTAAGACTCCAAACTTTGTAGGGTGTATGAAAAGGGAATAACTAAAATTTGAAGAAATTAAAGTGAAAACTAGTTGTATTTTGTTGTTGGGTTCTTACATTTGTAAGGATATTTATAAGAAATTGGAGTAGATGTTTAGAGACTTTTTCTAGATTAGTTTTTATAGGGGAAAAAATATATACATTTATGTATTTTGTTAAGTTCTTTGTAAGGATATTTATAAGAAATTGGAGTAGTTGTTTGGAAACTTTTTCTAGATTAATTTTTATAGGGGAAAAAATATATATATATATATATATTATATATATATATATATATATGTGTATTTTGTTGGGCTCTTTGTAAAGATATTTATAAGAAATTGGAATAGTTGTTTAGAGACTTTTTTTGGGTCAGTTTTTATAGAGAAATATATATATATATATATATATATATATATATATATATATCATAAGATGGTTTCGGAGATATAGTATAAATTTAAATATGTTAATAGTTTGGGATATATTGATGTTTATAAATAAGGGATTTTTCTTTGTGTTAAATGGATTTTTTGAGTCATTAAAGATAAGGAAATTTGAAAGATTTTTTTCAAACATTATATCTTTTTTAGGAGTTCTTATGGAAGACTAGTTTATTGTTTAATGTTTTTTTTTAATGTAACAATGAAATACTAAAAACAAAGAATCTATTAAGGATCAATTTTTGTTGTTAGCAAACCCTGACATGTGAAAAGGGATGAAGTCGGGATTGTGTCCCAAGTAAACTTGGTGAAATGGATACCCCTCAATCTTTGACTCTTAACTTAAGATCATCGCATAAAACAGTGATTCATCAAAATAAATACTAAGAACAAAAAAATTATTGAAGATTGATTTAGATCAACAAAAATTTACAGATTTGAATGTGAAATATAGAATTGTGAGTTGAAAGTAGTAAATTGACAAATAGATATGCAAACCTAGTCCAAACTGAATGTATGTTAATTGTGTGGGGTGAATATTGTTGGAAAATGACTCTAAGGACCTATGAATTATGTTGCGATCGAAATTAGTGTTGACAATTTTGACCCCATAGGTCAAATTGTAACCTCTACCATTCGAAGCTCTACAGGAAAAAGACTTCAAGTTCTCAAGGAAGAAGACTTAGGATTTTTTCTTACAAGCTGATTGAAGAATTCATTCTTTCGAGAAAGTCTTTTCCAAAAGCCGGAAGGGCAATTTGCAATAGTTCCTATACAAGAATTCCTACAGACTTTTGTCTGAAGGAATTGTCCATTTTAAAAAGGAGAAGTTGAAGATAGATTTCCTTCAGACTTTTTATCCGAAGGAAACAACCGAAAGAAACATAGAGACTTTTCAAAAAATCTAAAGGAATTCCTTAAAACAAATTATCCGAAAGAATTCCTCTAAAAAGCTTACTTATTATTTTGGGAAAGTCTTTTACAGAAGCTGAGGGGACACTTTGTAAAAATCCGAAGGACTTGTCACAAAGTTCGAAGGGCAGTTTCAAAAATCCGATAAGGCATTCTTTGAAAGCCAAAGGGTATGTGCCCTTTGAAATAAGGCAATTTTGAAAGTCCGAGGGATTTCCAAAGGGCTTGTCAAAAAGCCTGAAGAGCACTTCCAAAAGGCCGAAGGACCATTTACAAAAATCTGAAGGGTCAATTCCATGGAAAAGTGAACCGTCTCAAAAAGTCTGAAGCACTGGTGGATAAATACATTTTTTCTGAAGGATACCTTCAATTTGTCTAAACAGATTGTTTCAAAAGCCCAAACGGCTATTTCATATACCGAGGGATCACTTTCCCTTCGAGAAAGTCACTTATCAAAATTTTGAGGGACACTTTCAAGACTCCGAAGGGTACTTTCCCTTCGGAGAGTTCATTTGCAAAATCCAAGACAATTCCTTCAGATTTTTTGTTTGAAGGAAAAATGCATAAAAGAAGAGCTTTAGACATTTTTTTCGAGAGGAAAAAGGTCAAAAGAAAGAGTCTACTTTACAAAAGTCGAAGGGACATTATAAGAATTTCGAAGGAACATACAAAAAATCTAAGGGACATGTAGAAAATGCCGAAGGACCTTTACAATTTTTTTGAAGGGTTACTTTACCTTTGAAAAAGACCATTCAAAAATTTATGAAGGGTAGAATCCCTTCAAAAAAATATTAATTACAAAAACTTTGAAGGGTTATTAACCCTTTGAAAAAGGACTTTATGAAAACGCTGAAGGAATTCCTACGGGCAAAAATCCCAAAGGGTATATGTCCTTCGAGAAAGTTCAAAACAAAAAGTTCGAAGGGTGCAAGAAGGAAATAATTCAAACTTTTTGTCTAAGAAACAATTTTGAAGACTTAATTCCTTCGAACAATTGATCTGAAGGGATTGTCTGAGAGCAAGAATTTACCCGAGGCAAAGGCCCGAAGGAATACATGAATTCCTTTAGAATTTTTGTCCTATGGAAAGGATGAAGAGACAATTCCCATGAACATTTTGTCTATGGGAAAATGACAAAGACATAAACTCAATGAAGGATTTCCTTTGGAAAGGAAGAGCCCAAACAAATTATCCGCAGGAAATAGACAGAGACAAAGAACCAAAAAATGCAAGGGATTTCAACAGCCAATAAACAAATTAACGCATTTTATAGTCTATATGTAGAGCATGCAAAGTGGCCCATAAATAGGATTAGACATGTCCAAGACATGAAGCCATTTCAAACATGACTCTTTCAGTTTTAAAATGAAGACTCGTTTGCATGAAGAACTCAAAGAGTTTAACATTGGAGAACTTAACACAAAATTCTATGCATGCACTCTTGTTTTTCTCATTAATCTAAGCCTTTTAAATGTTTCCAGCAGTTTAAGCAGATATCTAAATTCAAATGTGGCATAGCTTTTCATGCACGTGGAGATCATTGGAGGTTGACTATTATTGAGTTCTAGTTGACTAGTTATCAAGTGCTACATCCAATCATGCTTTCCACGCAATAGAGGACATTCTTGTCAGGGGATCTGTAGCTCTACCAATTAGAGCACAATTGATTACTTTCTTATATGCAATTAAACACGGAATTATACCAGAATGATAAAGTAGCTAGAAACTTGAGACAGCAAAGAATTTGAGAGACAATACACACTCTTGTATTAAATACTACTAGAAGAAATACAATAAGGAAGATGCCACTTCTTCCTCCACCTCAAAGGCTTGCCACACCTCAAGACCTTCTTCTTTCTCTCTCTTGCTCAACACAACAACTCTAAAGCCTGAGTTGTTATCCCTCCTTGAATGCTTCAGCTGATCTCCTTGACCTTACACCTGTAGATCTCCTTGACCTTGCTAGCTTCAATGCCTTTACTTGCCTTAGAATTACATTACAATACATGCCTTATGGGTCTATAAATAAGATCCCATGCTTACAAAAATAGAACTCTAACTACTCAAATTAGACACACAGCTCGCGACTTAAATTAGCCCCTTAGCATGCAAACACTCGGTTCAACTAACTGACTGTTCATCAACAGCAGTTCCGAAAATACACAGGTGACCGACGCTGGTCCCTGCTGGTCTGGTGCTGCCGACGTCGACCGACTTCCTGCCGTCGCCGGTCTCCTTCTCCACTGCACTTGACAGACGTCGGTCATACTGCCAACGCCGATGGCTCTGGTTCTTCAGCATCCTTCCTTCTAGTGTCTGCAAATAGTTGAAGCTTTTAGCTCCACACCACAACAATCTCCCACTTGGAGATAAATAGCTGCAACCTGTACCTGTACTTGTACACCATCTATTTTGTTCTTTAGGCTCTGTATCCCTCTTCAATGTCACTCTTGAAGACCAACCACCACGTAAACCTGTGATGCAATACCTGTATCTTATGCCACAAGAATTTTGTTGCTCCCAAATTCTCCATGACATACTTCTGAACCAACTCTACCCTTAGCTCGGAAAACTCCCTGTATATGAAACCCTGCAACAAGTAACACAATACAGTAACAGGATAATGTAGCTAATATTATCCAACCTGGTAAAGATAAAATACAATGGTCAAACCTCCATTATTTTGCAGCATAATCAAGACCATATACCATAGCCTTCTGTCTCATGTATCCATCCACTCTCTTCTCTAAAACGGGAATCCATCCCTCTATCCAGTGCTTTCTTCCAGCTGACAACACTACCAACAAATACTTGTTTGGTTCTCCAACGACTCACACTCCTCATCCATGCCAAGCTCCCACTGTTTCTGGATTCTATCTGCATTGCTTCTTCCATCTTCCTAGTTCGTGACTATCAGTAAGCAATATAAAGAAGGTAAACAATGAATATGAGGTTCACATACCTTTCCTGACCTCCACATGGGTGTTTGAGACTTAGTAATTCACCCAACATCCACTCCAGTGATCGATCTAGGCCATCTCCCAGTCTGCTCCCGATCGATGTCGGTTCCCTGCACTAATCCTGACTACCGACGTCATTTTCCTGGCCGACGCCGGTGTCCCTCCTGCCGACGTCGGTCCTTGTGATCGACGTCGGACTTCTCCTGTCCGACCTACCGACCCTGCTGGTCTGCACATGACCGATGTCGGTATCTGGATGACTGACGTCGGTGCCAAGCTATCGACATCGGTGTCTGTGTGTTCCTGTAAGTGATGAAATTTTCATCTGCGAGCTCTTCTTGGATCAAACCTCTGTCCATGCTGCCCTGCTCAGACTTATTCAGCCCCTGTGACTGATCTCTGTCTTTCATCTCCTCCAAAAACACCAAGGCTTCTTTGTTCCTGTCAAAAGCATCAAATTTCCTCTTTCTGCAATGAACTGTATCTGTGCTTGCCAAATTTGAACACATACCTTTTGAATCAAGAACTTCCATTCTCTTCCTGTTCTTGTGACCAAGCCTATTAGGTCACATCTTTGAATCTACACCAGAAGTAGAATCAGTAATACAAGTAGACAGATAAAGGGTATCTACTTTCTTACCTCTTGCTAGAACAAGTGCTCCCTTGGTAACCTTCCAAGAATCCACTGTGAGGGTTATTGTGCATCCCTCATCTCCCAACCTTCCTACAGAAATCAGACTCTGCTTTAGAATCAGAACATGCATGACCTCTTTCAACACCCACGTGTTGTCAATCTGCAATCTCAGCTGCACTTTCCCTTTGCCAACTATCTGACAAGGCGTACCATCCCCTAAATAAAGAACTCCAAAGTCTCCTTGTTCATACTCGTAGAACAAATCTCTATTTGGGGATGCATGAAAAGATGAACCAGAATCTAAAATCCATGATCCTACTTGACTATCTGAAGAAAGTATGAGAGCATCCTGCATCACAATATTTGCATCCTTTGCTTCTCCCATACCTGCATGTTGATTCTCTTTATCTCTCAACCAACACTCCTTTGTATGTCCTTTCTTTCCACAAAACCAGCAGGTAATACCTTTGGACTCGGATCTCCTTCCCAACCTTGATTTCCCTTGCTCAACCTTCTCCCTTTGCCTTTCCATGCTTTCTGCACTTAGAGCATTCCCCGATGATTCACCTGTGCTTCTCCTGCGTATTTCCTCATTCAAGATCACACTCACAACATCATCAACTTTTAAGATTTTAGAAGCAGATGCAGAGTTACTTACTGCCATAACCATACCGTCCCAACTTTCAGGCAAAGAACATAAAATCAAGAGAGCCTTTACCTCATCATCAAAAACAATATTGACTGAAGCTAGTTGGTTTACCAAACCATGGAAATCACTGAGATGAGTATGTACCGATCCACCTTCCTGCATTTGCAAAGTAAATAGCTGCTTCATAAGACATACCTTATTAGAAGCTGAGGGCTTTTCGTATAAATTTGCCAAGGACTTTATCAACTCTTCCGTTGTCTTGCACTGTGATAAGCTGGAAATCACAGACGATGCAAGGCTCAACCTTATGGAACCGAGAGCCTTTCGATCAATAACGTTTAATTCTTCATCCTTCATATCTGTGGGCTTGCATGCAACCCCACCCAACGATAAGTACAAATCCTTCTGATACAGATAGTCCTTAATCTGCATCCTCCAGTGTTGATAATTCTTGCCGGTAAACTTCTCCATTCGTAGCTTACTTTCTCCTGCCATTGCTGAACTCCCACTCAATCAGAAAACCCTGTGAATGACCTGTAATCAAAAACAATACCCTGCTTCCTGCAAACCGTAGCTCTGATACCACTTGTCAGGGGATCTGTAGCTCTACCAATTAGAGCACAATTGATTACTTTCTTATATGCAATTAAACACGGAATTATACCAGAATAATAAAGTAGCTAGAAACTTGAGACAACAAAGAATTTGAGAGACAATACACACTCTTGTATTAAATACTACTAGAAGAAAATACAATAAGGAAGATGCCACTTCTTCCTCCACCTCAAAGGCTTGCCACACCTCAAGACCTTCTTCCCTCTCTCTCTTGCTCAACACAACAACTCTAAAGCCTGAGTTGCTATCCCTCCTTGAATGCTTCAGCTGATCTCCTTGACCTTACACCTGTAGATCTCCTTGACCTTGCTAGCTTCAATGCCTTACTTGCCTTAGAATTACATTACAATACATGCCTCATGGGTCTATAAATAAGATCCCATGCTTACAAAAATAGAACTCTAACTACTCAAATTAGACACACAGCTCACGACTTAAATTAGCCCCTTAGCATGCAAACACTCGGTTCAACTAACTGACTGTTCGTCAACAACAGTTTTGAAAATACACAGGCGACCGACGCCGGTCCCTGCTGGTCTGGTGCTGCCGACGTCGGCCGACTTCCTGCCGTCGCCGATCTCCTTCTCCACTGCACTTGACCGACGTCGGTCATACTGCCGACGCCGGTGGCTCTGGTTCTTCAGCATCCTTCCTTCTAGTGTCTGCAAACAGTTGAAGCTTTTAGCTCCACACCACAATAATTCTCACATTCCAACTCAACTTCAAATTGATTAAAACTTAATTCAAGACATCCAAAGTTGGCATAAATTTCATGCATGGGGTAGATTAGTCTCATGATTGGGCCCACTATCCATTTTTAACACCAAAGAGCTTTCATGCAAGACATAACACAAAATAGATTTTATTTGAAGGCTAAAATAACACAAGTTAGACTGAGTTGACCTCTTCTTCTATTTTCAATGCCAATATCTTTACTATTGTATACTTTTCTATATAAGTTGGTTTTTTAGCCTTGAATTGTATCCCTCTTTTGGCAAGATCATATTTTGCCAAAGATTGAGTTTTGTAACCTTTTTCAAGATTAATAGAAGGACAGGTTTCAATTGTTAGCTACTAGTATAGTGTATTTATGTTAGTGATTTACATATGTTATAGAGCTTTTCTTCCTTGACAAATATTGATTCTTACCTAGTTACTAGTTGATCAGATTACGCAAGTCATGTTCTATGTTTGATGTCTTTTAGTTGAAGTTACAGTGGATGAAAGTGGGTTGTTAGTGCCTTAAATCAAGCTTATTCCATCATTTCCCTCAAGATTTGATCATCAGATAAATCCTTTTCATGAAATACTTATGCATATTGGTCAATTGGATTTGAAAGTTCAGCGTTTTTCCTATCTAGATCTGTGTTTTTTAGGAGCTCAAATTGAGTAGATCAACTCAAAATTTAGGTGTATCACCATCATTAGATAGGATTTCCTTTTAGTTATCTTTTTCTTCTCTTTTCCCAGTAGTTTGTAGCATAGTAGAGATCCTAATTGATACACCAAAGGGAGCTAGCCCTTATATCTAGAGACTCAATCCATTGATTAGGCCACCCATAACCTCAGATTATTTTTATGTTTTAGCAGACTATGAAGGCCTGAAACTACCTATTATCTCCAAATATTGCACCTTAGAGAGGGCTATTTAGGCCTCCTCTAAATTTGGGCAATGTTGGGACATTTCCAGGCCTATGGATATGCCTATAAGTGGAAATGAACCTCTAGGTTGAAAGGGCTAGCTTCCTGTATTAGATTTTATGCAATAAGACTACTGAACTAGTTTATATGAGTGAAAAGAGTCAGAAGTTTGCATAAATGAAAATCCTAGTCTAAAATGGTGATACACCAAGAATTAGTATCCACATGTATGTCTTATACTTATGAACAATACAATAGAATATAGTCTATAACTCAATCTTTAGAAGATTCCAACATAAGTATTTCAATGTAGAGATAAAATGAATGAGATCACACAAGGTAAATAAGTAGAAAAGACACCCTGTATAGTCCATAAAAAAGGTTACACATGTGTGAGATCTCATATAGCTAGAATGCACTCTCCATGACCTATTGGATTAACTCTTTGCTTAAAAACATGAAGGATAGAGAACAGAAGGATAAAACATCACTTGTTGTCACTCTGTGTGTCTTACATGCCCAAACAAATGTCTATAACTTAGAAAAAAATAGACTTATGCTTCTTTGCTCAAAAGTAAGAAAATGGCAAAACATTCTAGCAGGGCTTTATCATATTATCTATGGATGATAAAACAAGAGCCCTAGGGTCCTATTTATAGCAAAAGAGGGAGAGAAGAGAGATCTCTTAGGCACCAAAATAGAAGCCTCCAAAATGGTTTACAGTCACCATTCTGTGAAACAAATTTTAATTATTCTCTTATTCAGTTAGAGTTTGTCCTTCTCTTTGATTCGCCCTCTTGAAATGACTAGGATCGTTACAAAATCAATGGTGAGATGACCCTCCATAAGAAATGGCTCAAATCACTTAAAAATCAATGGATTCTTCCTGAGAGTTCCCACATTTTGCAATGCAAACCCAATCAGGTTTTTCAAGTGACTTTACTTCTACTTATTTTTTTAGGTTCTTTGATTGCTTTTACTTGTAAAAGTCATAAGCAAATCTCTTTAGAAATCCTAATTTGCACTGTCTCTTCCTTTTTGGGCTTCTCAATTATTTTTACTTGTAAAATTCATAAGCAAAGATCTTTAGAAAACCCGATTTGCAGTACCCTTTCTTAAGACCCTATCGGGTTCTCTAAATGGCTTTACTTCCTATTTAAAGATTTTAGGCATGAAATTTGACATCCTGTAGCATGTTATATTTGAATCTCAATGGCTAGTTGGCCACCCTAAATTTAACATTTTGTGGCACGTCATCTTGTACCCTAATGACTAGTTGGTTGTATTAAACTTGACATCCTACGACACGTTATGGGGATCCATCAGGTTTATGTTTCGAGCAATTTTCTTGAAGTAATTCCTTCAAATAATTTGTCTGAAGGAATTTATTTAGGGATTTTGCCCAAAAGGCAATGGTTAATTCCTTCAAGAACTTTTCCCAAAGGACACTTGGGAAATTGTCCTTCAAAAATTGTTTCAAAGAATTACTTCGAGAAAATTGCTCGAAAGGCAACGGTTAGTTCCTTCAAGAACTTTTCCTGAAGGACACATGGAGAATGGACAAAGTGCCCTTTGAAGAAGTTTGAAGGGTCACTCAAGAAGAAATGTGCCCCTCAGAACTTTTCCAAAGGGTCACTTGGATAACAAAGTGCCCTTCAAAAAAGTTTGAAGAGACACTCGGGAGAAACGTGCCCTTCAAAACTTTTTTGAAGGGTCACTTGGGAAGAAAAGTGCCCTTCGAAAAAGTCCAAAGGGACACTTGGGCTAAAAAGTGCCCTTCAAATTTTTTTCGAAGGGTCACTTGGGAAGAAAAGTTCCCTTCATAAAAGTCCGAAGGGACACTTGGGCAAACAAAGTACCCTTCAAAAAAGTTTGAAGGGACACTTGGGTTGAAAACATTGTCAAGACCATTTCGGGTTTTGTGATTGCTTTTGCTTGTAAATGTCATAAGACTTGTTCCTTGAAATACCTAAAGTCATGCATCATTGGAAACTCACAAAGCATTGGAAGGAGTAATTTGGGTTGACAAACCCATATTACTTCTACTCATGAAATTTTAACAAGTTGAGTCGTTCAAAAAACCCAACTTGGTCTTGATAATGTAACTCAAGTTTACGAGGGGCCAAGACTTGATTTATGGAGAACCTAACATACACTACAATGGATACAAAAAACCTTAACCTCCTTGAATTGAAATTTTGAACATCTGGAATGACCTATTCTTGCAACTGTTGTTTGGCTCTCCATGAAAATGGTTGAACAAATTGTACTGAGGTGAAATTTGGTCAACACTACCTTCACAAGGGTGCGAATTTGATTGACAACAAGTAGGATTTTAAAATGTGTTGAGACAAGGCCATATTAAGAGGATAGGGTTACATTATGGCCTTATTTCTTCATTATGATAGCTTCCTAATTGATTGTGCAATTTATTTTTTGATTTGATTATGTGCACTTATGTGTCAAGGTTTATTGTTTATCTATGTATGTTGATTTGACATGCAAAAGACTTACAAATTCAAAACCCTAGCTCTTGCACATAAATCAAATTTAAATAAAATGTCAAAAGGGGGAATAGAGCTATGGGAATAGTCAAACTATTCTCATAAAACTCCATGTATTATGAATGTTGCCTACATAGCCCAAAAGGGCCTTAGGCCAATGTAGTTCTCCTTCCTAGAGTGAATGTGTGAATCTTGATCTTTGCTAAATGAATGAAACTATATATATTACTTTAAATGTTTGATAATGAGTACCCTTGATCTATAATAAAAAGATTTAATACTTGGTATATGACTGTTAGAATATAATAGAATCAAAATTAGAAACAATAGTGCTCCTTTACTTAACATGTAGTGGGATTGTAAAGTGATCACTATATATGTTTAGAGAGACCTTGATATTCTTATATATAATAATATTTTGAATATTTCTGCTAACTAACCTCATTTAAATCACATGAGGGGTAAAATTCAACATCTCAAATAAAAAAAGTCATCATTGGAGCAGGAGTGGATAAGGCTACATTAGTGGACAAGGTCGCAATACGACCCTATCCAACCTAATATGGTCTTGTCCCAAAATGAAAAATATTGATGGAACTAATTTGACAAAAGTTCATGAGAATAATAGGGATGTTTGAAAGATGTTTTGATCGATTATAAGACAATTAATAGAATAGTGAATGCTCTTCTATATATTTCAAGTTAACAGAATGGGGAATATACCAAGTAAGGGTAAGGATGTCAAGATTAAACATCATCAATCACTCAATGATTAAATTAGTGTCTAAATTTACCCCAACTTTATTATAGTGATGCAATTATGTGAAATTACTAGAGTAAATGAGATATAAACTTAAGTATGTATACACACTTTGTCTTTTTGATGTGAAGTTTAGTTGTGCAAGATGCCTCAATGCAAAATCTACAATAATGCCACTAAAAGTAGTTATTGCCCATATTTTAAAATATTAAAAATTTAGAATTTGAAATTTTACAATTTGAAAAGAGAGAAAGGAAAGTATACACTTGGAATATTATGTAATTTAATTGCTCTATAACTTGAAAATGGAGAAGTGTGTACCCTCTTGTTGAGGTATTTTGAGAAATGTTGAACCTGTGGCAAACTAAGAGTGATCAAGTCTCATTTTGAAAACCAATGAAATCCCTTGAGTTAGAAAATTTGTGTATTCCAACTCTCATATAATGATATAGAGTAATTTGTAAAATAATTGAGGGGTGGAACCACCAAATGTAGCTCACTAGAATGGAAAAAGTGAAACCATATATGTTGAATGTCACCAAACTCTTGTTGGCAATGTGATTTTCATTGATGTCAAAAAAGAGATTATTGGTATTATGTATGTACTTAATCCTCAAGGAAGAATATGGTGATTAGAGGATATGCAAGGGATTCTATTAGAGGTCAAGTATGATTGGAGTACTTGTGTGCATGAGTGGAATTCATCCAATTCTTCAGATTAATCATCTAGACATTTTGGGTATATAGAGGAAAATCTTAATAGGTAGATTGTTGATGTCACCATTACCACATGTGGATGAGTTTGGGGAAGTTGGTCATATGGTTGTGATCACATTAGTCCCTAGTTGTTATGCACCAAATTTGAAGCCATGTGATGAAGCGCGGTAGAATATATGAAGATGTAAAGTTAGCTAGTCAGATAGAATTCACTAAGTTTTTATACTTAGCCAAATTTGTAGAAGGGCTCAAGTAGAGCCAAGTAAGCATGTTGATTAGGTCATCATTCATACACACAGAGGTGTTGAGATAAAATGATCATATGGGTTTGTTCATTTTTGTGCCTAGTTTTTATGCACTAAATATTAGGTGACATGATGTAGTGCGACAAAAGATATGCATGAGCAAAGTTGGGCTCCTAGGCATTTTTATAGTGTTTTCCCACAGTCAAATTTGTAGATGGCAAGAAAAAGTTGAGTAGGCATTTTTATGATGTCATATCTTACACATATGAAGGTTTTTGGAGTAGATGTATATATGGATGGAATCCCATGTGTAAGAGGATCTTATGCGCTAAATTACAGGTCATGCGATGAAGCACATCAAAATTTATGCAAGAATAAAGTTGGCCTTCCTAGCAATTCTAACCATAGTTAGCTCTATAGAAGAAGAATCTAAGTGAGTAGATTAATGGAATTATATCTAGCATGTGCAAAGGATTCAAGAAGACATGAGCATATGTATTTGTTCATTATCATGCCTAGTTTATATGGTTTAAATTTTAGAATAGGCAGATGAGTGAAGCAAAAGATATGAAGGTGCAAATTCAATGTTCTAAGCATATTGAGATGGTCCCCACAGGCAAATCTGCACAAGGTAAAGTTTGAGCTTGTTAGAAGATCTAACGGTGAGCACTTAATCATACGTTAAAAATCCAATGATGTATAATCAATTCAATATGTCAAAGGCACCTATGAGTAAACGCGCTAGTGACTAGTGTCATAATCATGGAGCTTAAATAGTAAATCTATGGTGCGATTTAAATTCAAATAGTCAATAATCAACATGAGGATGCAAAGTGTCTCAATAGCGAGAATTGGCATCAATGTGTAAAAGGCACACACTAATGCCAAGAGTCATATTCTCAAGAGCTCATCAGAGATAAAGATCAAGCTTGTCAGAAGATCGAACGATGACTGGATGATCATGCAAGAAAGATCCAAAAGAGTGAGTGGACTCAATGGGATCAAGTGTTTGATATTTAATGAGATGAAGGCAAGTTAAAGACCAAACAAGTTTGATGAGATCAATAGAGCGTATATGTTCCAAAGATTTAGGAAGCAACGAGATGAGATAAAGATCTCGATGTTTAATGATAAGACAAAAGTAAAGTTCATATTAGTTTGAAGATATAATAGCATGTAGGAGCTCAAATCAAAAGATTTAACAGATGTATTTTAAAGTTGAATCATTAAAGCCCAAAAGCATATAAAGATCCAATGGAGCACGTGAAGACGAAGAATCATGGTGGTGGAGCATGAGTTCAAGATGTGGAAAACTTGTTATTAAAGACAAGAACTAAAGTCCAACAAAACCGAGTGTGATGTGTTAGTAAACTAGTATGAACACATAAAAGATATGAACCCTAGATCAATTGCTTATATATTTTATCTAGGATACATGTAAAAGCTGTTGGAGTTTATTGAATTGTGTCAAATAGAGAAATATAGAGACATAGAACTAGAGGGGTAAAGAAGAGAAGAGAAGGGGAGAGACGAGAGATGAAGTGTAGAGCACGAGCAATTACAAACTAGACCTATAATTGAGATTAAAGAATTGAATTCATTTATGAATCTATATTATAATCTGGAGTTGTAGCTCCATATAGATATGATTTGTGGGTGCCATCAAATAAGCTAAGTTGGTGCTTAGTTAGGGAGTGGGTGTTTCCATAGAGTAGGTGCTCTTAAATTAGGGGATTCGTGTCTCCTTAGAGTTGGTGCCCTTAAACATTGTAACCAGTGAGGTTATTTATTGTGAAGTTGGATTAGAATAGTAGATTCTAGCAGTTATTTTCATGGTGGTTTTTTTCATATTGATTTTTCCATAGTATATTTAGTGTTGTGTCTATTTTTGTGTATGTGATCTCTGCATATAGTTTTAATATGCATTAAAAAGATAAGAAAAGGACTAATTTAATCAATCTACTGATTCACCCCCCCCTCAGTAGATAGTTGTGTTCTAACAACTATAACATGTCCCACTTGCAACATGAAGACAAATCACCCTGTTGTAGACTGATCTAGATTCTATTTGAAAATTTGCACTTTGAAACATTTGAAATTTGAAATTTCCATGTAGCAACATGAATGTGAATATCATACCTTTTGTATCTATATAGAATTGATATTCAATGCCCACTGAACATGAATTTTGTAGGAATGAGTGCACACATTTGGCATGTGCCCCCATAATTTGAAAATAATGAATCATGCTATAATTATGAAAATTGTATGATATCATAAATCTGAATTTGCTCATTGTTTGTGATGTCCCCATTTTCGGATCACTTATGAATAGGTACTGAAGACCTTTAGTCTACTTTCCTCATAGACTAAGGGATAACTTTTAGGGTTTTATTTTATTAATTAATTATAATTGTCTGAATATTAATTTTTATCATTTATCCATATTGCAAGTGAGACATGTTAGAGTTGTTAAAATACAAGGTGGAGATCTTATTCTTCATAGGGTACAAATACAAGGTGGAGATCTTATTCTTCATATGATAAATTTTATATTGTGAATCTTTATGCTTGAAGAATGATTGGGATGTATGCTCAATAACTGCTCCCATAATTTTGAGTTGATTAATAAATAAAAAGGTGTTTTGTGACACCACCTTACAAAGGAATATTTTATGCTTGCCCTAGAAATGGGGTGATTTGCCTTGGTGATCTTTAGAGAGGGTTTTGAGGACAAATTGGGTGTCTGATTGCTCAAAACTAGTTGTTGGAATTTATTATTAGTTTTTTAAAGTGTGGCATTGGGTTTTTGGATGATTGACAAGGCTCTCAAGGGTTAATTGATTGGAAAATTAAATAATAATTTTTTGGATTATTATTTATTTATTTGATAAAATTTTATGGTTAATTTGACTTCATGAACTAAAGATCTGAGCCTAATAAATAATTTATGACTTTTCCTAACTATGGCAATTTTTTTAGGCAAGCTTGAAATGTCCTTGAGGGTTCCCTAGACTCTAGTTTGTGAAGAATATTTAATTCTAAATTTATTACAACCTTTTGACTTGGGGTGACTTCACTTAAGAGGTTGTTTGATCACTTTGGGTACCCTAGAAGGGAGGTAGAATTATTTAGATATTTTTGAAATTTTTTCTATGGTGATTGCAAGGGTTTGAGGAAGATTTTGGAGAGAGAAAAACTCTTATTTTTATGAGAAAAATTAGATATTTTCCAGCAATTATATTTCAAAAAAAATATTCATTTTAGTGTAAAAAGGTACATTTGCATATTGCAACATTGTTATAGCCATTTACTTTCTTTAATTTTCATTTGTTGCTCATATTTGCATGTTTCAGGGTGAATTAAGGTTGAATCAATTGCTGGAAATTGTCTATTTATCCTTTGTACTTTAGCACCAAGGCTTTGGTGAGATTGGGTGTGTTGAAGCTTCATTTTTTAGCTAGGGTTGGTTGATTTTTCAAATTTTAAAATTCATAATTTATTTTCATAATATTGGGATTTTAAGGAAAACCCTTATTTGGTCTTTTAACCCAAAAAAGGGGACATTACAGTGGTATCAAAGCGCTAATCTTGTTCACCTGTGAGGTTTGGTATTGATTTGGATGCAAGTAGATAAAAATATTTTTTATTATCAGAGAAGAGAAAAAGCCATGGATGACCAAGGGTTTACTTTAAAACAGGTTAAGTTTTTTAGGGCTTGATCAAAGAGAGCTAAAATGATCTTCGACATGCATTGGGTATGCAATTTACAGCTATGTTGAAGGCTACTTTAGCTCCAAGCAAGAGCCATCCCTTCAATGGAGAAGGAAATTCAAGTGACAATGATAAGATTTCCATCAAACCTCCTCATAAATTATTCAAGGCTAATTTTTTGCAAAAAAAACCAATGACTAAGATTGAGACACCAATGTGTGACCCACTTGATACATGCCAACAAGAGCATGTAGCCCTCAGTTTTGACACACAAGCACCCTTATCTTTTCATGAATTTTGTGAGATGAAGAATGTGAAAAAATCAAGAGGACCAATCATGCAACCTCGTAGATATTTAAAACAAAGGCGGGGTAAGGTTTCTTTCCCTAATTTTGATGGTATTGATAAACTTTTAGTGAGATCATGGTTGCAAAAATTGGAGATCTATTTATCACTCAACCCCATGTTTGAGGATGAGGCTCTCAAATTCATCATGTTGCACTTGGAAGATGTTACTCACGAGTGGTGGTTTCATGGCATGATCACATAAGGCTATGAATCTATTACTAAATTGGATATAAGAGATCTGGAAATCCACTTTCAAGTGTTGGCACAACTCAATCAAGATCATGATGTTGAAAGGTGTGTTGTTGATTTTTAAAAGATTCTTGTCATGGTACCGGATGTTAGTGAAAGAAGGTTGGTTGTTCTCTTTATGGAGGGTTTGATTGAGCCTTTGAGAGCTTTGGTAAAATATTTTAACCCTATTTCTTTGCAATATGTGATTACTAAAGATTTGGATCTCGAATGTTCAGCTTACAGGGGCAATGTTTGGCCAAAAGAGCAACCAAGAGAAGCCACTTATTCATTGCCAAAAGTGGGAAATATAGGGTAGATAAGGTCTAGTTTTAGTGGGAAACCAAAGGAACCAAGTAGGCAACCTAGGGCAGCACCTAACATGCCACCAAAAAAGTCTTTTTAGTCTTATGTTCCTCCACACAAAGTGTTTCCCTATAGTATAAATATGAAGGATGCAAGAGATGAATTGAGAAGGAAAGGTTTATGCTTCACTTGAAAATATCCATGGACTAAAGGTCATCATTATATGGGTAAAGGGCAAGTCCATTACATTGAGGTAATTAACGATGATTCAGATTTTTATATTATTGATACTAATGTTCAGCAAAATAAAAATGTTATTAATGAGCATGTGCATGAGGAGGACACACAAGACCTAGGTAACACACTTGATTCTCTTTCAGGAGCTCCCAAGTATCATGCATTTGGGGTGAAAGGCACATTGAGGGGACAAAGGATGACTACATTAGTTGATAGTGAAGCCACACATAACTTCATTGATGGAGGCTTAGTTATGAAGATGGCATTGGAAACCATAGATTTTAAGGGCTTCAATGTGACTATGGTAGATGGGTTCACTATTTATTATTTCAATAAGATTCCACAACTTCCACGCACTCTTATGAAGCACAAGGAAATTGATGATTTTTATGTTTTTGACATTGGGGACATTGATATTGTTTTGGGTGTTCAATGGTTACATTCATTAGGTGAATCACCCAAAACTATAAGACCATTGAGCTAAAATTATTCAAAGAGGGAAATGAAGTGGTCCTCAAGGGTCTAGCTAATGGTGATCCATAATAAGTGTCTATGAAGAGGATGGAAAGGGCTTTTAGGAGGGGTCAAATTACATGGGCAGGAAGCTACCTTATTATAGTAAAATCAGAAAAAATAGAACAATAGTCCCTACATGGTGAGTTTCAAACTATTCTTGATAAGCATGTTCGTATTTTTGTTGAGTTACCTCATGGGTTACCATCAGATAGAGGTTTTGAGCATAATATTGAGTTGGAATTGGGTGTCAAATTTATTATTATCACACCATATCATCACCCAAGGGCTTTCAAATAAGAAATTGAAAAGACCATCAAAGAATTGCTTGACATGGGGCACATAAGGCCTAGGTCAAGTTTCTTTGCTTCTTCAATGGTGTTAGTAAAGAATTTTTTTGGCATATCTCAAAAGAAAGCATATGTGTAAGATTTAATCATGTAGTATCACTTTGAATATTTGAATTGGATTTCATTATAGTATTAAATATTATATTGAATTGCATATGAAACATGTGTTAGATAGATATAACATGAAGTACATAAGTAACATGTGTGGGATATGTATCATGGCACAAGATTAGAAATAGAAATAATGCATGATATGAATCATGGAACCATAGTTGCAAGTAATGAATGTACAAATAATGTCATACAATATCACACAATTTGTATACGCACAAGGCCTAAAGGCCACACATAAGGGACATATTAATGTTACATAAACACACAAGGCTAAGGGTCACACTTAAATGGAATGATGATTCCATACAAGTAATAACATGCATATGTTATACACACAAGGCCAAGGGCCACGCACAATAAGCAAACAAGTCCTAACTTATCATGTAGTAAAGTAAGAATGTAGAAAGAAGTATAGAGTAAATCAGACTAGTCTACATCAACCATACATATCAAATGTCATCGTTATCAAATAACATTATCTATGTAACACGATGTAAAGTATGAGTGATTAGCACAACATTTATATGATATATAACTCAATATGGTAGAAAAATTGTGGATAGATATAACATGTTGAAGTGTTCACATAGAACAAAGAGATGTCCCCAACTTAATAATGTTGTTAGGTAATAAGAGAATTCCAAAATTAAAAAAACCATGTAAAAGTACATCTTGTATCACACTCACATACCTTTTGAAAAAGCAATATGTATTGAAAATTAAAATATGTTGTCTACTTATCGTGAAATAAATAATATATGTAAATAAATAAACTAGCAACATTTAAAAATGATTTTTAGATCCTGATTTTAATTTTTTTGATTTTTTAAATATTTAAATTAAAAATATTTGAAAGGAACTAAGAATCAAGGCTTTGAAAGCATAAGAAAATGGGAGCAAATCAAACAAACTATAATAATGTGCTAAAGCATAGTATGGCAAGAAATAAGGCAAATATTGTGCCCCCAATATGTGTAAAGGAGTCATCCCAATGTAGCACAAATTATTAGTATGTAGATAAGAATGTACATGCCCCTTAAATGGGCAAGCATGTCTGTGTGCTTGTCGAGAATCTATGAGTAGAAATATGTGATCATGTAAATTCAATTAGAGCCATAACATGATAGTTATGCCATAGAGAATGTGCTGTGAAAGCTTTGTAATATAATTGTTTTGGATTGCTTGAATTTGGTTTGAAAATTAAGAAGGCAAGTGCCTAAAGTGAAAATAAATGCCATAGAGAATGTGAAGTGAAATCTTTGTAATATAAGTGTTTTTGAATCCTTGAATTAGTTTGAAAATTAAGAAGGCAAGTGAATAAAGTGAAAATAAAGACAAGGGTTAGAAGAATGTTCATAAAAGGGATAGAAGAAGTAGCAATGAAGTAAAAGTAAATAATATTTGTAGAAATAAAAATGTAAGTAGTTAATCAAGATCTTTGTCCCAATATGTTGGTTGGGAGGAAGTAGAAGGTTTTGTCCAACCAAGCATCTCATCCAATTGCATTGTATGGAGTGACTTCCTCTGAAGAGGAAGTGCCAACTGTAAATGCATTTGGTTATGAATAAGAACTGTCATATAACCATCTAAATCACTACTCATATACCCATGTAAACCTATTTACTCAGGTTTAATAAGAGAATATGTAACAACATATCCTTGTGGTGAAGCTCTCTGAATAACTTGTGATGCCTTATGAGATGATGACCTCTTTTTAGATACCACTTTTTGCTTAGGAGAATGTAAGATGCTCTTTGAAACTAACTAATTATGCTCACGTGTGACTGTATCATGTTTATAAATTGATGGAGAAGCTAATTATATAATATGCACCTGAATAGTTTTATAGACTATTTCATTTCCATGTTTTTTAATGTATGTGCCTTTCAACTATTTTTTAGGAGGAGAATATATCATTGGTTCCAAAAGATATTCATATTGGATTCCTAAAATTTTAACCAATTGAATGCCATGAATATATTTGAGATGTTTATGAATATATTTTGTATCCAAGGGCATCTTAATAACATATCAGAGACTCACGTGCTTGGTATAACTAAGAATGTAGTGGGCATTATGAGAGGCCCCACTTGTAAGGGTAGCACTATATGCCCAAGAGTATCACATATATGACCATAAAATAATTTGACAACTCTAGAAGTATCCTATAAATCTTGTTCTATATAATCAAGAGATTAGAGGAGTTTTATGGTGCACACATTTTCACTTGATCCATTATCTATAATAACACTTGTTTAACCTTAAATTGGATGAGGATCCTACTATGGGTAAATAGGGTCAAGAATATAAAGATGAGTAAGCACAAGGGTGATAAACAAATATATATCAAGCCAATTAATTACAAAACTCAAATGGAACATATACTAAATTTATTATGCTAAGATATATTAAAAGTAGAAAGTACAACTATGCTAGATATTGAAATGACAAAGAAATAATATACTTGGTTCCAATGCTAATATAGATCTAGATCTGGAACAAGTAAGAAGCATACTAGAATATTATTCTATAATAGTCACCAAATTCTATATTTTTTGCTTCTATAGGTGTAAACACTTGCATCAACCTCAAACAATTACGTTGATGATAGTGTCTGGATCAAATGCAAGTGTTTAATACAAAATGACTGCTATAATAGGATGTGACCACCTAGATGCTTTTATGTCTGTGGTCATCTTTTCTTTGGTGCATTCAAATCTGGGTCATGGACTATCATTCTTTATCAAATGATCAAACCTCAATTCTTCATCTTCATATTGGCTATGGGAAATTGGTTTAGTGGGAACATAGTGTTGAGCTACCCCAAAGATACATATGTCAATGAGTGTTGCCTACATAGCCAATACTCTGAAGAAGGCCTCGTACTTATGTAGTTCTCCCCTACATGTTGGATTTTGTGTGAATCATGCAATGTGGGATAAACAAGCACCATAGTAACCTAGATTGTAACTTGGCAAATATACCTCTTAGGTTGCTCCTTTGATACTACAGACATGTAGATGTGTTTTTCCTATGAGTGATATGAGAACTTGAGAAAATAGGAATGTTACCACTAAATTGAATGTTATTTTATATGAATATTAGGTTTATGCTAAGAAAAGAATAAATGGGGATTAATATTGTATTTATACTAATCCTTTTGGAGAATATCTCACATAATATCACTTAGGTTTACCATTAGGATATGTTTCATTTGAAAATTAGATGACTTTAGGACACCAAACACTTATGTCAAAATAGGACACCTACATTAACATAAGTGTCTGCTTTAGATGTAAGTGTCCAAGGAGTAGGAAAATAGATACACGCACAAAATTTACAAAGGCATAAGATAAATAGGGTTTAAGAATTATGGGAAAGATGGAAGGCCTGGGTCATTAACATATGATTAGTTAAACTACAAGATAGTCTAAGGGGCACAAGAGAGATTAGATGCGGGACTTTCGAAAGTAGGAAAGGTTTAGAACTGAGAGGAATAATCAAGGTATGAGTTTGCTAAGTGTACAATATTGAGGTGCTATATAATTAATAAATATCTTATACATTGCCCCCCACCCCCCTAATGTAGTAATGAAATTTATAGTTTATAGGAAAGGAATGCATACCTAGGCATTTATAACACACCTCATCTTTACTTGAGTCTAAATTGAGTGCTTTACTAGTGACTGACCAGCAACCAAGAGCATGTTATGGTATATAATCAATGCATATAATCTTAAAATAAAATTATTGAAATGATTGAAATTGAAAGAGAGGAAGGTTTTGGAGTACACTTGTGTATTAATGCAACTGTTTGCCTTTTGTCAATTTCATTTGAAATATGTATCATTATGAATCACTAAAATTGAGGTTAGGACAAGCATAAAATTTGGAAAGTGCATATATATAATGAGATAGGTAGATAGATAGGTAGAGAGAGTGGGGGGGTTGAGGGGGGAACATGCCCCCAACCTTGTAGAAAATGTGGATTACCACCTAACAGTTGAGACTAACTCTACCATGCAAACCAATCATACTTATAACATGGTGAGTGGGAGTGAACCAAGTCAACATACACTATCAAACTAGTGCGGTTGGATGATACAATCAAGTCCAACCTAAAAACTTGGAAAGATTGAGTGATTTAATCACCTCAAATATACCAAAAAGTGAACCAACTATTGTAGTGGATTGGCTCAATATAGTATATAAAAGTCTAACCTGGTGGGTGGTGATAGTCCTTAAAAGTGTCCTAAATTTGAAACTAATGTGATTTTGCAATATTGGGCACAAATTACATATCATATACACCTTATATATGTCTAATGTTGAAACTATTAATAACAATGGTACCAATGTATAAAATTCTACCATACATGTGTATTTGAATTATATAACTATGTGATTTGGCCAATTCAAAAACTATGTACATGTGGATAACATGCTTCCAAAGCATATCCCCATTATAATCTAAAATTTGAGACTGATATAGGTGTCAATGTATAGGACATGTTTCCAAAACACGACTCCACTATAATCTAGAGATGTTGAATACTGAGTAAGTGTGGAGAACATGTTTCCAAAACATGCTCCCACTGAATTTGAGATTGTGAACATGTGAAAGCCATGTCCATATGGCATGCCCCCACTAAATCTAAAGTTATGAATGTGTGGAATCCATGATTTTATGACATGTCCCCACTAATATTCCCCCCTTTGAGGTGAGGGAAGATATAAATTGGCAGTTAGCTCATCTCAATTGGATAAGATAACAATATAATTGTAAATGAACCATGTAGCATATAAAAGGCATGTCTAGGTAAAAGTATCTTTGAAGCATATAGAATGTGATCACATCAAGGCCTAAGACTCATGGTAAATATCATGAAAACATATAAATAGTAACAATACAAGCTCAACAAACAACCAAACACACACATAAGAGCCCTTAAAAGTAAGTAAACATACAATGGTCCAAGGAGACCAAAAACAAAGGGCATGTTCAAATGTTGCACAATCAAATGGATGAGAGTTAGTTCAATGTCCATAAAGGCAATAATGACATATTCAAATGCATATACCATAAACAATGACATATTCAAATGTCAAAGAAGCAAACAAAGGCATAAGGACCACAAATAATGGAGCATATTCAAATGCTCAACAAATAAGATAATAACAAGGCAAGACACTCAAGGAAGTGCATAAATGAAAAGTGTTGACTCTTCAAGTCACCATATACCTTGAACTCTTTTTCACTAGGTCACACATGGAAAGGTTGGTGCACAAGGAGAAATAACCCCTCAGACTTAGCTCAGTACTTCAAGGAGCATGGTTCCTCAAGTTTCACTAGGATTTTATAAGGAGGCTAAATTAAAAGGAATCAAAATTTCATGCTTTGACTATGGTTTTAGCCTTTGTAAGGATCCATGCCTAAATATGAATGCTCTAAAAATAAGGGCTTGAAGGAGCACACACATCTAAAATAAATTTAGGACCACCACACAAGTACTCAATAAATGTGGCCTAGTCCCTGTTTTAGCACCAGTGCATGTGTCATCACTGTTCCCATCCATGCTTAGTGCCCATTTTAGCACTAGTGTTTATGTCATCACCATTCTCATCTATGCCTATTACTTGTTTCAACATCATTGCTTGAGATATTATCATGCCTATACCATCATCATGCATGTCTGTGCCTAGTGCCCATTTTGACACCAATGCCCATGTCATCACCATGCTTGTCTGCACCTAGTGCTCGATGGTAGAAACAACCTAGATGGGTGATTAAGTGGTAACTGTTAGGTGGTAGATAGGCTTGATTGAGCATCCAAGAGATTTGTGTCAAAATAAAATTAAATATAAGGGTGGTTGTTAGGTTGTTAAAGCATGAGCATGTGATCTCTTCTGATAAGATCCCAATCATTTTTCCAATCATCATTAAATGTTGTAACCACCCCAATAGTAGGTGAGATTCAAATTAATGACCCATGGGCCTCTCATTCCCTATAAAAGCTTGGGTCTTTCATTGTAAATAGGTCAACATTTTTTGGAAACCTCATGCTATTAAAATCTGCCCTTTAAGAACACTTATGTTGGCTGAACTTTGCACTTTAATGAGAATTGAGTTCACCTCCCTTCATTCTCATTGCATCCTATGTGTGATTTATGTTTGTTGATCTTTATATGTGGACAATTTTTTATCCCTTTCATTGTCATCCATTCCCATCACCTTTGTCCATAACTAATAACTCACTTATAAGTTGTATTCTATGTGCATCTAGGTCTGTGTAGACATTATTTGTGGACCATTTTTCATCCCTCTCAGTGTTTCATTATGTTCCTACACCTCTATACAAAACACTTATGCATTTTGAGTGCCCATGTTGGAGTTTGTGTGATATTATCTCATTCTATGTGAATTATAGTGTGTTTTTCAAGGCAATAAAAGTGTTTGATATGTTCTTAGTGCATCACCTTTTACTTTCCAAGCAACCTCTTATCTTTTCCCTCCCTTTTCCCCTTGTCAAGTCTAAGTTTAACACTAGTTGTATATTTCATTCTACTCTTTTTAGGTCTGCATATTGGTCCTAAACTAAGTGCACTTAGAATATAAGGAAGCTAACCTACTTAAAAGGTTCATCCTAATGAGAACAAGGGCCGCACACCTTGGGGACGTTCCCATTGTTGCACCAAAATCTTGAATTATTCATGCACATGAAGGGTCTCGAACATACCAGTGATCATGCTAGCACTAGTGACTGTGTTGACACTAGTGCCCATGTTATCACTAGTGGTTGTGCCATCACCAATGCTCATGCTAACACCAATGCTCATTCCATTACCAATGCCTATATTGGTACTAGTGCATGTTTTATCACCTATTCTTGGCCAACACTAGTGCTCATTCTGGCACTAGCACCCATTCTTGCACTAGTGCCCATTCTCTACATCAAGTAATTATGTTGATCTCTAAGCACTTTCACACCACAAATTTCTCAAGGGTGCAAAATTTGAGTGATAATAATTTTTGGCATGTCTAGTGGGACCTAATTTGATTGTCCTTACATTATCCATTGAAGGATTTTGGTGCATTTTTTAGTGCATCTTGCTATTTAGAGTAGTTACTTCAACACCATGGTGGCTCCAATGATCAAATCTACTAGTTTAAGTAGTTCAAGTGCTTAAAGATATGTCTTTTCACCCCTATCTTGTAAAAATGCATTTTATATGCCCTCCTACCATCCATATCAGACTAAAAATGCTGTTGGTTTTATCCCAAATAACCCTTTCATAGTAGGATATCATCCTTATCCTAATGTTTACCTCCCTCCCACCTTAGCTTAACCCTCGTGGTATCTTGATCATGCTTCTAATCAACATTTCAAAGGTTGTATTTCTCCTAGTCAACATAATTACCCTCATAACCAACCCCAACAAAGCATAAGTGATATATGGTTTGATTACCAAAAACAACTGATGGGTATTGAAAGAGAGTAAGAGTATAGTAAGCAACAAGAAGAGTTTGCTTATCAAGCTTATTGATATCAGTGGAAGGTGAATGAGTGAAAAAAACATCATGAAGAATGCTTGGCTAGGGGGATCATAGCTAAAGAGGAGCAAATGCGTAAAGTGCTTGATCAAGCACAAGAATTTAGACCTTAGTCAACCTCATCTATTCCCACTTTTAGAGAAGCTTCTTCTATCATAGCTTCGACTCAGCCCACTCAAAAGGAGGTTCCCACATTAAAAATCCCAAGTTTTAGAAATCTCCATCCTTCGAAAGAGCTTATTCTTGTGTAAAATTAGCCTATTATCCCTCAGGAACAACCCTCTTAAAATCCCATTATTCCTCAAGAGCTTTAAACTACTCAACATTAGTAGCCTTCTTGGATCAAGCATCTTGATTTTAGGATGCCCAACCTTGTTAAGGCCACTCGTACTTCATCAATTAAATCCTCTTTCCCTCCCACCATATCCCTTTTTAAAGGAGGACCCATTGTATGGAGAACAAGTGAATACCATCTAAGAGAATAAGAGGATATTTAAAGTGAATATGATGATGAAATAATTATTGGCATCCCTCTTTTTGTCACCAAACTAGAAAATTTAGACCTACTGTAAGAAAGAGTCGAACATGAGTAGATGGAACGATAAAATAATGAGTAAATAGATAGGGATGGAGAGGAAGGAGATAGTCTTGATGAAGAGAGGCCAATTTTATCTTGCGAATATTACATTTAGTGTCATGATGATGAGGTCCTCTTGATTTGGGAAATAATTCAAGTGATAATTCGGGTGATGGTTCTACCCCAATTGATGACAAAACTTTTGGGAGCCATAACTTTTGCACCATAGCTCTTATTGACTCCCTATTAGAACGTTGGAAATATAATAATGAGGAGAATGATGTGAGATGACACATAACTTTGGTATTAGGTTTTGACCCCTGAAAACCCAATAAAAGTGCCCCAAATTTCAATTTTAGTAGTGCAGTCTAAAAATAGTAAGTTTATAAAAATAGTAATTCTTTAAATTCTATATTGTTGTAAATCATGGAAGTCGAACCACTTAATCTCCATTGAGATTGGTGACCTTCCACATCCTCCTCCTACCTTCAAAATGTGTATAAATGAAGATGTAAGCCAAAATTGAAATCAAACATCTCTTCCCAAAGATAAATATATGGTTGTATTTGCAATCTTGAGTAATAAAACATCTCTTCTCAGAGAAATCACTGTTACTATGTTATTTTTGTGTTCTTGAAATATTTGTCTATCAAAACTTTTAATTTTTGGATCACCTGTCTTGGATAAATGAGCTTCTATTCAACATGGAAGAAGGGGAAGTTAGTATTGAAGCTACGATGAGACCTCTCATGTAGAAGAGTGAAGAGCAACTGGAAGAAGACCTCTTTTGGGATGAGCCAAAGGACTTATATTCAAGATTTGATGATAATCCAACATCATTTAAAGAAGAACTACATGATCCACATGCATAACAAGTGGAGTTAGATGTGTTTCCAAGTCAATTACTAGGGTGAGAGCATCGCAATTAGTAGAATGATAGGGTAGTAAAATGCAACTATGAGGGCAACACTAATTGTTCAATCTTGGTCCTATCAAGGGGATGCCCTATCAAGTACATATCCTAGTTGAGGCTAATAAGGAGGGTTCACCACATGTTTTGTTTAATATAGAACACAACATTAAGCATTAAGACGGCCATAATGAACCTACCCATCCGCTCTAAGAGGACTATTTTTCTAGTCAACCTACATGGGATGGTGAGTTTGTTTTTGTTTTCATCTTTGATGATGTGCCCCATTAGTTCATCAAGCACCCAATCCTTATCCTATTTTGGTTGGATGCCCTCAAACATGAAAAACATTCTAAGTTGATTAGAAAGGGTACCTATTTTATAGAACTAGTTAATGGCTTTGTTTAGATAGCCTTCTTATTAGTTAGTTTAGGGTAGGTTATATGTTCTTTATTTCCTCCAAGTATTGTGGCACAATAGTTTTATTAGTTTTTATCTTCCCTTAAGTGCCTTTGACACAATTATTTTGTTTCATTTCCCTTTGCTTTGTTGGAGGTGGTCCTCAATTTAGTTTATTCAATGAAGGGTCAAGCATTCATTAGGCACTTAGGATGTGTGGCAAGATGAATCAATGCCCTTTCATACATGAAAGTTATACTTTAAAAAGAGTTCCTCTATATTTCATGACTCCATGCCCAATAGATTGCTTCAAAGTCTATTGGTCTCTACTTAGTAGGCAAGCATCCCATGCAAGTCATCAGAATGTTGACTCTTTAAGTCATCTTGTACCTTGAACTCTTTTGTGCAAGGGTGCATATGGAAGATTTAACACACAAGGAGAAATACCCCCCCTAAACTCAGCTTAGTGCTTCATGGAGCATAGTTCCTCAAGGTTCACTTGGAGTTTTCAAGGAGGATAGATTAAAAAAAATCAAGATTCCACACTTTAACTAGGGTTTTTGCCTTCATAAGGATCCATAACTAAAGAGGAATTATCTAAAGACAAAGGCATGAGGGATCATGTATATCTAAAATGAAATTAGGATCATCATGGATGTACTCAATAAACATGACCCAATTCCCATTTTGACACCAATGCCCATGTGATCACCATGCCCATCTACACCTAGTGCCCATTCTGGCACCCTTGGCATGCTATCACCATACCCATATCATCATAATGCCCATACATGCCCAATGCCCATTTTAACACTAGTTCTTGAGCCATCATTGTGCATGTTCCATTACCATGCCCATCTATGCCTAGTGCTTGTTCTGACACTAGTGATTTTTTTGTCACCCTGCCCATCTATACCCAAAACCCAGTGGTGGAAGCAACTTATATGGGAAATTAAGTGGTAACTTTCATGTGGTAGCTGGGCCTAATTAAGCTTTGGTAGATCCATGTTAGAATGAAATTAAATACAAGGGTGATTATTAGGTTATCAAAGCATGGGCACATAATCTTTTCTTATAAGATCCCAATCATTTCTCCAATCATCATGAAATGTTGTAACCACCCCAATAATGGGTGAGATTCTAATTAATGACCCATGGGCATGTCATTGCCTATAAAATCCTAGTTCCTTCATTGTAAATAGGTTGATATTTTTTGGTACCCTTGGGATACTAAATTATGCCCTCTAAGAACACTTATATTGGTTGAACCTTACACTTTAATGATAACTGAGTTCACCTCCCTTCATTTTTCCCTCATATTATGTGTGATTTGTGTTTTGATCTTTATTTATGGATAATTTTTTATCCCTTTCATTGTTATCCTTCCCAACACCTTTATGCTGAACTGGGAACTCACTTGTAGGTCATATTCTATGTGCATTCAAATCTATGTAGGCATTGTTTGTGGACCATTTGTCATCCCTCTTAGTGTTTCATTATGTTTCCACACCTTTATATGAAACACTTATGCATTTAGAGTGCCATATTGGAGTCTATGTGATATTATCTCATTCTCTATGAATTACAGTGTGTTTTTCAAGGTGGTAAAAGTGTTCACTTTGTTCTTGGTGCATTGCCTTTTAATTTTCAAACAATCTCTTACCTTCTCCCTCCCTTTCCCCCTTGTCAATTATAAGTTTAGTACTAGTTGTAGATTTCATTATACTCTTTGTAGGTCTATGTGTTGGTCTTAAACTAGGTGTACTTAGTATAGAAGGAAATTGACCTACTTTGGAGGTTTGTCCCAGAGAACATACGGGTCCCATACCTTGGGGATGTTCCCATTATTTCACTTAACCCTTGAAATATTCATGCATGTGAAGGGTATCAAACATACCAGTGCCCATTCCATCTCCAGTGCTTGCTCTAACACAAATTCTTGTGCTAGCACTAGTCCCCGTTCCATCACTAGTGCCTGTGCTAGAACTAGTGCCCATTTTGACACTAGTGCCCATTCTCTACATAAAGCAATCACATCAAGCTCCAATCACTTCTAAACCATAAATTTTTCAAGGGCACAAACTTTGGTTGATAAGAAAAACATAAGCAACTAGCATAAACATAGCATAGTAGCCCCTGGATCAAATGTGTTAGCAGAAAATGTCAGGTACATAGCATATCAAGTACACTATAGAAGATATAAGCATGGATAAATGCATGTGTAAGTTCATATTAGTTCAAACATGATAATGTAAAGTGACCATAGAATGATATAAACTAGATGTATCATGATCAAAGAAGGTGGATGCTCCCAATGTCTTGGTGAGGTGAGAATAAGGAAAGCCCAACATCCAAAATTACATAGATCATGCATATGTGTATGCCCGTATCTCACTCAAATAGAAGCATGAAAAAAGTGTATGTAGAAGTAATTGATACGATATCCATCAACATGGAACTAACACATTGATTCTAAGGAGCCAATAGAACATGTAGACATTGAAAATATTTTTGGATCTTTGAAAATTTTGATTTTTTTGGTATATATTTAGAATATGTGAAGTAACTACCATATGATCGCATCTAAAGGATGCTCATAGATATCTCCCCACTATGAATCTGGTGTAATAAATTAGTGATGCTAATAAGGAGCATGTATAGGTGCAATATTTGTCACTATAGTATATGGGATGATCTGTGTATGTAAAGTAAGACTACATGGTCATGAAGAAATAGTAGGAGTAATAGGTGTAGGGGTTCATGGAGTATGTTATTGAGTGTTATGTGGTTTATTTGGAATAACAATAATAAGAACATATTTAGGTCCTCTGGATTCTAAATGTGGTGTGTAGTAGATAAAGTTTATGTGTAACCCATTATGGATCTCTAATGTAGTTGTCTCTTAAGTACTAACTACATAGTAAAGGGGATTACTTGTTGCTTACCATTTTATAGTGGATTATCCTTAGTAGGCTTGATAGTTAATTGCTTAGGTATAATTTTCTCTTGTTAAAGAGGATGCTCATATAGAACTCTAGAAACTATAATTACCTAATTGACATTAATGTATTTAACACACCCATGCACTATAGAAGGTACTACTCAAAGGGTATGTATCTAAGGGCATCCCAAAAACATATAAAAGACACTTTTGGAAGGTATAACTGAAAAGGTAGTAACCACATGTTCCTAACCCACCTATAAAGGTAAGTTAATCTCACAAAGAACTTGTTGTGAGGTCTCATCAAATGCTCTAATTGATTTGGTAGAACGGTATAAATCATGATGACTATAACCCAAGTGCATAAGTAATGTCATAGTGTAAATGTTTTGCTTATACCATTATCAATCATAAAACTAAGTAGAGGTTGGTGATCAAGGTGTGCTTGAATGAGTAAAGAATGAAGATTGGAGTCATCATCCTGAATTTCAATGTCATCAAAAGTAATAGAAGGCCTCTGAATCAGAAGAGGTTTATGCCATACATAGGTACTAATAATTACATACAGTGGGTGTTTATAATGTGATACAAGAAGATGTGCATTATATACCGTTTGCACTTTTGTATCCTTTTTAGAATGGTCTTGGAAAGGATTGTTAAATATCTTATGTTTCTGGGGATCATTAGGTTATAAATCTAATTCCTTTGGAGGATCATCAAATATAATATTTTGGTCATCAATATGGCCTTTGATCTTATGTTTTAAGGTAAAAAAATTATTCATCAAATGCCCTAGTCCCTGGTGATAATCATAATAAGCATTCACATCATATCCTTTAGGTAGAGGTATAATTCAATCAACCTCTATAGGATGATGGAGATATATTAGATGACACTTTATTAGTTACAAGAGTAATGAAGTGGGAGACTTGGGTGAGTGTGTAAACTATCTCTTTGGTGCATTAGATAAGACAAGTTGATTAGGCTATTGTGAAATTATATTAACTATGGTGATTGTTTCTTTTTTAAATTGAAGAGGGTTTTCCTTATAACTTGGTTTGATTGTAAACTTTATATTGTATTTAAATGTAATCGATGTGTTTTCTATGTACTTAAGTTTGTTCAATGAGACAAGTTTTATTTCATGGTCCCAAAAAACATGACATAAGTCATCAAAAGATTGTTTTTTTTGAATGACTGACTCATGTAAAATAACAAGCAAACTTTGTTGAAAATGTCTTGAAGTTATTTATCTGCCATAGGATTGGTTATTTTAGCCAACATTGTCTTGTATCTCAAGACATATTCATTGATAGGTTCATTGGATCCTTGATTCATTTTTACAATTTGGGCATATGAACCTTTTTGGTATTGTTAATAGAGACGTATTTCAAGAATTGATATATAATAGGTTTGAATTCTTTCACATATTAGAGACATAAATCGTAGAGCCACATCAAAGCATAGTCCTTGAGGATCCTTGAAAATAATTTGGTCAAAATCTTATCATTAGAGGAATAATCAAGGCATGCTACATAAAAAGATCAAATATGTTGCTCAGGATCACCCTTGCCATCATAAAATGGGAACTTAGGTGCATCAAAACCAGTTGGCAAAGGGTACACAGATATATTAAGTACAAGAGGGTTATGTACCACATTTTGGGAATCAATATCACAAGGAGACTTTAAGACCTTTTGCTCAATGTTTATAACATTATCCTCCAAGGTATTTATAACTTGAAGGAAAGTTTGAACCATAGACCCATTGGTATTTAAATTATCAAGTTGAGTAGTTACCAAAGGGGAAGTGAACATGGTTTGAGTATTAATAGGCATTGAAACCAATATTTGTGTTGAAATAATTGGTAATTCCATGGTAGATGTAACAAAGTGTTTTCAAAAAATAAAGGTTAAAATATATATCCCATGCCCCCATTAGAAATATGAGGTGGTAATGTGCTAAAGGGGAGGGTTGTTGGTATATGGGGATGACCCATTGCTCAAATACTTGATCAATAGATGGACCTGCTTGGTCATCTATGCTTTTTTCTTTTTTAGTTTTTAATATGTTTTTTAGGATTTTGTCAAGATATTTAGGGTGTTGATGAATACACTCATGAAATAATGCAATAGCTTAAAATTGCTCAAGATCTATTTGTTCATGTTCATTAGTTTCATTAGATTCATGGTTTTCTTTTTCATAATCTTCCTCTATGGTAACTTCATTAGCATGTTTCTCATTCTCAACATGGGTATCATCATAGACCATGGGATTAGGTTCCTCATTGGATTGAGACATATTAGGTGGTAGGAGGGGATGTTACATGTGTTTAATAAATACACCTCATAATTTAGGGATACACCTAGGTTGCATGCAAAATAATATAGGCAAATGAAAAAGTACATTAATCTTAAACCCTACCTGACTAAAAACCCTAGGAATTAAAAAAATTTATATTCATATGAATCAGGTTCACAAAAATGTTTAACCCTAAATTAGGTGAGGACCCTTCTATGGGTAAATAGGGTTAAGAATATATAAAATAATAAGCACAAGGGTGATAAATAGATATATAACTAGCTAATTAATTACAAAACTTAGATAGAACATATACTAAAATTATGCTAAGATATATTAAAAATAAAAAGTATAACTATGCTAGATATTACAATAACAAATAAATAAGATACTTATTTGGTTATGATGCTAATATAAATTTGGATCTAGAATAGGCAGGAAGCAAACTTGGAAAGTACTATGGAACAATCACCAAATTATGAATTTTGTGCCTTTGTAGCTACAAACACTTGTATCAACCTTGAACAATTACATTGACACTAGTGTCTAGATCAGATGCAGGTATCCACTATGAAATAACTACTATAATAAGATGTAATGACCTAGATATTTTTGGGTTTTTCATTGCTTTCGCTCTATTACATTCAAATCCGAATCATGGATTATCGCTCATTGTCAAAAGATCAAACCTTAGTTTTTCAATTTCATATTGGCTATGGGAAAAATAGGTTAGCAGACACATGATGTCAAGCTACCCCAAAGACCCCTCATTTAATGAGTGCTACCTACATAGCCAATACACTGAATAAGGCCTCAAACTTATGTAGTTCTCCCCTACATGTTGGATTATGTGTGAATTATGTAATGTGTGATAAATAAGTACAACAATGACATAACTTGTAACTTGGAAAATATAACTCTTAGGTTGCTCCTTTAGTAATTTATATTTGTAGATGTGATTTTCCTATGAATGATATAAGAATAAGAGAAAATATGAAATATTTTACTTAATTAAATTCTGTTTGATGCTCTTTTGTATGAATGTTAGGTCTATGCTAGGTTATGAATGAATGAGGATTGATCTTGTATTTATATCAATCCTTTTAGATAATATATAACATAATAACACTTAAGCCAACCATTAGGATACATTTCATTTTTAAATAATATGAATTTAGGGCACTAGACAATTACATCACAATAGGGCACCTACATCGATGTAAGTGTCCACCCGAGATGCAAGTGTATAGGGAATAAGAAAATAGGTACATGCTCATAACTTGTAGAGGCATAAGGTAAATAGGTTTTAAGCATTTTAGGCAAAGTGGAAGGTTTGAGCCATCAAAATTAGACATGTTAGACTAATAAATAGGCTAAGGGACACAAGAGGGAACATATACGAGACTTGCAAAAGCATTCAAATTCTATAATTGAGAGGAAAAACCAAGCTCTAAGTTTGCCAATTGTATAATATTGAGGTGCTATATAATTCATATATATCATCTACAACACTATGTATGGTGTTTTTATCAACATATACTTAAATAAAGAGTGCATGTCTATTTGAATCATCCTCAACAAATTCATTATAATTAAATGAAATTATATGATGTGATGCTCATTTAATTATTATTATACTAATGATGTTATCAAGTGGATGCCCAGATGTATAATGAGGATGATGAACATTATATACATAATGTACTTTTGAAGTTATCATTTTTATTTGTTGATTCATGATTTGTAAAATGATATTTGTACATTTTTAGATTTTCATTATCATTTATTTGCAGTTTAACCTCTTTAATAGGTGTACCGATGTCAATGATGTTTCAATCAATAAGTTCATGAACCTTGTGCTTAAGCTTGAAACATATATATTTGGAATGCCCTATACATTTATGGTAGTCATAATATGTATTTCCATCAAAAAATATATATTTAGTCTAATCATGCCTACTTCCATTGGTGGAGGAAGATTTATGATATTGTATTCAAGTAGATCTTGCAAAAACATGAGGAGGTGATGGTAACCTTGAGAATTTCCTCCTTGATGGAGCTTATATTTGAAGCTTTTGTGTTGGTTGTGAGATAGTGTTAACTGTAATCTTAGCTTCATTATTATTTTCATTGTGTTTTCTCATATAATTTGGCTTGTTTTAAAACTTTACATTTGAAGTATAGGGAGCATTTTAAGTGTACCTAAGTTGGTTCAAAGTAAGCAATTTAACTTCCCACTCTTTAACTATATGGCATAGGTCATCAAAAGATTTGAAATTATCAATCATAATAGACTCTTGAAATGGGGATATAAATATTTGAATGAAAATACCTTTGAACTCATTATCAACCATTTGATTTGTCATTTTTGCCAACATAGTTTTGTATCTTAGAACATATTCACTGATTGTTTCATTGGACCCTTATTTGAGCTTTACAATTTGAGTATATGATATATTTTCACCAATGTTGATAGAAACATGTGTTAAAAACTAAGTTTACAAAGGATTAAAATATTTTACTAATTGAATAAGAGGATCATTACACCATCTAAGATCATATTCTTTAAGACTTCTTGGAAAATGTTTTGTCAATAATTTGTCTTTATTTACTGATTTAACTTATTTTGGGAATAATGGAGTTTTATTGCTATTTTAGTTAAGGGTTTGGATTAATAAAAAAGTAAATAATATTGAAATAATTACAGTCCCAATTTGTATAATTTATTCATCTTTTTTACCTTTCCAAAAATATCAATAAATAAGGAGAATTATAACTTCGATTAAAACTAGACTGAGATGGCTGAGACAGAGGCTAAAATTAGTTGTGTAGGATTGGGATAGTGTCATGAATATGAATATAAATTTTGTTTGATGAAAGGATAGGAGCACTAAAAATAGGACACTTTAGGGTCTGACATTATAGTCCACTCCTGTTGATGTTATCGAAATTGATCACATAGACCTAAACTTTCTAGGTTCTTTGCGGTGTTTTTGTGTGAGCCTGTTTGTGAAATCTTGAGTGTTGATTCATGATTGAACTTGATGTAGAGTTGATTCAATATTCAAACCCTAACCCTCCATTATGCTTGATAAAATAATGTTTGAATCCCTTGATAAATTGGGAGGGGTTAGTGTGTAAGATGTACTAAACGTGTAATCCACACCCATTGTGTGGGCACACTGCCTACATACCAATACTCTAAAGAGGGATCAAGCTATATGTAGTTTTCCCATCTAATGTGATTTATAAAATAATGTTATTTAGATGTAAAAATTCCAAATTTATAATGCTTGAGGTCGCTAGGGACTGGTATGAGGGTTTTGATTGTGTTTTCAGTTGTATTGGGTGACTATATGCAAAGAATAGAAAAAGTTTGTCTTATTGGTTTGTTTGTATTCTTACCTTGTAGGATTTATCACCCCCTTTATAAATGAACTTTGGATAGGCTTTTATAAGGAACCATTTGGTCATGGGTTAGATGTATTCATGCTAGGTTGACATAATGAAGGATAGAAATTGAATGAAAATGACTGTTTGGGCTCAAAATGCAAATAGATAGGAGCACTGAAAATGGGACACCCTAGGGTTTGACACTGTAGTCCAAGTATGGTGCTCCTATACTATAGGCTCGGGACCAAGGGGATAGGATTGGCTTGGGAAATATGGTTTGGCTGAGCTGGAATCAGGGTCCAAAAGGTTTTAAATGACTGACAATGAGCAAAAAGGTGTCTATAAGGGTCATAAGAGCATGCAAAAGGAGCTATGAATAGGGTGTCACAAACCACATAAACTACCAATTTGGACATTTTACATTACTACATTTATATAGTCTAGATAAGTTGTATGAAATGCATGTAAATGTTATTCATGATCACCTTTGCCTTCATATAGAGGAAACTTGTTATTCATGATCACCTTTGCCTTCATATAGAGGAAACTTAGGCACCAAAAAGCTAATTGGTAATAAAATAAGATGTAATTTTGGATTCCAGAGGTAATTTAACAAGGAACATGAGTTTATGGAAGGGCTAGCATGAGAAATGGTTTGCTCAGTTTGAGATAACTTAGCTTGTAAGGCCATAATTATATATTCTAGAGTAAAGATTTTAGAGGTGATTGGAAGAGTATAGGTATCATGAGTAAATATAGGCATGGATATATTTTAGAAACCAAGTGATGTTCCCAGGCAAAGGGATGGTACTGGAAGTAACAAGAGGTGTAGAAATAGGAATGCATACAAAAGTGGAAGAGTTACCTTGGGCATATTTATTTTGTTCATCTATAGTAATACATAAGAGTGAGTCAACCTTTTTTATATGTTTAATAATATATTTCATAAATTTTACATCATCAATTGAATCACTAGATTTTTCTTGTGTATTTGGTTCTGAAATAAGAGCCATAATGCATCCTTAAATATGTTGTGAAATAATAAATGTAAGATCCCTTAAATTTTAAGATTGGATACAATCTATAACATAATATTCCTCTTATTCCAAATCATTTCATATTTGATAAAAGCTATTGGAGAAGAATAATGACATGGTGTAACAATGTAACCATGATAAATAAGAAGGCAATGAGATTGGGCCTTGTTTAGCATAACGTCTCTATTAATTTGTCATTGAATCCCTATAAAAACATAATGAAAATCATGTTGAAAATTAAGATAAGATGTAATAAGGAATTTCATAGTGATACGTAACATTTGAAAGAAACATTCACTCATTGATCCCATCATGAATACAATACAAGCAAAAATAAATGTATAATAGGTGATCTAGGTAAGGGTTTGAATGATTGTGTGGGTTCTAAAATATACTTGCTCATTCAGAGAGTAGCATCAATAATTTTTTTTAAAGCACTAATTATAGAGCTAAAGCCATCCCTATAGCCCATTATCCCATCTCTAAGGCTACAACGAGTTTAACTTCTTTGGCTAGTAAGCTCCTTTCAGGTGCACCACAAATCAAATAGATAAAAGACTCTTCTTATGGTATAAATAAGGAGCCCTAGGCATTTCTGATACACCATGAGGTATGTGGAAACTAAACTATATATTTAATTTTGCACAATGGCTATGAGTATTAGGGCAATACCCCTTACACTATGGTGTTGGTAAAACATGTCATTGCATAGCTCATAACTACAATCACTGAGTAGTTTTACAACTATCAGAACACAGTTCTAAAAATAAGTGTTCAATCCTTTTTAATTTAGTATGACTTAAACTAATAGTATTAAACTATTGGATTCAAAATGTTTATATTTACTGATTTGATATTAACATATAGTCAAATACAATATAATATAGAATTTACATAAAATAAAAACTTGATAAAAATAATAAATGGGCCTAAGGATGTGTAAACCTCCCTAAAACAAATTTAATTTTGATTGTGTGAGCTAACTATAACTGAAAAATATGTGAAACTAATTTGTAGATAGAGTTATATTAAAAATAATAATTTATAGGTACTAGTTTGTTGGGACAAGTCTGTAGGAGGTGACCAAAGGTGCACTACAATCTTGCAAATATATTATGGCTATGTCCTAGTTGATAATATTCCTAATTTTTAGATTTAGATTTGTGCGATCTCCTATAAGGGTTGACTGTTGAATTTTGTGTTTTGTGTTGTCACATGGAAAACCTAAAAAATAGAAAACCTTGTATGTTTCATATGCACTAGATGAAAATTATATAACAGAAAGGATGATAAAAATAAGTTAGTGAGGATGGTCGAGATGGCCTAAAAAACCCTTGTAACCAAGCATTTCCTATATAACACAAATGGGCCTTACACCAATGTCATTATCTATCCTAGATTGATTGTGTGATATGTGATTATGCAACTAGAATGAATATTGATTGAAATTCTTGATATTGGATGTCATTGACCTATAATAAAAAATATTCAAAATTGGGTTATGGTTGTAAGAATGCTATAGAGTTTAAATAGGAAGAAGTGGTGATATCTTGCTCAATGTACAATGTTATTGCTAGAGAGATTTCATGGGGGTATAATGAGTGGCCTTGATGTGTTTTTATAGGATAATATTTTGAATAATTCTATTGACTAAATTTACCAAACATGTGGGAGACCCATTTTGAATTGTACTAATTTGAAAAAGTGACCATGGGAGCATGGGGGATAAGGTCGCACTGGGGGATAAGGATGTAATGCGACTTTGTCTAACTAGTGTAAACATGTCCTTGAATACCATAGACCATTGGGAGAGGTCTAACAAGAGCCTATGAGCTGAATATGGATAAATGTAGATGAAATAGGGATGTTTGTATGATATTTATAGTGCTTACAAGATAGTGAAGGCTCTCTTGTAGACTAAGAGTTAGCGAAATGGAGAATAGACCAAATAAGGGTAAAGATGTCAAAAATAAACATTATCAAACACTTAATGGTTAATTTTATATGTCTACATTTTCCTCTAATTTATTCTAGCGGTGCACAAAGTGAAGTTACTAAAGTAAAGTAGAAGATAACCTAAATGTGGATACACACTCTGTCCTTTGATGCAAAGCTTGACTGTGAAGGGTGCCTTAATGTGAAAACCTATAACAATGCCACAAAAATTAATTTTTGATCATATTGAAAATTTGAAATTTATTATTCATCATTTGAAAAGAGAGTAAGGAAAGTATACACCCAAAAATCTACTTGACATGTAACTTAGAGATGGCAAACTGCATTCTTCTTGTTGGACATTTATATAAGTATTGAACTATGGTGAAATGAGAGTGATCAAGTCTCAATTTGAAAACCATTGAATGCTCTTGAGTTAAAAAATATTGTATGCTCCAACCTTGATTTAACTATATAAAGTAATCTATAAAATATTGTGAAGGGATGGAACCATGAACTGTGGCTTTCTACATATTGAAAAAATGCAAACATAAATGTTGAGTCTCACTAAACTCTAACACGACCCACTTATAACCAAGATGAATCACATCACTATAGATGGATCTAGATTTTATTTGAAACTTTCAACTTTGAAACTTGAAATTCTAAGAGTTTTAAAAATGCCATAGTGGAAACATGGACATGAATGAATATCATGCCCCTTGTATTTGTGTTATATTGAAATGCTATTTTTAATCTACAATTGAAGCTTTGAAGCTTTAAAACTTTTGAATGTTTCTACTTTTGAAACCTTCCAAAAATTATACAATTTTTCAACTTGTAACTTTTGAAATTGTTTGAAAATTATAATTTATAATTGTTGTGATGAGTGTACATGCCCCCATAATTATAAAAAGTTAAATCATATTGCCACTTTAAAACTATATATTTCCATAAACCCAAAATTTTGTTTATGAGGATTGACTTTTTCAAGCAATCTCATTCTGATGCCCCCTTTTGAGATGAGAGATGTATCCTAAAAGTCACTTATCTCGATAGAAAGCACATGTGAAAGATATAACACTTTGAATTTTTTAAATTGATTACATTCATAGTATTGAATATATCATTGAATTTGTATATGAAACATGTGTTAAAAATATATATCATTGAATCATAAAAAGAATGTATGCATTAGGGAACTAACGTAGGAATGTAGTACATTAGTGATGCATGACATGTATCATGGAACCATAGTAAAGTATATAAAATTATTTATATGAATCATGGCACCATAGTAACAATTAATGATCATAGAAGTAATATCATACAATGTCATGTAATTTTCATAACATGTCATTCATAAAGCTCAAGAAGCCACATACAAAGGACATGTAAAATGTCCCATAACACAAAATACCAAGAGTCAGACATAAATGGAATAATTATGCCATACAACATTAATTTGAATATACAAGGCCAAGGGACACACACATAATGAGCAATCGAGTTGAACCTATCATGTAGTAAAATAAGTATGTAAAGTAAAGCATGTAGTAAATGAGACTAGTGTACCTCCATCATATGCATAAATGTGAATTTTATCAAGTAGCATATTTCATGTTTTACATGTGAAAAATATGGGTGATTTAACAATACATTTATATTATATGTAGCTCAACATGTTAGAGAGGTTGTGCATAAATACTACCTATTAATGTGTTCATGTAAAATGTAGAGATGCCCCCAACTTACCAAAGTTGGTGGGTAATAAAGGAAATCCAACATTGAAGAATCATATGGAAGTATGTCTTATGTCATGCTTAAGTACCTTGTGAGAAGCATTGCGTATTGAAAGTTAGAATATTTTACTTTCTTAACATAGAATAAATAACATATGAAAATATTTAAGCTAGTAATATTTGAAAATGCTTTAGGTAATGATTTTGAAATTTTTGAGATTTTCTTGAATTTTTTGCCAAATATTTGAATGTTAAAAGAGATTTTGAAATATGTGATAAGAGGTAAAGCTTTGAAAGTAAATGCAGTAGGAGGGATTCAAACAATCCTCAACAAGGTGTAAAAGCATAGTAAAACGAGAAGGAAGGCAAATAATGTACCCCTAATGTATCTGTAACTTTGAGTCATAACAATGTAGTGTCTATACACATAATATTTTTAAACTTTATCAATTATTGATGTTTTATCTCTTGAAAAAATCTATTAAGTCTCAATCTTTCTGAGTGCATGCCTTAAAGGGTGCACTAGGAAAGGGGTGGGAAGACCATCAGTGCTTCATAATATTATTGTCCCCATGTTACCACTTAAAACTAACAAAAACCTATCATATATAGTTCCCTAAGTTTTATCACCTCCCTTACACACCCTTATAAGAAATTCACCACCTCATACAACTCCTGCCTAAGCCAAAACCTCTTTCTTCCATTTACTAAACAAATTCAGCTTCGGCCGACCCTATTCTTAAAATATAAACATGTTACAAGATTAGGCTGACTTAGTATGGGACCTAACTATTTATTTATTAAATAACATGGTTGATTGGGCCAAATCTATTGGATAAAACTTTAGAAGAGTTTTGGGTTTGATTGAGCAATATAAACACTTCCTTTTCTCCATTTCATTAAGATATAATAATAATAATAATAATAATAATAATAATAATAATAATAATTTATTTGTGCATCTACTTATCCACTATTCTACTCGAGGAACCATTGTTTAGGGTTTCATACTTCCTTTGGAGACAAGAATCTTATCTTTTGGGATAAGTCTTTTGGATGCATAGGATAAGTCATATAGCCTAGAGCTGACCTATCTTTGTTATCCTCACAAATCACAATAACCTCTTGTGAAACACCTTGCCCAAGGGAGAGATTGAGGCTCAACAAGTTTGTCTTAAAAGGTAAATATTCCTAACTCTTTATCCTTTTTTATTAAGTAGATGTATTTGCATTTATTGGCTTATGAATATGCTTCTCTCTCCATGCATTAGGATTACATCTACATAGACTTGAGTAGAGTTATTCTTTGCATGTTTATTTTTATGTTTATTACCTTTATTTTGTGCCACATGCTTTGGTGAGCATTAGATTATATTTACTTTACTTTGTCATTTACTTTGATAAGAAAACATAAGTCCTAGCTAGGGTTATTGTGTGGTATTTCTTGACTAGGGGATTTATAACCCTCTCTAGTGATATTCTATGGTAAGGGACCCATAAGTTAGGTCTTGTGGATCCATATTGGTCATGTCCTTGATTATATAAATTTACCAACATGTGAAAGGGCTAGTGTGATTTATCTTCTTTGAGCTATGATTGATTTGTAGATCAACTTCACTTTCCCTTATATACATTCTTGTAAACCCAATGTGAACTAACCCTTGGAGGTTTTCTTTCATGCCTTCATTTATTATCATCTATTATTTATTTCATTTCTACAGTACTAGATCAAATCTATCAACTTAGTCTAACATTTTATGCATAGGTTTAACACACAATCACTTTGATTGACTCTATATTTTTTGTGTAGGTTATCTTTAACCACAAGTAATTAGATTGATCAGCTCAACTCAATTTTCTGCTTTAATACATGTTTTAGACTCTTTTGACCCAGTCAACTTTGTTATCAGGCTAAAAATCATCATCTCAATAACACAATATAAAAAAAACTACAAATTTAACATCTTCAAAATTATCAAGTTCTTTCTTACCATATTAGTCACTTTTATTCTTCATTTATAATATGTTTTTATAGTTTTCAATCTATAAAATTAAAACCCTATAATTAAATAGGGCGATTAGGTTGACATAGTTTTATAGCTTGCTTTTTTGCCTAGAAAACTCTGTTGACTTCTTTGACTATGTTCTTATGGCTCTTGCTTCAACATATAACATCAACCCAGTCGATTATATTCTATATTGTTTGCATAATTGGTCTTTTGAACTGACCCTATACTCTTTAAGGAAAGGAATCAACTCATATTATTAATAATTAATTCATTTTTCATTTTGTTGCTTACTTGCTTAGAGTATCATGCATAGAATAAATATGAAGTTTTAATTTTTCTATTTAGTAACACTATTTTTTATTTTTCACTCACTTCCAAAGCACATAACATCAAAAAACATTAAACAAATTCTACCCAGGTCTACCTACTTGTATTTTATCACCAAGGGGGAAGTTGACTCAATGTTTTGGCCAAATATAAATACGTGTTTTGTGGTATATATTAGCAAAGAACCTACCACCCTTATCACCATGAAATTGTGATGTGAGGGGTTAGGCCCCAATACCAAGCCAATACCATCACCAATACATATCCTTTTTAGCCTTACATACCTAAAACAATCCTTAGATTGCTTTTCTAGTTCCTTCTTATATCCAACTCTCTATCACATTTATTTCTAAAAATAATTATAATTTAAAACATTCAAGAATAACCACATATATTAACTTCTTTATTTTTGTTGCTTTTCTCTGATAATTGTATGTTGTATTTCAAAAGTTGTATTAACCAGTGTTGGTGTAAGTTTTGTATTGTGTACCACAACTAGATCAACATGATCAATACAATTGTTTGTGTGTTTATTTTAAGTATTCTATATAATAAAACTAGATCATTTATAATCATAACTATCAAAACGTATCTCTACCTTTAGAACATAGTTGATTTGATTGACTATGCCTCCTACAATTTCTATTTTCCCATAGAACATAGTCACTTTTTTTGACCAAATTTCTTACAAACTACTTATTTTATTTTCCTTCGACACACAATTGACCTATCCAACTGTGTGTATTTCAAACTCTTTCAGTTTCACCATGTATAAAACATAGTTAACCAATTCATCTATCTTTTGTAGCCTATTGTATCTACTATCCTACAACATAGTACCTACTGGTTCAACCATGTATCCTACTAGTTGACTTTCAGTTTTACCAAGTTTTTAGTTTCCCTCCATCATGAATTTATTTCTTGAGGATAATACATAATTGAATCAATCAAACATGATGATTTTTACCAATCCTAATAGGTTTCCTATGACATGTCTTGTGGCACCGACCATAGATCAAAGCAATTTCCATTTTGCCACTTGCACTACCAACTATGGGACTCCTCCCCACTCTTCATCGACACTTAACCCATTTTTTAATTTATAAGATGTGTGTGATCTTTAATACACCACTAAAATGCTCTTTTTCATCAATGAAAACCGTCAACATAGAGGAAAAGATCCTACAACTATCTATAATCTCATGATTGGACCTCATATAAGAGAACCCCATTCACCTTCCCCTACATTTTCCCAGGGATTTGGGGGAAGCCCTTTCTTTGCATCCTAATATTTCCCTTCTATAATGTCTCCTTCCTACACCATGAAATCATCTTAAATGTCTTCCTCAACTTCCATCCCAAGTATTTCGTTCAATATGGTAGGTTCAACTTCTTTTGGGGCTCTTTAAATACCCACATCCTTAACCATGCTACCAATGCTTATTTTGATACCAATGCTTATTTTGCTACCAATTCTACTCATTCCACTAGTGAAGTGCATGTTAATACCTCATCACACACTCATAGTGCATCTCAAGCTCCTACTACTTCATGTAATACTAATGCATCACATGCTATATCCACTAGCAAAAAATACTGCTCAAACTAATCAACTTTTTTACAAATGCTTAACCAAATGCATACTTTTCAAACCAATAGTGAAAATTAAATGATGCAAATGAAAAATCAACTCATACATCTCCAAAACCATCCTCACCAGGTTCCATAGCAAGCACAAAATCCTAATGCCCCCCATCCCCCCCTAAGTATTCCCATGGTAACCTCATACCAAAACCTCCAATTATCAATAAAACCATCAATAATTTACATAATTAACCTCTATTACCTCAAATTACCAACATTGACATAGGAGGTATCACCCCCACTATCACTTACAATGGATCTACTAATCCTACCTTACATCTAAAAACATTTGGCAACCTTTATAAAGATTAGGATAAGCTTAATACCTTCACCGCCACCAAACTCTTGGCTAAAACACTCTTAGGAGATGATTTAGATTGGTACAATAAATTAAAAATCCACTCCATCATTGGACTAGAAGACTTGGTGGACTCACTGGTCCAAGAATTCCAAACTAGTGATCTTCCCAAAAATAACTTAGTGCATTTTTAAAATTACAAACAACTCGAAACTGAAATGGCACAAGTCTTCATCAAATGATGGAAAAATTTTATCTAACAAATCTGAGCATAATATGGCAGATGAAAATATCTTCCACCTATTTACCAATGCTCGCCACCCTAAATTTATAATAACTCCAAGCATGTAGTGTCTTTAAAATACTCACCTTTAAACCCTTACGTTGTGTCCCATTTTGAGAATCCTAACACTTCAACTATATAGTTAACTCCACTCAAGGTTATAATGGTCATCCTGAATTAATTGGGAATATTCCACCTAACCTATTAAACTCTAATGATGATGAGCTAGATGAGATAAGATTAAATATCAAAACTTTTGATATTTACCCTCACATGATTTCCCAACCTCCTCCTCTTCAACTTCGATCCTGTCAGCTACTTGTCGATGACATAATAGTTACCTTAACCAAAACTTGACATTCCTTTCACCAGACTTCTTCGAACGATAAAATAATTCTGACATGTACCATCAACTTGCATACACCTGATTATGTTTATGATTATGTTTTAGATGACCCATTTTTAGTTGGATTCATCCAAGATGGAAACACTAAAGTTTTTAAATATCACTCTTCTTTATTTTAGTATTTTTGTTCTTCTTCAATCGTTCCTTATTTTATAGTACCTAATACTAGTTTTTTGATTACTATTCATAGAGTATAGATGGATAACTCACATGGTATGCCTATATTCATAGTAGAGCCTCTTAGGAGTATGCTCATGGATCATGCCATAACATGACCTTATCATTTTTCCAGATATCATGACCCTTATAGTCAACTTCCTCTAGAGATGTTAGCTACTATGCTTAGACCCACTGCACAACCAACCTTAATTATAGATGATCCTAGCCCAATTTTTGCTTTACCTAATGCTTGTTTGGTAATTGTCTTCTTCCCTAACCATAATTTGATTGTTTACCCACATAATGAGTAGATCAACCTTATTGTAATATTCATAGAGTTATTGGTTATTAGACCAAAGATTGCCATCTATATCAATAGCCCCAAGCTCTTTCTTATCCCCCTTCATCTAGTAGATCCCCAAAATATTATAATAAACATATGTGTTGATTCCATGGGATAAATAGCCATTATTCTATCCACTACCAAAAACTTAGGCAGTACATCAACACATTACTTCTAGTCACTACTCATCCCAAAGACAAGACCATACCTCCTCCTAAGCTACTACCATAATACATCCCTAAATATGGGGAAGTATATTGTCTTTGGCACTAGTGTGCTACCCTTCATACTGATATATTTTGAGTGCTCCAACATCATCTTTGTGATTTCCCACAATAGACACCATCACCAATTATTCCTCCTCTTACAGGTCACTTGTACAAGAAGGATCCTCCTTCTCAACTAGTTTCACCTCCTTTTATCTCCATAGATACTATTCCAATAATGACATCCATTACTCATATTAAGTATCCCACACAAAAGATACCATATGAGCATTACTCTTCTTTTGCTACACATACATTTTAGGTGAGATGATAAGGAATGAAGTCTTTGCACAACTTTCTGCATAGATTGATGAGACTCTGGATAATGTCAGAATTCAGATACATATAGATGTTTTGGATGTTATGGATACCATTTGTGGTCAAATATATTAGTATTTGTGAACACGACATGGTGTTATTTCACATTGTTCTATTTTATGATTTGGATTAGATTTTTGATCCATTTATATATCTTATATCTTTAACTATTTGTCAAAAATGATTTCACTTATTTATTTTGCATGAACCATTATATTATATTTATGTGTTTAATATGTTTTAATTATCTTTCACTTTTTATTATGGCTTCTTCTCATTCTTGTTATGAATGCAAAACTTATGTTTATGATTTAACTTCTTTCATGGATTCTTCTATTTTCTCTATAATGATTGTTTGCTATCTTCTACACTCAAATAAAGATAATTATTATTATGACCTGGTTATACAACCTTGATCCCTTAGTATTTTATCTCCACCATATGATCAGTTGGCAAACAAGACTTCTCATTATACTACTTTTATATACTATTCTATTTTGATATCCTTTATTCTCATATTCCCCTTTCACATATTAAGCATACATACAGTTGAAACTTGATATTACATACTAGTTCATAGGCAAGCCTAAGTTATTTAGTCTATCATATCTCTGGTTACTTATCCTCCTTTAACCAAAGTCTAAATCTCATTCATATGTATCAATTTTATCACTCATGTTGGTTATTCCAAATATGTATGGAGAAGGAATCACAAAATCTAGAAAAAGTTTAAAAACCAAATCATTTAAACAAAATTCAATGATTCAAAAGGCAACATACAATTCAAAAGTTTAATCACACCAAAATATGTGATTCACTATATTTAACACATCTCCTATTTCTAATCGAAGCTCAAACTCCACAGTTGGCCTCATGATAGAGTCGAGGTCCATTGGGGTGCAGTAGGCCAATAGATTGAGATATGAAAACAAAAACAAAAGAGAGAGACAAAATTATAAGTCCTACCTACTTTCTCACATAAGTACCCAATCTTCATAATAGATTGATCACTCTATAAGAGGTCTTGAGGAAAGGGGAACATGTTGTGGGAAGGTAGGTACATTTTATTTTCCTTGTTCATATAACCATCATGAGTTAATATTAGTATTCCACCTATTTGACTATACAACTTTGTGCTTATTGTGAGCAGGTATCCTTTGTATTTCGATGGTCACGAGACTCTTAATGTCTTTACTTCTTACTTGGTATGTCTCATGTTTACTAAGGTTTTCTCATACATGCCTATGCCATGATTTTTACATTCATTATTTCATTACAACAATACTAATATTTACCCTTGAGAAATATTGTTTTGTAAAATGATCATACCACCTAGGGTTTCCCTTTGTGAGTTGCATTGTAAGACCATGGATAGGACCAAGTTATCCTTACAAATTACCATAATAAAATATTTCCTTGATTTTCTCCTTATTACTTCACCTCATTGGTGTTCACCTTGTGAGTTGTAGTGTAAGACCATGGATAGGACTAAGCTTTCCTCACAAATTGCCACATTAAAACATTTTAAAAATTATTCCCACCTTTATCTCTACCTCATTGGTGTTTCCTTTGTGAGTTATAATGTAAGACCTTGGATATGACCAAACTCTCTTCACCAAATATTCCAATAAAAAATTCATACTATAACCATGTCACAATAAAATTACATGCTTCAAATTTGAGATAATTTGTGTTACAATATTATTTTTGTGTAATTTTACATACTTCCCATCTTGATTTAGTATGTTTTATGCTTACTTCATAAACACTTCACTTTTATCTTTTTATTTTCTGATTTCATGTATGTTTACAACCATTTTATTAAATTTCTCATACTTCCCATCTTGATTTAGTAGGATTAATTTTATTTATAATTATATATATTTTTCTCTTCATGCCTCCCATATTGATTTACTATGATTGATTAACTTTATTATTTATTTGTTTTTATACCATTGGTTTTCATGTGTTTTCCATTTTATTACAATTTTTCTTACTTCCCAACTCGATATAGTATGACTTTTATTTGTTTTAATATGTTGAAAATATTTTTACATGGTTTGAAAACATTTGTCACCTTTTAATTGACCATTTTGGTTTCTTATATTTATTCATCTTTTATTTTTACACATTTCCCATCATGATATAGTGTGTATTACATTTTATGATTATTTATAATTTTCCAAATCATTTTGTTTTTCTTTTTAACCATGCATGTGTATCACATAATGCTAGAAAATAAAACATACATCACATATTTCCCATATCATATATAATGAAACTAAAATACATGTGCTATAAAGGAAATATATCCATACATCCATCCATAGATAAATATAAATCATAGACCAAGAAATGTCCATATCAATATATATATATAGATACATATATACACACCATGAGTTTTATATAATAAAAGTACAAAATACAATAGCTATAGCTCTAAGGTTGTGCTCCGTCATGTCTATCCTATGGCTGGGCCATGCTACCCATGTATGCATATGAATGAATCTTATGATTGGTGTATTGTAATGAGGTATTATAGGATCTCAAGCCATCAATATGACCTTGTATATTGGCCACTTAGGTCTGCATGCATCCAAACACTACAATCATTGCCATATGAGCAACTCACTCATATGCCAACACCTTCTAGGCTTAAGCCTCACCCTCTGATATTCCTACAGGTGCCTATGAGACATATCCTTACATGTGAAACTATTGAGAAACCTCCCCTTCCAATCTAAACTAGCTAGCATAAAATGGGGTAGATGGTACCATAAGGTATACCAAGGTGGATGGGTCATAATGTGATAACACCCCATCCAAAATATCATGGTGTGCAACCATAATCATGGCTCCCCATCTTATCTCCTATTAATGCAGTGGATTGCAACCTTCAAAAGAAAACTCAACTTCTTTCTCCCACATGGCATAATGGAGACACTCCTCTTGCTGTGGGTAGCAAAATTGAGGAGTGAATCTCTAGATCAAGGGCTAGCTCCCCTTGATGTACCTTAAAGTGCTAAATTTCTACTGCTAACAATGGGGGGGATGAAAAGAGAGAGGGATGCTATGAAAATAGAACCTAACTAAAGTGGTGATGCACCAAAATTGATTGATCTACTCATTTTGATCTACACTTTGTACCAAAAGGAGTGAATAGACACTTCATTTGAATATGAAACTAGACTGCATCAATGTTTTAACAAGGAGTTTGATGGAGGTATAGTGAATAAGAACCTACCATAGGTGATCTAGAGGCACACTATTAGATGGTTGCTCACCTACACCTATACTTCAACCTAGACACTTGTTAACCTGGAGAAGAAGATCTTAGATACACTAGATACACTGGCATCTACCTATGAAAACATTAAAATAAATGACTAAACATAAGGCAATACACAGACATACAAAAGTGTAAAAAATTAGATGAAGGTAAAACACTTATTTTGATTAAAGGCAAATTTTATCAGGTCTTCACTATACAAAACTGAGAGATGACTTTTCCAAGCTGAGTGGTTACAATATATATAGAAATTGAAGAAAGATCCTTGACTAGTCAAGAACAAGAGGCCCATATTGTTCTCACTTCTCATTAAATGTGCCTTTGAAATCCATGTTGTAGGTGTCTCATATATTGACTTTACTACTTAGGCATATTAAACACTCTTGCAAAAGCAGGGGTCACTTCTCTCCATAACCAACAAAGCCATCTCTGTATATGTCTTAGGCCATACTCTCCATTTAAAGTTTGCACAACTATTCACCTATTAATGCCAAACAAAGAAAAAATGGGCCACTCTCTTAAATGCTCATGTAGCTCTCTTAATGGCTATTCAGTGGAGACTATTCCATCTACAAGTAGTTACTTCTCCTACTGACACCTCTTGTGCCACCTAGACTAATCTGGTTCATTCCTATTCTTGGTTGATTATGTCACCTAGAATGCTATGAGTGTTTATCTTATATGTGCATGGCTATGTTTTGAGCCATTTTATCTCTCTCTTCTCTTTTCTCATTATTTCTTGTCTTTTCTTTGTAGTTAAAGCTCGTGGGGCTATCCTTTTCTTTTTTGGGCTCCTTTCTCGGTGGGTCACTGAGTTTGATTTTAGTTTTATGCCTTTGAATTCCTTCGGGCCTACGCTCATAAGTTCTTTCAGATGTTTTGTTCGAAAGAACTTGTTCTTTGACTTCTCTCTAATGGCTAATGCATCCCATCAAAAATTTACATCCATGGGTCTGCCACCATTTGAAAACCAATAGATATTTCACTACTTTGAATTTGACATTCACAGGCCTGTCAATAGATATTTGAACTTCCAACGGCTAACTTACCTTGTTAGAGTTGATGTTCATGGGCCTATCACTACCCCTCAAAAATTTTCTTGACTTTTTGTAAATAGACTTTTTTGAAGGGAAAGTGACCCTTCAAAAAAATGGGAAGGTCCTTTTTTGATGGCCAAGTATCCTCTGAAAGGGCACCTACTCTTCAAGTTTTTTGTCTTATCAAATTTCTTCAGATAAAATGTCCAAAGGAATTCATGACTTTAGCATCCTTTCTTGGATTTCCTTACTTGGTGAATTTCTTTAGACAAAATGTTTGAAGGAATTCCTTCAGACATTTTGTCTGAAGAAATTTGTTCCTTGAGTTTCTTCATTGAATTTCCTTCCATGGCCTCTATTAAGTGGATCGTCTACCCTTCACAAGGGAACTTTAATCCCAAGGCTGCACTTTGGATCTTTTTAAAAGGTCCCATTCTACACTCAGGTGCCTTCCACAAGGGTATCTAACTTTTAGACCTTTTGTAAAAGATCTTTGCCCCTTTAAAACTAGCCCATTTTATCGATAAAAGGCTCGCCCAAGTAATTTGCTTGCCTTGCTAAACATCTAGGATCAAAATGAGCTCCAAATTAACCCAAGTGCTTACAAGACTCAAAAGACTTGGTTTTTGAAAGAAGGAAACACTTGGGATTTCTTTGAAATGGGCCTATCATACAGAAAACCCATGAAACTGTAGTGGGATGGACTTGTCAAAAACTAGTTAACAGGCCCTACAAAGCAAGGGAACAGAGGGGGTGCTCAATTTTGGCCTACAAGACCAAAATTGGTCAACACATTTTGTGATTTATAGGGGAATCATGCCTACTATGCTTTGAGAAGACTAGTATCTTAAAGGTCCGTTGGGCATAGAGTCAAACTATAGCTTGGAAGACTGGTAATAGCTTTAAAAAAAACCTAAGAACCAATAAAGATTTTACCCCAAATGGAAAAGAGAACACACACAAGGCTAAAAAACTCCTAATAATGGGAGTTAACCCTTGATTTAGAGGTTCAGTCCTCAATTTTGCTACCCATAATAAGAGGAGTGTCTCCATTATGCCATGTGGAAGAAAGGAGTCGAGTTTTCTTTTGGAGGGTGTAATCCATTGCTAATAATGGGAGCTAGCCCCTGATCTAGAGATTCACTCCTCAGTTTTTCTAACAATGGGAACTAAAATTCCTAAATTTCTACTGCTAATAATAGGAGCTAGCCCTTGATCTAGAGATTTACTCCTTAATTTTGCTACCCACAACAAGATGAGTGTCTCCATTGTGCCACATGGAATAAAGGAGCCGAGTTTTCTTTTGAAGGATGCAATCCACTATGTCAACATCTCCTCCATTGCAGTACCTACAAAACAAAAACCAAACATAATTTATCTCTCATGTATACATATCTGAAATCATCTATTTATCACTAAATACATAAACAATAATGAAACTAGTGATCAATGTCAAAAACTTAATAAATCAAAACATTTCTCACCAATGTTAGTGTCTCTAAGCACGATCTCCCTATCTGCTCAACCATCGAGGACATCCTCTATCAGTTACCTCTACATAAGTGTATATCCCAAAGTCAACACTTGATGTCATTGCATTCCCCTCTTTAATGGCCTCTTTATCAACCAACTATGTCTTATAGCTACCTTAGCATCATCATATATGATTGCTCATACCTATGTACCCTCTTATCAATGGTGCCTCTATCTCTGATGAGCTTGAGGTGGTTGTTTTCACCCTTATTATGGTTCCACTCTTACATCCTCACTTGTAACATCCACATACATAACATCCTCAACACTAGGCCTCACTACCTCCTATTGTTACACCTAACTTGGACATGGTCTCACCCATCAAGGCCTAAAAAATGTATCTCCATTGCACACTTATGCCTCCTCTCCCTCTTATCTCTTTAACATGTCACCCAATATGTAAGCACTACTAGAGAGGCCATTAGATATGGTGGGCCTAGATACCTAGGTACATGAGCTATTGGATGTGTCACCACTCATGAAGTATAATGGCCCATGATCTGAATACATGTTAAACCAACTGCAATAGTCATCAAAGATGACCATATGGCAATAATGTTAGTGTAAGGTTTCCACACCATTTTCCCTCGTGTAACACTCTATAAAGCCAATACTTGGGGCATGACATGCATTACATAATCCTTCCTCTATCTAACAACCTAAGGTAACCTATCATTAACCACATGGGGTAACCCAATTAATCGATATATAAGGAATCTCTTATAGATCCATGTACTTAAAAAAATGATAAGGCCTATCATCTTTTACCCTTAGGTTAACATCCCATACATATCATGCATGAGCTGTACCCAAATGATAGAACATTGATCTTATAATACACCCCACTTTAGGATGGATTAGCATAAGGCTACCATATATAACAATACCTTCTCATTTGAATTATGACATATTACTCATGCTGTCACAAGTCCTATCAAGGCCTTCTAGATATTTAGAATGGCCAAGATATAAACATCAAATAAACTCACACACAAACTAGGATATATCCTCTCTAAGCCTATCTCCTAATGGGCTAGGGATCTCCTCTTATCCTCCATCTCTTGTGCATCACATATAACTAGAGTCCCAATAATAAGAAGTTTAAGGCATGGACATCCTCTAAGGTGATGCCCACCTCTTTCGTATCCCACTCTAACTCCCATCAACAAGTGTTGGTCAGTCACTCCCATGCTCCTAGGAACATGATGACTAAATCAACACTAAATGGGATCTTCCTCAGCTCCCCGATGCCTCTAAATCCCAAGGCAACCATCTAAGCTCAATCCACATTTGATAATTGCTTTAATAAATCTGGTAGCCAAGATACATCAACCAAGTGCCAAAATATCCATTGTCTCTACAAAATATCAAATAATAGAGAATGTATTAGATCTCTATGTAATAATATTAAAATACATTCTTAAATACTCTCAAAATACTAAAAATTAACTACTTTATTAGTTTATTTCTCTTATTCTTCCTTTTTCCTACATAATCAATGCTTTTGATACTAAATTAGCCTTGTCACCTCTTTGCAATACTAAATTGGCCTTTTGATACATAGTCATCCCATTCTTACATACATAATCAACCTTTTTGATATTAAATTGGCTATTTTCTATCTTTTGCATACTATATCAGTCCTGTACCACATAGTTGACCTACTTTAATAGACTCTATTAGCCACATACTATGTACTATATAGGACATAATGTACTATGTCAGCCATTTCTACTTTTCTAACTGGATAAAATATCTATTATGTAGTTAGTAGGTGAAGCTCACCTTCATGCTCTAGAGCTTCTTGATGAGCACCATCTAGCTGCTCTTTAACATAACCATCAATGCAAGGATCACATTGCCATATAACATAATAGAAAGGTCAAAGTGCATACTTTTAATGTTGGTGATCTAGTCTGTAAATTAGATTACACCCATGACAAAGAAGGAAAATACACCCAAAAATGGTGGGGCCCCTATTTAGTGAAAGACATCCTTAGTCCTAGCACTTATTACGTACAAACTAATGAAGGCCATGTTTTCAAAGAACCCACTAATGCACAATTTTTGAAGAAATATTTTGCTTAAATATTTTCCTTTTGGGTCCTAGGGATTAAGTCGGCCTTGATCGACATAGTTTGGGACCTAACTACCTTATTTATTAAAGAACATGGTCAAATAGGCCAACTCTATCAGCTAAATCTTTGGAAGAGTTTAGGGTTAGATTTGACTATATAAACACAACCTTTTCACCATTTCATTGAGAGAGAGAGATAAAGATAATCATTTAGTTGCACATCTTCTTATACACTATTCTACTTGAGGAGCCATTTCTTAGGGTTTCATATTTTCATTAGAGAGAAGAATCTTATCTTGTGGGAGAAGTATTTTGGATGCATATGAGAAATCATGTAGCCTAAATCTGACCTATCTTTTTTATCCTCACAAACCATAATAACCTCTTACAAAGTACCTTGGCTAAGGGATATATTGAGGCTCAATGGGTTCATCTTCAAAGGCAGGTATTCCTAACTCTTGCTCCTGTTTATTAAGTAGATAAATTTGCATTTGTTAGCTTATGAATATATTTCTCTCTTCATGCATTAAGATTACCTTTACATTTACTTGAGTACAATTTTTGTTTGCATGTTTACATTTATGTTTATTATGCCCATTTTATGCCATATGACTTGGTGAGTACTAGATTAAATTTATAGTTATTTGTCCTTTACTTTGATAAGAAAACATAGGACCTAGCTAGGCTTATTATATGGTATTACTTTAATTGAGGCTTTAAAAACCTCTCTAGTGATATTGTCTAGTAAGGGACCCCTTAGTTAGGTCTAGCAGATCCATATTGGTCTTGACCCTAATTGTATAAATGTACCAATAAGTGTAAGGGCTAGTGTGATTTATCTTCTCTAAGCTAGGATTGATTTGTAGATTAGCTTCACTTTCCCTTGTATACATAGTGGAAATATTTAAAATATGTAGGAATGTACATGTTCTTAAAATGGGGAAGAGGCTAAATTTACTCATGTAAAGGTAACAATATGAGATCGTGTAAGTGCACATGGTGTAAGATATGGAATAGTAAGTAAGTGAAGTGCCATAGAGATAAGTGTTTTGGATTGATTGAATTAATTTAAAAATTAAGAGGGTAAGATCCCAAAGTGAAAATAAAGCCAATGGTTTATAAGAATGATTAGATAAGGGGTAAAATAATTAGTAAAAAACAAAATAAGCTATGTACAAGGAAAATGCAAATAACTAACTAATGATATCAGTGATGGGCATGTATGTATAGTCCATGGCATGATATGGAGGAGTGACTTATTATAATGAATAAGTGCTAATTTTAGATGGCCCTAAATCTAAATAGGATCCATATGTTGTAATATTACCTTCTTAATCACTGCTCATATGCTCATGTAAACTTGTACCCTCATGTACATGATAAGAAGATCTAGCAACATGTAGTTATACATATGGTGAAGCTCGTTGAATAGTCTATTGTGCTGTAGGAGATGAAGATCTCCTTACATGTACCATTTTTTGTAGAGGAAGTTATACCATGCTCTATGAAACAAACTAAATATGCTTATGTGTAACTACATCATTCTCATAAGTAGATGAAGAAACTAATTCTATAATGTGTTCATGCTTATTAGAAACTATAATATGTCTTGGTAAATGCTTATGAATAGTTCTGTAAACTAGTTCATTACCATTTTGCTCATGTAATTTTACTAGGTAGTTCTTCTATAGAATAAACAAACATCATATATTGCAAAGGATATTCGTATTGGATTTCTTGAATTTTGACCATTTGATTATCATGAATGTATTTAAGACATTTATGCACTGTATAAGATAGTGATATAATATTTTATATCCAATGGCATCCTATTAGCATATCAAAGACCCTTGTTCTTAGTATAACTAAGAATGGAATAGGAATTATGAGAAGGCCTGCTTGTAAAGGAAATACTATATGCCCAAGATTATCTTATCTATGCCCATCAAATACTTTGAAAAATCTAGAAGTATCCTATAAATATTTATAAATATAATCATGAGAATGAAGGATTGTGATGGTGGACACATTTTCACTTGATCCGTTATCTATCATGACACTATGGATGGATTTCTTGTTACCATATGTTGAAATAAAAACTACATGTCTATCTATATCATAATCAACAAATTCACTATCATTAAATGTAATCATAAGATGTGATGTTTGATTATTTTTAACATTACTAATAATGCTATCAAGTGGGTGTCCGTATGTAGGAGGATAATGAACATTGTATGCATAATGAACTTCAGAATTATCCTTGTTATTTGTTTCATGATTTGGAAAAGGATCCTTTTACATTTTTCGCTTTGCATTTTCATTTGTATGTGGTTTATACTCTTCAATAGGTGTTCCAATATATATGATATTTTCATGAATGAGATCTTGAATCTTATGCTTAAGCTTAGAACATCTATTTGTATAATTCCCAATACATCTATAATAGTCACAATATACATTACATCAAAATTGATAGATCAAGGTCTGTGCATATCAATCTCCATTGGTGGAGGAAGAGTGATTACGTTGCATTATAGGGGATTTCACAACAAAACAAGAGAAGGTGATGGTAATTTTGAAAATTACCTCCTTTATGTAGTTGAAGCTATAAGGATGAAATTTTGAGCAATTGGATTTGATTATTCAATTATATCAAAATACCCAAACTATCATTCTACCATTAAGATCTAGATCTATTTAGGAATAAAATGTAAAGAGAAATGAAACACTCATACTAGCATTAGATCCTAAAAGCTAATTGCTCCAAACCAAGATTTAAACAATAAAAAGACTAAAAGATTAATGGCTGAAGATTGATTACCATAGACTTAGATTTGACAATGTGATGTTAGCTTGATGAAGAGAATTGGATTACATGGATTAGTCAGATTCAAGACTAGAATGATAACATGGAAGCTCATAGGTTTATTGGTTGATTTGATAATTGACATGGATATTTCATGGATTCAATAGTTAGTTTGGCCATGGAGTAGTGGCTTATTTAAATAGGCCACGGAGGTAATATTAATAACCAATATTCAAGTTGGGTTGGGAGGATATATGGTGGAGGATTATCCAAGGAATTAAAAATTCCTTGGAAGCCTGTGGAATAGAGGCTTTTAAAGAGAAACGGGCTGAGTTAGAGAGGATTGTAGAATTGGAAAATTCTAGAATCCATTTAGTGGCTAAGTAAGATTAGTAGGGGATTAAGATAGGTGATTAGGGACTAGGGATCTATATGATCCTAGGAATGGGCTAGGATAGGTGGGTCATGGGAATTTTAAATTACCAAATAATGGATAAGTGGGATTAGTATAAGAGTAAGATATGATTAAAATAACTTATAAGTTGGTGGGGATAATATAAGGTTAGTAAATGAAGAATAATAACGGGGGATATTAGATAAATGATTAGAAGGGGTGATATTAGGATGAAATTAAAGGAAATAAATGAGATTAGATAGGACAAGTGAAATTAATGTCAATTAATAGTAATATTAGTGATGATAAATGAAGCAAATGAATTTAGGTGTATACATTTTGTCCCTCTTTAAAAAGGCATTGCAAGTGGACAAAGTGGAAGGAGTAATGGACTTTCAAAGAAAAACCATTTTATGGATGAATGTTAGTAGATATGATGCCCCTTTGAGGGTACATGTGGGGAGGAATGAGATCGATGGCCACTTGAAAGAGGAAATGAAGGGTGGGATTTGATGAATGAAAAATGGGATGGGATGTGAGATGTGAGATAGATGATGAAAAAAATGAACTCAACTTGAGCAGTGAAACTACAAACTAATGATTCCCCTGGCAAAGACATATGCAAATAGTGTGGACACATGCTTATGATAATATAAAAGGCCATAAGATTTTGACATATCCAAGGTACGGACACATACCATGGAAAGTTGTAGACCAAGGTGATAAAGGCCATGAGCTATCGACATATCCCAAGCAAGGAAATATGTTGGGAGAGTATAAAGCCAAAGATAAGATAATGATTTGATAAGATTAATGATGAGTGTATCTCAAAGTTGAAGTTGAGTGATATGATTAATGAGATGAGAGAGAGAAAATGATATGATCAAGTGACCAAAAGAACTGGTTAGTGTGATGCATCAAATCAATGAGCCATAATGTGATTGATAGTGAAGATGCCCCTAACAAGGACACATGTAAGTGAGCAAGAGATGACAATAGAATTATGATCCTAGTCATGCCCTAATCTATGGAGGAATCATAGAATTTAAATTAAATAATTAACCAATCATTGATAATGGATGATAGATGAATAAAATAGGAATGTTGTGACTTGTCAAGCCCAATTGACAAGTGTGAGTGATTAATGAAAATATCAAGGATATGATTATAGAGATGGTGATTGATCAATAGATTGGTGGATAACTAAGTGATATTATATCTCAAGGATTTGATTGATGTAATTTTTGAGGATAATGAGGGAAGAGGTGAGTGTTAGGATCCTACTGCCCACTAAGGGCACACATGATTACCATTGTATAAGCAACTAAACACAGAATTTAACTAGAATGATAAGTAACTAGAATTCAGAAATAACACAAAATATGAGAGACAATACCTAATTGTATTAATACTCATTCAAAAGAAAATACAATAAAGAAGATGCCACACTTCTTCTTCCCACACCTCTAGAGCTCCCACACTTCTAGGGTTCACCAGTAATTCTCCTTCAACAGTTCACTCTCTCAATTACGGTCACAACAATCAACTCAAACACAAAGTTTTTCACCTCCACCAGTCAGTAACACCATTACCAGTACACTAAGTACACAACTTTACACCAAGTAGATCTCCCTGATCTTACTCCTTGCCATGTTGCTCGTCTCCTTTGACCTTGCTATCCTGCTGATCCACCTTAGACCTTGCACACATAACCACCTGCAAATCAACCGATCTTACTTACCATGTAGATGTCTCTACACCTTGAAGAACCCTTGGCCTTGCCTCACCAAGTCCTTATGATTCTTCAACTAGTACCCTGATGGATCTTCTACCAGAACTTGCACAACCTGCAACTCTACCTGATCATACACACTCAGCACCCTTTTGGAACTAGGAGGAGCTACTCTTGCTCTCTTTATAAGAACAATGGCTATCTAGCACACTTTACAATACAGCCCATGAGTCTATTATATAGATCTCATGCATACAATAATTAGACTTTCTTAATTACAATAATTAGATCTGCAGCTCCAAGACTAAAATTAGCCTTTATCATGCAAACAATTGATTTGTTAACAAACTATCCGTAACACTCCCACTTTCGAACCGCATAGGCGATCGACGTCAATCCCTATCTGTCTGGAGGTGATCGACGTCGACTGATTCCTATCGATGCCGATTACTTTTTGTCTACCCCTAACTGATGTCGATTGGTCTAACCGACGCTGGTGACCATGACACTCAACAACCTCCTCCCATGTCTGCATTAGTGAAGCTTTTAGCTCCACAACCTAACAATCTCCCACTTGGAGATAAATAGCTACACTATACCTATACCTGTACATCATCTAATTTGTTTCTTGGCTTATATCCCTTTTCAAGCTCAACCCTAAAGACCAACCACCACACATCTAGTGGTGCAACATCTATCATCCAAGTAACCTTCCACATCCGAACCTACAACTCCATGTAGTGAAGACTTTGACCCTGCATAACATGTTAACTTGCTACTAGTACCTCTCAGATACCTGAGAATCTACCTTCCCTGAATTGGCTCCAAACTCTCTGACAACTCCCACTACTTGGGAAAACTTAGGTCTACACTAGACCTCATGTGATTTCAAACACTATTCTAAGCTCAGCTTGAACTGTCTAGCCCTTGGTGTGCTTACCGGTTTTGCATCCTGTGTATTGAACCCTGCCAACACCTTCTTCACATCAGTGCCCACTGGAGACAAAATCAACCTGTGATCTTCCATGTCTCTTATGCCAAAGAATTTCGTTGCTCCTAAATTCTTCATGACATACCTCTGAACTAACTTTACCTTTAGTTCAGCAACACCTTGCATGTGTAACCCTGCAACAAGCAACCACACCACATATAGTAATAAGATAATGTTGTGACCATTATCCAACCTAGTAAAGAAAACACAATGGTTACATTGACCTTGACCAAAGCCATGCTTTGTCATACACCTGTCAAACCTGTACCACTGTCCTGCAGCTTCCTCAAGACCATATACCCTGGGCTTCCATCTCACGTGTCCATTCACTCTCTTTTTTACCCTAGGAATCCATTCATCTGTCAGTGATTTTATCCTAGTTGGCAACTCTACCAAATATCTTGCTTGGTTCTCTTCTGAAGAATTCATGCCATGCTCCCACTATTTCCTAAATTCTACCTGTATTGCCTCTTCACGTCTTCCTAGTTCTTGACCATCAGTAAGCAATAAGTAAGAAGGTGAACAATGAATATGAGGTCCACTTACCCTTTTAGTCCTCCATATGGGCATTTGAGACTCCTTGACAACTTGTTATCTGCCTAACATCCGTTTCAGTGACTGATCTCGGCCATCTCCCAATCTGCACCTGACCGACGTCGGTTCCCTGCGACTGACCCTGATTGCCGACATTGGTTCCCCTTGACTGACGTCAGTTCCCACCTACCTGACACTACCAACTCTGCTAGTCTGCACATGACTGACGTTGATACCTATCTGTTCGATGTTGGTTTCTCTTGACTGATGTCGGTACCTATGTTCTCCTGTGAGTGATGATCTTTTTACCCGCAAGCTCCCTTGGATCAAAACCCTGTCCAAATCAACATAGCCCTACTCAGAATAATCCATCCTTCTCCACTGATCTCTATGTGTCATCTCCTCCATGAACACCAAGGCTTTCTAGTTCTTAAGTTTATCAAAAACATTTGTCTTCTGCTTAAGAACATGCATTCCCTTCTTACACATGTGACCAAGCCTACAAAGCCACATCTCTGCAATAGAAGGTGAATCAGTAATATAAGTAGATAGATAAAGGATACCTACTCTCTTACCACCATCTAATTCAAGTGCATCTACTGTGAGAGTTACTGTGCATCTCTCATCACCCAACTTTCCTAAAGAAATTAGACTCATCTCCAAGAATAAGACCTGCATGACCTCCTTCAACACCTGTGTGTTGCCCATCTGTAATTTCAGCTTCACTTCCCCTTTGCCAATAATCTGACAAGGCTCACAAGCTCCTAAATAAATCTCTCCAAAGTCTCCCTGGACATACCCATGAAAAGATGCTTTATTTCAGGCTACATGGAAAGAGGTAACAGAATCTATAATCCATGATTCTACTTTATCTAGAGCATCCTGTGCAACAACACTTGCAACATCTGCTTCTTCATGCTGATCTACTACCAACCAACAATCTTTCTTTACCTGCTCTTTCTTTCCATCAATCTAACCATTCATGCTATTCAGTTTCTCCATTTGTAGCTTACTTTCTTCTGCCATTGCTATACTCCCACTCAATCTGAAACCCCTGAGAGTGACCTGTAATCAATAAAACACTTAACACGCTTTGACCACCTGTTAGTGTACTTAACCATGCTTTAATACCACTTATTAAGATTGGTACCAACTTGGTCCACCTACTCTGATACCAACTGTCAGGATCCTACTGCCCACTAAGAGCACACATGATTACCATTGTATAAGCAACTAAACACAGAATTTAACCAGAATGATAAGTAACTAGAATTCAAAAATAACACAAAATATAAGAGACAATACCCAATTGTATTAATACTCATTCAGAAGAAAATACAATAAAGAAGATACCACACTTCTTTGCACACCTTTAGAGCTCCCACACTTCTAGGGTTCACCAGTAATTCTCCTTCAATAGTTCACTCTCAATTACGGTCACAATAATCAACTCAAACATAGAGTTGTTATTCACCTCCACAAGTTAATAACACCACTGCTAGTACACCAAGTACACAACCGTACTCCAAGTAGACCTCCCTGATCTTGCTCCTTGCCGTGTTGCCCGTCTCCTTTGACCTTGCTATCCTGCTGATCCACCTTAGACCTTACACACACAAACACCTGCAAATCAACCGATCTTACTTACCATGTAGATGTCTCTAAACCTTGAAGAACCCTTGTCTTTGCCTCACCAAGTCCTTATGATTCTTCAACTAGTACCCTGGTGGATCTTCTACCAGAACTTGCACAACTTGCAACTCTACCTGATCATACACACTCAGCACCCCTTTAGAACTAGGAGGAGCTACTCTTGCTCTCTCTATAAGCACAATGGCTATCTAGCACACTTTATAATACAACCCATGAGTCTATTATATAGATCTCATGCATACAATAATTAGAATTTCTTAATTACAATAATTAGATCTATAGCTCCAAGACTAAAATTAGCCTTTATCATGCAAACAATCAGTTCATTAACAAACTGTCTGTGACACTCGCACTTCCAAACCACACAGGCGACTGACGTCAGTCCCTGTCTGTCTGGAGGTGACTGACATCGACCAATTCTTGCTGATGCCAGTTGCCTTCCATCTACCCCTGATTGACATTGGTTGACCTGACCGACGTTGGTGATCGTGACACTCAGCAACCTCCTCCCATGTCTGCATCAATGAAACTTTTAGCTTCACAACCTAACAGTGAGAGTGGCTGAGCTGACCTCAGGCATGCCATGTGATTGAACACTGCCTACATAGACTAAAAAGACATCAAGTCAATTTAGTTCAGACTAGATGATATAGGATGATGATGATGGATTAGAATATTAGGATGATGAGGATTGCTAGACATGTTAGTTTTTAGATAGATGTTAAGTGTGATGATTGGATTGGAAGCTGAGTTGACATGTTAGATGTGGATGACTAGAGAGATGATAAATGATAGATTAGAGGATATAGATGTCATGATAAAAGGACTCAAAGAAATAATTGGATATCAAATGTGTAATTTATGATATGGATGAGATGATACTATGATTAGGAGGACTGATTAGACTTTGATTATTGGTTGGAAGAGAAAGGGATAGGATAAATGATTAGATATAGGATGTAAGATGATTAAATAGATTAAAATAAATGATCAAGCCACCATTGATGTAATAAGGATCATCATAGCCTAGAAAATCCATTAGATATGAAATTTGGTAGAATGCCCCATGGTATACATATGACCAAGGGGATAGTTTTCCAAAGTGCATATAGAGGGGCAAATAGCAAACTCTACATCATTGAGGGCACTTACAAGCATTATTATAGCCTTTTTGGCTCCATCATAACATCCTCATTCATTTCATAATATAAAAAAAGATACATGATGTGATACTAAAAAGGAACATAGATGAACAAATGAAAGACATGCAAACAAGTTAAACAACACAGATCAGACAAACAACACACAAGTATTTACATGCAATGTCATTATGTATTATCTAATTGTCTTGATGAGAGTTGATGGAAGGAGTCATCATGTGGTGAATTAGAATAATTTGGTCATGATGTGATTGTAGATTAAGGATAATAACTTGGACAAGGTATGGACTTGGAATAAACTAGGGACTTGGATTAGGATAAGGATATGAATTTGGATTAGACTAGGGACTTGGATTAGGATAAGGATTGGATAAGGATTAGACTAAGGACTAAGATTAGGATAAGGATGTTGAAGATAATAGGAAAATATGATTAGGATGATAAGATGATTAGGATATAAGACAATATAAAATGATAAGATGACTAAGATATTAGATAAGATGACTAGGATATGTAGGACATCAGACAAGATGACATAATATAAAACAACTTAGATGTTTTTGGATTTTATGGATTTTTTTATTTTTTGGGTTTTTGGAATATATATATATATATATACACTATACAAATGAGGCTTACTAGAAAATGGAATACCAAGCCTAACAACTAGGAGAGGGTTAGATGGGATTATAAAAGGATGTGGATGATGCCGAAAAGGGGATTAGGACTAAGGAAGAATGGGCTAGGGATCACCAAGGGCCACATCATGAAAAAATCATATATTTAGTTTTTTGAGTGTCCATTTAAGGATATTTTAAGAGGATTCCAAAACATTTCTCAAGACACCTTCCATGTCCTTACGAAGGTCAAGATAGGAAGGAATGATAGACTAGATAGGGATAAGGGATAGATAGAGATGATAGGTAGACATTGTAGGATGGATAGAGGGATAAGATATAAAAGGGTGACATGACATGGATGGGATTGAGAAGGGATATTATGTGTATGGAATGGATTTTCACCTAAGTGTTGAGGTAAAATGCAGATAATAGATTATTTTACCATGACACTAAAAATTGATTTTCATCATGGTACTTTCCCAAGGCACCAAAATACTAGTTTTTATCATTGGATGAATGATTATATATATATATATATATTATTTTTTTGATTTTTGATTTTTGTATATCTTAATTTATTGGATATGGGTATGAGATGCAAGATGCATACATTTTTATGATCTTCAACCAACACCTATTCTAGAGATATGTGATGCTAGGATCATGTTATCATCATTGGATATAGTAATATCTTTATGACCTTTGTTGATTATTGATTTGGACCTCTCCATATATCTAGGCCAGGTATCTTTGTCACCCCTATGAGATATTATGTTTCTCAGGAAGGTGATGTGAGGTATGGACTGGATTATATCTTAATGTTGATGGGGGTGTATTGGACTTGAATGGAGGATAAGATCATGAGAGTAATGTGTGAGGGGTGTTTATGGATTAGGAATAATAATCTTAAACATCATAGAAGATGTTGGACATTCCTCATTTGATTGGTACCATGTGACAAAAGACTTTAAGAGATCTAAGACACTTTAACTATGTGATGCTTCTTTGATTTGATTATTTGAAAGAGTATCAACCATACTCATAGTGCTTTAGACATTATTTGTATTTTCAAACTTGATTATTTTTTGAATTTGCCTTGGTTATTGACATTGGACTTCACCAGAGAATATTGATTTTTGACTTAATAGATGATGATTATTTTTATTTTAACAGTCCCCTAGTGCTTAATTTTGGGTTTCACTAGGGGAAGACATTTTTCTATTAGGCTGATGATTTGACTTTTTTTTATTTTGACTTACTAGATCAAATATGTTTTGATCATTATTTATGACTTTTGGAATATGGTCTTGGACCTTTGTATTTATGGCACATGTTGTATTACTAGAGGAAAGGTCCAATAATGTATGTTAATGTTCATCCCTATAGAGGGTGGTGATTAAATGATCATTAATGGGAAGAAAAGGATATATGATGGATGAATGTGGTGAAGATTATATGGTGAAGTCAATGACTAGTGATGGGGTAACATGGTCTTCATAGGGGTTCCTAAGAGACCCAGTTTTGACATCAGAGAAAATATCCTCAAGACCAATAAAAAGATCATTGAGACTAGCCATCACATAGACATCCAAAGTAGGATCATATTCATTTTTACTATCTATGATAGATAAATCTTGTAATAACTTTGTTATGACTTCATCATCCTGATTTGGATCGTAATACATGCCTAGTGATTGATTATCATCTAAATTGGAGGTATATTTAAGAGGAAATGCATAGTCACCATCTACTACAATATCTATGAAGGATGATATTTCTAACAAGGAATCTAATTCATATATTAGTGTAAAATATGATCCCAATACAGATAACACTTGTATTGACTCTGATGTTGATGCTAAATTTGATGTAGATGACTTAATGTTGATAATAGAAGATGTATTATCCATAAGTGACCTCTCAACATGAGGTCTTTAAGATGAGGGATGAGGGGTAGATGCTGGAGGAACATGGATTCAACAATGATAGGCCATTAAAAGAACTCATGAGAGATGGTAGGACTTGACTCATCTTTGATGGATGATTTGTCAAATATGGGGGGACCATAGAAGAGAGATGTGGTGTCATGACCTTGGCTTAGATAGGGAAGTAGTTAATCATGATCAAGAATAAAAGCTTGGCATACCCTTTCTTGTTCATTCATGGATGTAGACTCATCTAATTCATTCTCGATTTCAATGTCACCATGGTTGATGAGGTCTTGGACTAAGTTTTAGAAATTATGACATCAGTTAATGGTATGCCCCTAGGTTTAGTGATATATACAATAGTGATTGGTATTATACCAAGAGGGCTTAGGCATAATAGGATTAATATGTCATATGGGTGGATAGACCATCATGTAAGTGGCAATAAGTTGGTGGAAAGGGGATTGTAAAGATAGAAGAAGAGGAGTATATGGGATCTCTTTTATTTATGACTTAGATGTGAAAGCATTGGAATTTGGATTAGATGGTTGTTGACATTACTATGTGAGTGAATTAGTAATTTTTGAGGTGGCCAAGATATGGTTCCTTTTGCTAGTGTAGGAAGGGGTAGATGACTAGCTATGACTAGTGGATGGAGGATTAAAATGGGACTAAGTGGTGTGAAGACTAGGAGTTGATGGATGTGGATGGGTGTGGACTAGAGGTAAATTTGGATGGATGAGGTCAAAGTGTGTAGGATGTTGAGGGTTCAGCTCAAGGAGGTATGAAAGGAGTGTATCCCTATTGGAAATGAGGTATTGGTCAATCAGGGTATTGACTAAATTTGTTTTGGATTCCATGGATAAGGATGGGGTAATGTATGGATGATGTGGTTTAATTGCCCCAATCGATAAGTGTGAGGGATTGAAAAGAAAGATTTAGGGATGAAGATGGGATGTGTGAAACAAATTTGATAAGAGGATTGATTTAGTTTAGTCTCAAGTTTAACTCAATGTGTGATATGATGTGAGGTTTGATGAAGTAAGGCAAGATCAAGTAGATTAAATTAGGACATGAGCTAGACTCTGATGATTGGTGATTGGATTTGACTATGTGAGTTATGACAAGCGATAATATTTGATGGGGTGGGTGGTAACTAGATTGACCTAAGAGACTAATTTTGAGTAGGGGTTGATTAGATGAAGATTAGATCAAGACCAAGATGATTGACTCAAATACGATGAGATGATTTGATTAATAGGATTGTGATTATGATTCAAACTTGATTAGACACCAACAAGCTAATGATGAGGACCTTGATATGTTAAGAATGGATTGCCAACATGGATGAGGACCAAAATATGACTAAAAACTTGATAAGAAGACTAATATAGATAAGGGGATGAGTTGGGTTTGACTTGGATTAAGACTAGGTTGATAAGATGGTTAAGAATAGTTTGGACTAGGGGATTGAACAAGTCAAGGTGACATGTGATTGGTTATAGATAAGGTGGACAAGGTGTTTATGCTAAAAAAGGTCAAGAAAATTTATAAGATGTCAACTATGGTAAGTTTAATGATGGGTAATATAGTTTAGACCAAGACTTTAAGTATGAGTAAGACAAGGTAAGATGATATGAGTATATGGTGACAAAAGGACCAGGATGTGACCAAGATTGCTTATAGATAATGATGACTAAGTGATAAAGATGATACTAGGGATGATTAATTTTAATGCTATGTGAAGGATATGAGGCTGGACTATGATAAGATGTTGTAGATGTATGATAAAACTTATATGGATGAGGCTAGGATAGGATGTGACTAAGATGAGAGGGGTGATGAGATATATGATAAGATGTAAGAAAGTATATCCATATGTATAAAGAGAATATGTAAAAGAGGATATTGATAAGGATGTACATAATGATATAATGATGAGACAAGGATATACAAGATGATGATATGTGAATACCTAGATAGGTGTATATAGGTTTGGGTAAAAGGCTAACTTGGCTCACAAACCACATGGGTATAACACGACACTCACCAAATCAAGCAGACCACAAACCTAGGGTTAGTAAATTGATGGGTGTGTAAATGACTACACTATCTAACAGCTTCATGGGTGAGGCTATAGGCTGATGGGCCATTACAAAATCTCCTAAACCCTCTCAACCCCATTTGCACATGAGAGTCACTTGGGAGATGATACTGACTCTGACAATAAGTCACTTGTTATAATTAATGGTCCTATACTAGGCTTAATGGGATCTCTAGGGGAATCCTTGATATATGCCAGGTACAGTGGAGCCTAAGTATTTTTAGGGTGTTGTCTAATGCCTAGTTTAGAGAATTAACTCTTCCACTTCATGGATGACCTATATGGGGTCAATTGCTTAACCTAATGATAATTATCCCTGATATTTATACTCCATCAGAACATGGAGAGTGGATTACTACATGGTGGTGAAATCCATAATCATTATCCTCCTAAGACCATGGAAAGTGTGTGGGTGTCAATTCAATTTCATGTTGCCCCTATAAAAGAAAAATGGCAGAGTTTGTGGGTGGGTTTTTAACCTCCAAGAATTGTCACAAGGATGCAAGGAGGAGAATATATACCACCATATCCCTCATGTAATAGAAAAGTAGATAAAAAAGAGATTAATTGACCTATTAATTTAGATGTGATATATACAAGGTATTTACAAGTTGATTTTTTAAAATACTAAAGTATATTTGATAGGTGACCTATAATATAAGTGATTAGTAGTTTCAATTGGCAATTTTGGAGGGGTAACCTGCAAGAAAAGATGTTAAGAAAAATATTTGACCTGTAAGAGAAGATGTTAAGAGTCAAAAATAGGCACTAGGTTCACTCTTATGAGAAACAAAATGTTAGTCCAATAAGCCTTAATAAAAACTACTAAAAAAAATTATGATTTGGTTCTATAATTTTTTTGGGTGACGAGGACATGATGCAAGGGTCTATGGGTGACAACCCCCAATGGGGTCAAGGGGTACAACCCCTTACAGGGTTTGAGGGAAACACTCCTTGTTGTGGTATAGGGTAGGGTTGAGGGACAACCCCCTTGATTCCAAACACAGTTTATGCCTTGTGGGATGCTTAGAATGACCCAAAAAACACTAAAAATGACTCTAAAAATTTCACTCAAAAGGGACAAAATTGAATGCAATAAATATTGTAAAAATGCAATTTTAAAAGGCAATATCATATATACACAATCAATTATTATAGTGTCACTTCCATAGAGTATAATATCATGACTTTTATATAATACCATGAATGCAAAGTTGTGATTTTAAAGAAAGTGGCTAACCACTAATAATTATCGTATGGTTTTTGATTAAACTATGAGATTTAAGATGATATCATAACTTTTATTATGAAATCACAATTTTGAAATCAAGAGTATTACAAGATGGAGAAAATGACTAAGATTGCAATAAATAGACTTAAACAAAAGGATGTGATAAAATATATACAAGTATAAAAATATGTATAGAAAAAATATATTTATAGAGGACCAAAATGATGTGTTTAGACCAATGCTGGGATTTTAAAAATTTGATCAGGACAATACCACTCAAATTATGAAAAATTGCTTAAGTTAATACAAAATCAGTACTTCATTATTAATGGTATTTTTACAAGAGGGAAAATGGGGTTTGTTTGATCTGGTAGTTTGATAGTAATTTGCACATAGAATATAACTTTTTTTTACCTTTGCAAGATAGAAAATCATTGATAAAGACTTGAAAAATGATCAAGGATTAAGCTACAATTAATTTTACTTGGTTTAAAATAATATCCTATAAAATCACAAGTTAGAAAACAAAATCAATGATTTTTATACAAAACCACTAATCTCAAATTAGCGATATTGCAAAAAATCCAAAATCTATCAAAGGATAAATGGTTAGCAGTTAATAGGGTAGTTAGGACAATGTCACTTAAGTTTAGCAAAACCATGACTTTAATGCCAATATAATAGTTCACGGTTCATAATTTTGTAGCAGAGGTTAACCTACAAAAAAATTGGGCATTTACAGTTAAAGTCTGGTGGTCAATGTAAAATTGTAACTCCTAAAGATAATATCATGACTGTGAAGCAATAGTTTCACAAGGCAAAATTATAATTCACCTGGGTGTGACTATTTTTAAAAATTTAGTGCTTGTTCCTTAACCAATCAGCCCTGTAATCTATCATAACACATCTAAGATGTAAATAGGTTAAATTGGGAGGGGATATCCCACCATGGTCGTTAATGTAAGAATGAAATTTTGAGCAATTGGATTTGATTATGTAAGTATATTAAAATACCCAAACTATCATTCTACCATTAATATCTAGATCTATTTAGGAATAAAATGCAAAGAAAAATGAGACACTCATACTAGCATTAGATTCTAAAAGCTAATTGCTCCAAACCAAGATTCAAAAAATAAAAAGACTAAAGGATTAATGGATGAAGATTGCTTTCCATAGACTTAAATTTGGCAACATGATGTTAACTTGATGAAGGTAATTGGATTGCATGGATTAGTTTGATTCAAGACTAGAATGATAGCATGAAAGCTCATAAGTTCATTACTTGATTTGATTATTGACATGGAGATTTCATGGATTCAATAGTTAGTTTATCCATGGAAAAGTGGCTTATTTAAATAGGCCATAGAAGGAAGATCAATGAAAAATATTCAAAGTTGGGTTGGGAGGATCTATGGTGGAGGATTATCCAAAGAATTAAAAATTCCTTGGAAGCCTCTAGAATAGAGGCTTCTAGAGAGAAAGGGGCTGAGTTAGAGAGGATTGTAGAATTGGAGAATTCTAGAATCCATTTAGGAGCTAAGTAAGATTAGTAGGGGATTAGGATAGGTGATTAGGGACTAGGGATGTAGGATAGACTAGGAATAGGTTAGGATAGGTGGGTAGGTGGGTCATGAGAATTATAAATTTCCAAATAATGGATAAGTGGGATTAGGATAAGATTAAGAGATGAATAAAATAATTAATAAATTAGTGGTGATAATATAAGGCTAGTGAATGAATAATAATAAAGAGGGATATTAGATAAATGATTATAAGGGGTGATATTAGGATGAAATTAAAGGTGATAAATGAGATTAGATAGGGTAAGCAAAATTAGTGTCAACTAATAGTAATATTAGTGATGATAAATAAACTGAGTGAATTTAGGTGTATATAGAAGCTTTCGAGATGGTTGTGAGATATCATTAACTATAATTTTTACTTCATTATATATTTCAATTGGTTTTCTCTTATAATTTAGCTTGCTTTGAAATTTGACATTTGAAGTAAAAAGAACATTTGAAACATATTTGAAATTGTTCAAAGTAAGCAGCTTGACTTCATGCTTTTTGACTATATGGCATAATTCATCAGAGGGTTTGATCTTATGAAACATAATGGGGTCTTAAAGAGGATAGAAAAATATTTGTGTAAAAATATATTGAAGCTTATTATTAGCCATTTGATTTATAATTCTTACAAGCATAGTCTTGTACCTTAACACATATTCACTAATTGTTTCATTAGACCCTTATTTGAGCTTTACAATTTAAGCATATATAATTTTTAACCAATTAGAAAATTGTGTATAAAATAGATATGCCAAAGGATTGAAAGCTTTTATTGATTGAAGACGAAGGTCATAGAACCATCTAAAATCATATTCTTTGGGACTTTTTAGAAAAAATTTGTCAACAAATTTATCATTATATACATAATCGAGACAAACCACATGGAGGGTACACAAATGATGTTTAAGATCACCTTTATGTTCTTAAAGAGGAAGCTTAGGAGCCATAAATCCAATTGGAAATGGATAAGATGTAATTTTAGGTGCCAAAAGGTTATGTAATAAGGAAGATGAGTCCATGGAATGGCTAACATGAGAAATGGATTGCTTAATGTGGGACAACTTAGCTTGTAATTCAAGGATGGTATGCTTGAGAGTAGTTTTTGAATAAGTAATAGGAGTGTAAATAATATGAGTAGGCATAGACATGGGTATATTTTGGAGACCAAGTGATGCTCCAAAACCAAGATATGGTGCTATAGAAGTAGTAATTGGAGTAGTGTAAATGATATTTATGAAATAGATAAAACCTTAGTCTTGTACACTTGGCAAACTCAGACCTTGGCTATTCCTCTCAGTTCTAAACCTTTCCCACTTCCACAAGTCTTGAATCTACTCTCTCTTTTTCCCCTTAACCTATTTCTTAGTCTGACTAGTCTTATGTTGATGACCCAATCCTTCTATCTTTCTTAGAATACTAAAAACATGTTTATATTATACTTATACAAGTTTTGAACTTGTACCTAATTTTTTACTTATCAGACACTTGTATCCCAATCAGATGCCTACATCGATGCAAGTGTACCTTCCTGACACAAGTGTCTCATGCATTAAATTTATCTAATTTTTTTATGAAACATATCCTAATGGTTGATTGAAGTGATATTATTTGATATATTCTCATTCATTCTTCAGCTAACACAGACCAAGACAACTTACTAAAATCATTCTATCATGCACTCAAGTGAGCAAAGATTCCTTATTTTCTCCCTTTTTCATATCACTCATAGAGACAACATATCTACATGTCTGAATTACTAAAGGATTAACCCAAGAACTATATTTTCCATGTTACAAACTAGGTCACTATTATACTTATCACATATTGCATAATTCACACACAAGCTAACATGTAGGGGAAAACTACATAAGTCTAATTCCCTCTTTAGAGTATTGGCTATGTAGGCAGTACTCATTGATAGAGGGGTATTTAGGGCATATCAACACCATGAGTGCACTAAATCTTTTTTTAGGGTATCTTTCAAGGATAAAGAAGAGTGAACTTAGGGTTTTGATCAATAAACTAAGATAGAAAACCTATGCACATGATTTGAATACATTAGTAGAAAGGCGACAAAAAAATTATAAAAACTAAATTAACATATTTGAAAAAGAATCTATATTTTGGTCTGGACACCTCCATCAAGATCATGATGCCTACATGGATGCAAGTGTCCATGGTGGACATAAGTGTCTAGGGGATAAAGGTAGTCAACATGTAGAGTGAGCTAAACCTAGACTTCTAATACAATCTTATGATGATTCTTGATCACTGTCATTTTCCAAAATAGAACATCAAACAAGGTATGATCTCTCATCCTTTAGTCATGTAGTTGTACAATGATTGATATATTTATTACACATGCTTGAATAAATTATATTTTTAAAATATTGTATTACATTGCATAGATATGAATATTGCATTTAAATAGTTTTATTTGCTTAAGTATCTTATTTTCATTATCATTGTAGTACCTAGCATGGTTATACTTTCTATTTTTAACATATCTCAACATAATAAATTTAATATATGTTCTATTTGAGTTTTGTAATTAATTGGCCTATTATAGATCTATTTATCACCCTTGTGTTTATTCATTTCTATATTCTTAACCCTGTCTATTCCAATAGGATCCACATCTAATTTAGGGTTAAATAAGTATATGCAATAGTAGAACTGGAAAAATTGGAAGTGTTATCTTGGGATCCCTTCTTGTGTTCATCTTTAGCCACATATAATAATGAATAAAGCTTTTTTGGATGCTCACATAGATATTATAGGTATTTTTCATCATCATTTGGATCATCAGACTCTATTAGAGTGTTAAATTCAGAAATAATAACCATGATGCACCCCTCAATAGTGTGAAAATTAATCAAGGAAAAATCCTTTAAAGTTTCCCATGTGATGTAATTGGAAATATATGATTTTTCTTATTCCCAAGTCCTTTTAGATTGGATAGTGTGACAATGAATAGTAGTAAAAATAATATTGGAAGGTGGTTTAACTTGACTTAGTCCATAAAGGGTGGACATAATATTATACCCAAGATATGTTCAACCCATATTAATAGAAGGAGAAATAGGATAGATAATTCTTTAAGCATGCTTACCCAATCCTTGTCCAACATTATACTTATACTTATATAAATATGTAAATCCAAAACCATATCAGTTGACATCTATTGGTGTATTAATTGAATGTGGTATATCATGTAGTACAATATTTCTTTGATTTAAAAGAGGAAAATCATGAGTTTGTACATTAGTGCGTTTCAACCATGTGGATATGTAATGAACATTTGAAATCTTGTTAAAAGATTGCCTACATGTTTTTTAAATGATATGACAAGGTGAAACACAATGTAATAAAGATTTATCTAAAGTAAGTTTTGGAACATTATCAAATTTTAAACATGTGAAAATGAAATGAACATCATCTTGGAAATGAAGAAAAGATTTTACAAGAAAATGCATGATCCTATGTGACATAGGAGAGAGGATTTCATTCATTGAACCCATTATAAATACAATGCAATATAAATGAAGTAATGCTAAGAATTATGAATAAAATACAATGTGAGTCAAAAAATTCTAATGATTATGAATACAATATAATGTGAATTAATCAATGTTAATGACTATGAATATAATATAATGTAAAATAAACAATGCTAATGAATATGAATATAATACAAGCAAAAATAAAGGTATGAGGGTGATCTAGGCAAGGGTTTAAATGATTTTTAATCTCTCAAATATACGTACTAGTTCATTGATTAGTGTCATCCCAATTTTTATATGCACTAACTATAAAGATAGACTCATGTTTGTTGCCCACTAAACCCAGTTTTGAGAGAGAATGAGAGCAACTTCCTTCGGTGATATGCTCCTCTTAGGTGTGCCATAAATCAAATAGCTAAAAGAGGCTTATTATGGTATAAATAAGGGACCCTAGGCATTTTTGATATACCATGAGGCATGTGGAAACTAAATCTAGTTTTTAGTGGTGTATTATGGTTATGACTACTAGGATAAACCCATCATGTTATGATGTTTGTAATTAGAAGATGATGCAACCGTTCATGAAAACCACTAAGTAGGTTGAAAACTACTAGAACACAATTTATAAAACAAATAAAAACAAATGAAAAACAAAGTGAAATATAAAAAGTGAAAGATTTTTGTTTTTAAAAATCAAACAAATTTCAACTCAAGCTTGAAATAAAAAGATTCTTTGTCAGAATGATATAATGTGAGAAGTCAATTTATTCAGCATTAGATTTAATCCAAGGTTGAAGAAATTGAATCATTTTGTTTCAAATATTATCTAGGTTTGAAGGATATTTTATTTTAGTGTCAAAAATTTACAAAAAATTGAAAGAAATCATATCCCAAAATAAAAAACAAATAATGTTATAAAAATAACAGGGTCACCAGAATGTTTAACATTTTTAATTAAAGAAGATTTAAATTAGTGGTATTAAACTATTAAATTTGAAATGTTGATATGTACTGATCTGATTTTAAAATACAATACAATATAATATATTATGAAATTTATAGAAAATAGAAACTTTTTAAAAATGGTAAAAGGGCCTAAGGATGTATAAACCTCCATAAAACATAATTTATGTGAGCTCACTGTAACTAAATACTATGTGAAATTGACCTTAGACATAGTTATATTAAAAATAGTAATTTGTAGTTTGCTAAGACAAGTCCACAGGAGGTGAAAAAGGGTGCAGTATGGCCTTGTATGGATATTATGATTGTGTTCTGGTTGACTATATTCATGATTTTCAAATTTGGGTCTATACGATCCCCTACAAAGGTTGAATGTTGAACTCTTTGATCTGTGTTATCACACAAAATCCTATAAAATAGAAAACCCTAGATCATGTACATGCACTAGATATCAATTAGAAAATAAAAGGGGGGATTAAAAAAATGGGTTAGTGAGTATGGTTGAGTTGGATTCGTAAACCCTTTGTTATAGATACTAAAATTTGATTCATATAGTACCTTAGTCTTGTACACTTGAAAAATACCTATGATGGTTGTACCTTTCAATTTTGGACTTGTCCTCTACTGAAAGGCTCACATTCCCTATTTATTTATGTCTAAATGCTTATCTCTTAGTCTAAACGTTAATATACTAATGACCAAGCCTTAAATACTATGCACAAATCTCTAAACCTAATTATTATCCTTCACAAGTAGTTCTAGACTTATACCTATTTTCTAACTTCCTAAACACTTGCTTCCTAGACAGACACTTGCGTCGATGCAAGTGTTCACTTTTCCTAAAAATTATCCAATGCCCAAAAACCATCTAATTTGTAAATGAAATGTATCCTAAAGGTCAACCTAAGTGATTTAATGTTAGATATTTCTAAAAGAGATTGGTATATATGCAAGATCAACCCTCATTAATTCATTACCTAACAAACCCTTGTAACTCACAATGCAAACATAACAAGAAACACTAAATAAATCATTCAAGTGAGAAAACTTTCCCTATTCATCCCTATTTCTATTTCAATCATAGGATCAATATTTTGATAGGTTTAAAACATTGAAAGAGCAGTTCATGAGCCACATTTGCTATGTCACAAGTTAGATCACTGATTGTCTTTACTTATCACATATTGTATCCTTGTACATAAATAAGCCAACACATAGGGGAGAAATACTTAAGTCTATTGCTCTCTTCAAAGTATTGACTATGTAGGTATCACCCATTGATAAAGGGGTCATTTGGACAGCTCGACATCATGAGCCCACTAACTTATTTTTCCCATAATCACTTTAAGGGTGAAGAGCTAGGGTTTGATCATTTGATAAAGAGTGATAAACTATGCACATGATTTGAAGACATCAAAAGAAAGGTGATAGAAAACTTAGAAGGCTCTAGTTTTTCACATCTAGATCCAGTTAATATCTATATAGGATACCTACATTAATGCAACTATTCAGATCCATTGTAAGTTTCCAAAGCCACATAAAGAATATTCCCAAGATCTGAGGATTATTCTAGGATCATATTCCAGTGCACTTCCAACTTTTTCCAAATCATACCTAAATGTGATTAATAAACCAACTAAGTATCATTTGTTTTTAATTCATTACAATATCTATCAATAGTTGTACTTTACTATTTTTGTCAATATTAATTATATGAATTTATAGTATTATTTATCTAAGTTTTATATTAATTGGCTCTCTCATTAAATTAGTTTACCACCTTGTGTAAAAGCTAATCTAATACCATTAACCATAGATAACACCTATTTATTTAAATTTAGGGTTAGAAATTTGGTGAACCCAATTTATCTTTTAAAATAGATAAAAAGGATCCTATTCATTCTCCTAACCCTAAGGAGGGTGATAAAAACCATCCCTTTAACTAGGTCCATGTTATCACTCCTTTAAGGGGTAAGGTATATGTGTATATATGCATGTTCAATATGAAGCACTTAGGGTTTGTGATTATGAATCCCTAAAAAACAAAAACATTACTATGAGTGAGTTGATAGAGGAATTATAAAATCAAATTCAGAATTTTAGTTCCAAGATTACATCATTAGAAATTCAAATTACATATATACATAATCCATAATATGCTAATGTTAATCATGTTTTTGCATATTCATCTAACAAGGTTTCATATCCAAATGAAAAGATACAACATAATACATCTAAAACAAGTGATTTAAAAACTAAAAAAAAGGTTGATAAGATTTGAAATGAAATCCTAAGAGAAATTTTTCAAAATAAAGCTATTTAATTACCTCCTCTACATCTTATAAGGAGATAAAAATACTATTATGCATATAACATAATACATGGGTATCATAAAACTTATTGTTTTGCATTGAATAAAAAAATACAAAATATAATTGATAGTGGTAAGCATATCATTGATACATCAATCAAGCAAACCACTCACATTTTGAGTACCTCTCTAAAAAATAAGTACAAAAATAACAAATATGGGTACTAAAAGATAATTCAAAATATAAACAATTGAAAATGCATAAATTAGATCAAGAAAAAATTCAAAAGGCCAATCTAAAATAAGATATGTTACAAAAAGATCAAGAATTTATAGCACAACCTACATATTTTCCCACTGTGCAGGAAAATATACACGCCTCTTCTCTATCTCAAAATGAGATGTAACATTTTGACAATGATGAACATATTGAATAAAAATAAACTTTCAAGAAGGAAAATCCTATCTATAGTGAATTTTGTTTTTCATACACAAATGCTCAAGAATATATATCACAATTTTAAGAACAAACTAAAAAGTTTCATCTTTTTTATACTACTAACATATAAGATTGATATGATCCTAATGATATTGATTATGCAACATATGACTATGATACACATGATACAAATCATTCATATAAACATCTCCTTGATGATTACATTGGCTTATAATAGCACTTTTAATTTCACATGTCTTCCTTTCTTATCCTTCCAAAGATTCCAAATATTCAAGAAAATCAAATATTCCAAAAATAAAAAAACATTCAAATAAAGTCAAAAATAACAAAAAAAATCAACATGCTTCTAGTTGTACTATTTATAATACATATGTTGTTTTATCATGTTAGTAGATAGCATATCATTCCTTTCTTAGATACACATTTTTCATACTTTACTTGAGTGTGATACAAGCATACCCAAATACATGATATATGCACATACAAATGTTTGGACTTCCTTCCACTCATCTCTTAAGTATATTGGGGGCATTTTATCCTTTGATCACTATACATATAGGCTATATTATTCTATGATTAATTTCCATTATAATGTTTGAGCTTACATACTTGCACATGCCTATATTCATGCTTATACCTTTCACAATGTACTTGATATGCTATGTACTGAACATTGGTTGCAAACACATGTTTAGGAACTAGTATGTGATATTCATGTTGGTTTCTTATATTTGTCCTAATTTTCAATTTTGGCACTTCTTTGAAGTGTGTTTCCTTTCTTGCTACCATCTTGCATTGTATTTATTGTTTAATCATTTGAATATTCTCCATTGATTGTCCACGTTGCACTTTTACTTACCTATTTGGGCATTCAAATATGTCATTATTTATTGCAAGTGGAAATTTTAATGTCATTATATACTTTGTGGATAATTGACTAAGTCATGTACATTCAATTGTGTGGCATTTGAACATGCCTCTTATATGAGGTTTCCTTGGACCATTTTCCTCTTGCTTTTCTTTTGAGCACTCTTGTGTGTGTGCTTAATTGCATGTTGAATTTTATTGTTACTCTCTAGACATTTTCATGGTCTATATCATGATTTTTAGGACTTGATATGATTACATACTATGTGTTTCAATACTATATCTACTTATACATGTTATCCCTATATGCTACATGGTCCATACACAACTTATACAATTATATTATCCTTTTGAGGTAAGATAACTACCACATTATATTTCTCCTCACCTTAAAGCGGGGCATATTAGTTGGGGAATGTCATAGAGGCATGAATCCCGCATTTTCATAGTTTCAAATTATAGTGGGGACATGCCAAAAATACATGACCTCTATACTTATTAAGTAGTAAACATTTTTAGATTATTATGGGAGCATCTTATGGAAACATGTTCTCCACATTTACACCAGTTCTCAAATTCTCTAGATTCAGTGGGGGAATGCCATAGAAACATGTCCTCCATACTTGCACTAATTTTAGATTTACCATATTTCATAGTTATATGATTTAGATACATATTTGTGGTAACATTTTATACATCAGTACTTTTATTATACCCAGATTTTAGCTTAAGACATATTTGAGGTGCATATCACATGTAAAGGGCACCTAAAATTGTAAAATCAAATCATTTTCTAGATTTTAAATTCTATTATGGATTTTTATTATACCTATGATGACTATTATCAAACCAATCTACTATAGTAGTTGGTTAATATTTGGAAGGTTGAGCTAATTAAATCATTTAATATTACCAAGATTATAAGTTAGATTTGATTAAATCATTTAAATTTATCAAAATTATAGGTTGGATTTGATTAAATCATCCACCCTCACCAGATATATAGTGTGAGTTGATTAAATTACTCACACTCACCAAATCAAGCACATATTTAGGTTTCATGATTGAGATGAAAAAAATTAAATGATCAAGTTGCTACTAACCCTTACACTAAGGTTGGGGGCATGTGTCTTCTATCTCTCTCTTTATATGTACTTATAGATTTATAATTGCCATAATATCAGATTCATTGCTTCATAATGAGGTATCCTTTTAAATCAAATTGCCAAAAGGAAAAATGGTTTCATCGACACATATGTGTACTCCTAACCTTTCTCTTTCTACTTTCAAGCATTTCAAATTATTTCAATTTTAGATTTCATATAGTAATAATATACTATAACATGCTCTTGATTGTAGGTAAGTTACTAGCAAAACACTCAATTTGGGTTCTCGTAAAGATAAGGTGTGTTATACACAGCCATATATACATTTATTTCAGTTAAAATATCAATTGCATTACTAGATTAAAGGGTAGTGTGAATTTAAATATAAAAATTTAATTTATGTATTACCTCATTCTTTTACACTTGAAAAATACCTATCATAGATATGATTTTCAATTTTAGACTTGCCCACTACCAAAAAGCTCATGTTCACTCTTTCTTTGTGCCTAAGTGTTCATCTCTTAGTATAACCATTATTATTTTGATGACTAGACAATTTATACTATTAAAAAAATATAAACCTAATTATTATCCTTCATTGCAAGTTCTATACCTAAACCTATTTTTATCTTCTTGGACACTTGCATTCATGACAAACACCTATGTCAATGTAAGTGTCCACTTTTCCTAAAAAGTATGTAGTGCTCACAATCACCCATTTTAAAAAGTAAACATATCCTAAAGGTAGGCCTAAGTGATTTAATTCAAGATATTTTTAAAAAGGATTGGTAAATATACAAGATCAACTTTCATTCATTCCTCACCTCGCAAACACTTGAAACTCACAAGGCAAACATACCAACAATCACTCAATAAATTAGTTAAGTGAAAAAACATACCTTATTCATCCCTATTTCTATATCAATCAAGAATTGGTATTTCCATAGACCTCAAGAATTTGAAGAGTACTTGATCAACCTTATTTTCTAAGCTATAAACTAGGTCACTACATGTCTTTACTTATGACACATTACATCCTTATGCACACATAAGCCAATATGTAGTGGATAACTACATAATTTTGAGGCTCTCTTTAGAGTATTGGATATGGATGTTGAACCCATTAATGGATGGGTCCTTGAGGTAGCTCGACACTGTGAGCCCACTAACCCATTTTCCCATAGTCACTCCAAGGGTGAAGAACTAGGGATTGATCATTTGACAAAGAATAACAACCCGTGTGCATGATCTGAAGCCATCCAAAAAAAGGTGAAAAAAAACCTAAAAGGTTGTAGTTGGTCACATCTAAATATAGCTAGTATTCTATAAATGACACCTATGTTAAAGTCAAACATTTGGTGTCGATGCAACTATCTAGCTCTAATGCAAGCATATGAGGCCATAAAAACATATTCCCAAATCTAATAACTATTCCAAGATCATCTTCCAATCCACTTACAACCTATTATAGATCAAACCTACATGTGCACAATAAACCAAGTATCATTTGTTTCAAATTCATTTCAATATCTATTAATAATTATATTTTATTATTTTTATCAATCTCAGTTGTATAAATTCAAAATACTATTTCTCTAATTTTATAATAATTAGAATACTCATTAAATTAGTTTACCACCTTTTGTGAAATATAATATAATCCCTTTAACCCTAGATAAAAACCCACATATCAAAAATATAGGGTTAAACATTTGTAACTAAGTGCTGCCTACATAACTCAAATGGGCCTCAAGCTGATGTATTTCTCCCTCTTAAATTGATTATGTGATTTGTGATTATGCAACTGAAATGACTATAGTTATAATATTGATTGCAATTTTTGACAATGGATGCCCTTAATATATAATAAAAAATATTCAGAATTGGCCTATGACTATTAGAATGTTGGAGAACTAAAATAGGAAGAAGTAGTGCTATTTTGCTTAGAGTGTAGTATAATTTCTGGGGATATCCCATAGGGGTACAATGAATGGTCTTGATATTCTTTTATAGGAGAATATTTAGAATAATTTTGTTGACTAAATTTACTAAATACATGAGAGAACCATTCTAAAATTTATCAATTCAAAAAAGTGACCATTGGAGCACAAGGGATAAAGCTATACTAAGAGACAAGGATATATTGTGACACTATCTAACTAGTGAAGACTTTTCCTCTAAGACCAGAGATAGTTGGGACAGGGTTAACATGAATCTATGTATTTAATATGGATGAATTTATTTTAAATAAGGATGTTTGTATGATATTTTTAGTGCTTATAAGATAGTGAAGACTCTCTTATAGATTGTGAGTTAGTGAAATGGTGAATAGACCAAGTAAGAGTAAGTATGTAAATACTAAACATTTTAAAGCACTTAGTGATTAATTTTATGTATCTACAATTATAAAAAATCAAAATAAAATAAATTTAAAATAAAATTTAAAAGATTTTTGTGTAAATAACCAAGATTTTTTTAAAATCATATATTTAGCTGAAAGCCTAAACCGCACAAAAATCAAGCAAACATCAAGTATTGTTCTTAAAATAAAATTTTGGGTTCATCAAAATGTTTAATGTTATTTTTTATTTAAAAATTATATTATAAAAATAAATTTATTATTGAAAACCTATTTATATCTACATAAATATACATATTTAAATGTGAAATATAATATTTATATAATTGTTTAACCCTAAAATTGATAAGATGTTGGGGATAGGGTTAAGAATATGGAAATTATTCATGCAAAAGGGTGATAAAATAATATATAGTATGAAAATTAATAGAAAAATCATAATAAACAATATTTTGAATTTATACAATTGAGATTGAAACAAATAGTAAAGTACAACTATTGAAATATATTGCAATAAATAAGAAACAATGGTACTTAACTGGTTTACTATGTGTAGGTAGATATAAACTATAAAAACATGTAAATTATGAAATATTATTATTATGGACTAGCCATTAGATTATGAAAATTATATTTCTATAGCCATAAACAGTGACATCAAATCTGGACACTACCGTTGATGCTAGTATCTAGTATGGAATAATGACTAGATCTAGAAGTGACCAACTTCATTATTATGGGTTTTTTATTGCCTTCCTACTTATGTATTTAGATTTTGGACATAGTTTTTCACTCTTTTCTAATTGATCAAACTATATCCCTTCATCATTCTTCACCCTTGGAATGATTTTGATGAAAAATGGGTAAGTGAGATCATGATGTCGAGCTGCCCCAAATACGTCTCTGTCAATGGGCAATTCATACATAGCCAATGCTCTAAGAAGAGCCTCAAACTTATGTATATCTCCTTTATGTGTATGAAAGTGTGTAAATAAGGGTGAAATATGCTACATGAATATGTATGCAGTGATCTAGCTTGTAATTTGACAAATATCAATTGTGGGCTACTCTTTGAATGCTTTATATCTATAATATGACCGCTCTTATGCTAGATATGAAAATAGGGATGACTAGGAAAAAATATAATAATTGTGTACTATAATATGAATGAGCTTATTAAAAACATGAAAATATAGATGAATAGGCCAAACTAGAATATTTGTGTAGTTGATTGATTTAGCTTTAGAAGGTGTTTGCTTGGTATTTTTTTGAGATGAATGAAGATGATTAAATTTGTATTTATACGACACATTTTGAAAATATTTCATGGTAGAGTTAAATAATAAAAATAGGCTGACCTATAAGTTTCAAAACATTTACATTTTGGATAAATTTTGGTGACTAGATACTAAATAAGGATCTAGACACTACCATCATTGGTAGTGTCCCTTTGTGGCAGGTAGTGTTCGTAAAGATATAAAATAGGTATGGATATGAAATTAGATTGAAGGGTGTTTATCAAGTTTTAAGCTTTTTATTTAGTAAGGGAGACTTAGGTCATTAAAATGATATGGATTGGACTAAAAGATAAGTATTTAGGTATAGTGAAATAGTGAATGTGAGCCTTTCAATAGTAGGGAGGTCTAGAATTAAAGGGTAGAACCCTGATTGATATTTGTCAAACAAGATTGAGATGTTAAAAATATTCAATTTTAGTATCTACATGAATTATAAGTGAGATAAATATAGTAAATTGACAAAAAAATATGCAAACCTATCCTCGACTGAATGTATGAGGACTGTGCAGGCTGACTATTACTAAAAACTACCTATAAAGACCTGTGAATTGTGTCACAACTGAAATAAAGATTTCAAACTATGTGGAGACAAGATCACAGTAGGTGTTTATTCTATTTTAAATTAGAATGAATCAAAATCTAATATAAATAAACTATATAAATTGAAATGCAATAAAATACAATAAAGTTAAATAATGTAAAAAGCTAAAAGTATGTTAGATAGTAATTTACAATGAGAAGTATTTGCTTATCTTGAAATTGATTGATTATTAAATGTATAGATTATTCATTAATTTAGAACTGATCAGATTAAAATCTAGATTATGTCAATGCATAAATTAAAACTTTAAAATGTAAAGTGACATGAGTGCATTAGGAGGACATGTTTATTGTTTACTTTTTTATCCTTATTGACAGTATAAATAATTATTTAATTAGAGCATATGTGGTTGCCTATCTAACTTTTCTAAATTTATGCAAAGACCAAATAAACATGTGGAAGACTTATAAAATTAAAAACCTAATCTTTCACAAAAACATAAAAAAAAGATTAAATGAAAAAGGGTGGAGATGTGGGATGCGGTAATGCTCGAACTATCCTAAAAAAACCCCTTGTTGACTAAATGTTGCCTACATATCTCAAAGGGCCTCAAGCTGATGTAGTTCTCCCTTTTGGGGGAAATATGTAATATGTGATGAATGCAAACTAAAATATTAATTATTTTTTTTGATAATAGATTATCTTGACCTAAAATGAATCATTATTAAACTTAGCCTATAATTGTAGGAAATCAATAAAATTAACTTTAAAATACTAATGCTCTTTTACTTAATGTGTAATGATTTTACAATCAAATTGCAAGATGACTAAATTTAGAGGCCTTAATATTGATTTAAAGAGGAATATTTCAAATATTTTAATGGCTATCCTTATGAAAATCATGAGAGATATTACTAAACATCTTAATTTAAAAATTTGTCTATTAGAACTAAGAGGTCTAGAATGCACTAGGGGACATATATGCATTACAGACTTGTTTGCCTAGTGCAGATCTGTCCTAGAATGTCAGAAGCCATTTATGTGGGGTGTATGAGCATAATAGATAAGGATGTTTACATGCTATCTTCTTAGTAATTTTAAGACAACAAAGGCTTTTGTAATGATTTTGATTAGGGAAATGATGAAAAGACCAAGTAAGGTAAGGATGTTAAGAATAAACATTTTAAAGCATTTATTGGTTAAATTTATGTGTCTAAATTTGTCCCCCATTTATTATAGTGATGTAATAAAATGAAATTACTAGAATAAATGAGAAAGAGATAAAAATTGAGTGTGTTAACACACTTTGTCTTTAGAGGAGTTTGTATCTTGGGTTAACAGCTAACCCAAGCAGAGATAACGTGCTTTCAAAATTATTTTTTTCTTGGCTAGGGAGAATAAATAATTTTGAAAGTGGTAATAGGATGAGTGGTAGGCCATTGGGTGTCATTATACCATAATCGTACTGATTCATAGGATTTGAACATATGTCAAGATCAAGAGTGATCAAGTATCGATGAGTGAAGCTTTTGATTTAAATAAGGATATACTTTCACTTGTGAAGAGAGCTATGAGAATAAGTAAAGTTACCACCCGTTAAGTGTCACTAAATTTTGAGGGGAAAAATAAAAAGTAGGGAACTATTATTTGGTTTGTTAAAGTGAAACCAAGACATAGAACATCACTAAGTTGAAATGTGGCCCACTTGAAAAAATATGAATCACACCATTACAAACAGATCTAGATTCAAATTACAACATTTTGAAATGTGTTTTATCGAAAAATAGAGAAGAGAGGAATACATGAAACACCATCATGCCCCATGTTTTGTATAGAGTGATAACTATTTGAAACTTTGTAATTATTTTCATGAATGTGCATCTGTACTCAAGTAATTACGAGGGTGGGGTGCATATGTAAGCCATATGGCCCCATAATTTTAAAAATTCTGAGTCATATTGATAATTTTCATAGTGTATGTTGTTATAAATCTAAAATATTTTGAGATTAGGGATTTTTATTTTAAGCCTCTTATCTCAAAAGAAAGTGATATAGTATATATGAAAAGATATGGGAATAGAATAACATTTAAAAATGTGAATTATATTGCAATAAAGTTTTAAATGAACCATTAAAGGTAAATAAAAAGTAAGCATTGAAATGTCATTGCATCATGGAATTGAGCATATCATTGTGTTTTATATGAAGCATGGATTCAAATAAGTAGTATGTGTATGAGAGTTATCATGGAACCATAGTAACAAGTAATGTCATACATAAGTCTCAAAGGCCACATACAAGGGACATGTAAATTTTTTACAAATATATAAATTAACATAGATATCATAGACACTATTTTATGATTATATAGCACCTTAGTATGGTACACTTGGCAAACTTATACCTTGGTTGTTCCTCTTAGTTCTATACCTTTCCCACTTCCATAAGTCTCACATATACTCTATCTTGTGCCCATTAGCCTATATATCTTAGTCTGACTAGTCTCATATAGATGACCCAAACTTTATCTCTTGCCTAGAATACTTAAAATGTACTTATATTCCATCTCTTCAAGTTTTTAACATGTACCTTCTTTGATAAGTAGAAGGTATTTTATCATAGCGAGTCAAATTATGATATTGCTATCAAGATTCAACTATTTAGTTTTTTGAGTCAAACACATTGAACCATGTTTCATGAGTAGTGGTTTACATGAACCCATCTCTCATGAGAATGAATGGTCCACTTAGCACTCATTGGGCTTTCTCAGGAGGTCACCCATCCTAGTACTACTTTAACTCAAGTGTGCTTAACCATGGAGTTTCCTCCAAGGTTAAGCCCACTTAGCTTGCTACCCAATTTAAATTACAATGGTATTGCTATCAAGATTCAACTATGTAGTTGTTTGAGTCAAATTCCTTGACCCATGTTTCATTAGTAGTGGTTCACACAAACACATCTCTCATGAGAATGAATGGTCTACTTAACACTCATTACATTTAGGTGATTCTCACAGGGGTAGTAAGCTTAGTGGGCTTAATCTTGAAGGAAACTCCATGGTTAAGCATGTTAGAGTTGGAGTAGTACTAGGATGGGTGACCTCCTAAGAAGGCTCAATGATTCACCCTTATGAGCATCACCTAGATGAATTGAGTGTTAAGTAGACCATTCATTCTCATGAGAGATGGGTTCATGTGAATTAATACTCATGAAACATGGGTCAATGTGTTTAACTTGAAAAACTACATAGTTGAATCTTGATAACAATATCATAATGTCCCTTCTTTTGTATTCCCTGGACACTAACATCTGGGATAGAAACTAGCATTAACATTAGTGTCTTGACCCAACACAAGTGTTTAGTGCCGTAAAGTCATCTAATTTCAAAATGAAATGTATTCTAATGGTCAACCTAAACACTTTAATGTGAGTTATTACCCCCAAGGGATTGAGGTAAATACAATATCAACCCTCATTCATTCTTTAACTAAAAGACCTAGAAAAAAGACCAAAGAGACTAATGAAACTTATCAAAATCACTATATCAAGCATTAAATTGAACAAAGCTTCCCTATTTCCATACTTGTAATAGGTAAAACACATATACAAGTTTGAGGTACTAAAAGAGTAGCCAAAGAGCCCAATTTTCCAAGTTACAAGCTAGGTCATTGTTATGATTGCTTTCCACATATTGCATGATTCACACACAAGCGAACACGTAGGGGAAAACTATATGAGTTTGAGGCCCTTTTATGGAGTATTGGATATGTAGGAAGTTCCCAATAATAAAAGGGTCTTTGGGGTCAGCTCAACACTGTGTTCCCACTAACCCATTTTCCCCCAAGGTCACTATAAAGATGGAAAACTTGGGTTTTTCCATTTTACAATGAACAACAATCCAACCCAGATCTAAATACACCAAAGTGAAGGTGAAGTAAAACCTAGAATCATCCAAGTGGTTTCATCCTTTTATAGTTGAAATGTAGAGAGTCGTGTCAATACAAATATCCCAAGCTGACATTAGTGTTCAAAGCTCAAGAAATGTTATATCCATAATCTGATGACTATTCTAGAATTATCTTCTAGGCTTCTTCCAATGTGTTCTAGATCTAACACTATGTCAGCATCAAAACCATCTAAGTACATTAATTTTTATTCATTTACATACATATCTTAGTTATATTTTCCATATTTAGACTATCTTAGCATAATAAATTTAGTGTATGATTATATCCAAGTTTAGCATCTAATTAGCCTACGATAGATCTGATTATCACCCTTGTGCCATTTCATTTCTATATATAACTTTAATCAAATATAGGGATAATAATAAGATCACCTAGATCATTTTTAGGGTTAAACATTTGGTGAACTTGATCTTTGAATGCTATTCTACCTAAGCATACCCTATAAGATGTCTATTACTTACTTTGTCATAACATTTATGTTTTTCATTTCTAGTATCATGGATGATATTAATTGCTTTGATGACTATGATTATGAAACTATCCAACTCTCCCTCAAGGATGGAATTAAAATTGACTACTCTTGCATTCTTCAAAGTGATAAAGCATGTAATATAAAATCCTTAAATGATGATAGTTGTTATCTCTCTAATCAAGTACATGCTCCCACCATCTCAAGATATGAGTTGATCCATCTTGAGGAAGATATAAATCCTTTATCCATACTTCCTATATCACCATTATATGACTTTGGTATTCATTACTTGCAAAATTATGGATACCAAGTCTAAATATTGGGAAAATATGAGCAAGGTATAACCCACCCTATACCTCTTAAACATAATAATATAAATAAGCAAGGGTTGGGGTTTTCAAAAACATCCTTTAGATACTGACCATTCAGGTCAACTAAACATGTACATTTTACCAAAAAAGTGGGTACATATGACAAAGAGGTTCCTTAATTTGATCATCAAAATTTTTTACAACTACATAAAGAGATTAAGGTTGATTTACAAACAAATATTAAGGGGGACATGTCTTCAAGCAAATTGATTAAACCTCCCAAAATTCCTACATTCCCAAATAATATCCCTCTATTTAAGGGTGATGGATTTTTCCTACCTTATTTTAAAACAAATTCTATATCAAAAAATGTGTTTTTACCAAAGCTTTCCCAAGATAAAATTGTTATACCCTTACCAAATGAAAATGAAACAAATTCTTCAAATGGTACAAGATATTCAAATGATATAAAAAATGTACTAAAGTTCAAATATCCCATACCATTACCAAAATTTCCTAAATTTAGTGATCTTGAACTTGCACTTGTTATAAATGAGGATGATGATACTCATATGCCTAGATTAAAAAAAGGTGGTAGGTTGGAACCAATGATAATATCCATGACAAACACCACTATTTACATATAATATAAAATGTCTATGATTCCCACTCTTGGGGATATTCAAAAGTAAGTTTCTATACTTAAAATGCAAATGGATTTCCATAATGATAATGCACATGTAACCTCATCCAATAATCAACCACTTCTAAAATATATACTTGAATATACTTATCCACAAGATTTTGAATTACTAGATTTACCTCTCTTTTTGAGACACAAGGACCCATTCAACCACATGATTATATATGTAAATTATTTTGGTCAATGGGCACAACATGACAAACATTGATAAAAGTATTCCATATGAGCATTTATGATGAAGCTCAAAATTGGTTATATAGCCTATCAAAAAGATTCTTAACCAATATTTTACAATTGGAAGATGTATTCATCACGTCTTTAAATATCCACAAGGTGTCAAAAATTACATTAGAAAATTTTCAAAATTTCAAACAATGCGACGATGAGTCCTTTTAAGATTATATTATTTGATTTAAAAGTACATCATATGATCTACCATTTAGACCTTCATATTTGGAATTGAATTTTATCTTTATTAGAGGCCTTTGTTCCCCATTAAAGGAAAGAGAATTGCATAAACAATATGAGTCATTTACCCACTTATATAATGATGTGTATAGATATTCTTCTTTCATAATTAATAATTTAATGAAACTTAACATATCTCCGTCCAAATACAAAAGTTTATCCCTCAAACAAAGCATGGAGATAACTTATCTAAGGAACATTATGAAAAAAAATGTGGTATTCATAATCTTTATATTACTACTTTAAAAATTATACTTAACATGGGGCAAATCCAAGGTCCACATCTTATGTAAGAATCTCAAATTGAAAAACACAAAAAACATCCACACCAACAAGATTTAACAATTACCTTATACATGGGTGGTGTTTATTTTTGGCATAACTATATTGATCCTACACAAGCATAAAATACTTAAAATTTAAGATATTTACAAAAAAATGGTTTATTTATAACAAACTTAAAAAATGAAGGAGGTTGGAAAGACTCCTTGGGCAATATAACAATACCAATTGCTTGTGGTCCTAAGGTAATTCAAACACGAGTTTGGGTTATGCCTACTAAATTTACATATGCATTTATCCTAGTAACTCTTTGGATATACCAAATGGAAGAAAAAATTCATCAAAATAAGCAAGGTATTTCCTTTCCCTATAAAGGAAAATTGATACATATTCTAAATGATAATATTACTTCTTCGACAACACATACAAAACGTGAGGAGGAACATGCTATGTACCTTTTCAACCTATGCAATCATGATGAAAATAATGTAAAAGATCCAAATTAATGTTGTCAAGCACCAAGTAGGGAGATACATATGAACATCCATTGTATGAGATAATAAAGTAGTCTCTTCAAATATTTAAAAAATATGAAAAAAAATAAAAAACCTTTAAAAATACAAAAACATTTTCAGCACCTACATGTTTTACTAGCTCCTTGGAATCTATGTGTTTTCTATGTTGATAGATGGGATACTCAGTTAATCCTACATGTATGCATATGTGTCACAATTATACTTGAGTATGATATAGGCATACATAGATACATGATCTATTCCTTTTTTCAAATGTTGGGCCTTCCCTCTACTCATGTCATGTAGACATTAGGGGCATCCATTTCTTTGATATTGATACACATAGTTATATGGTTTGATGATTAGATTTAATTATCATGTTTGAGCTTACATATATAATTACACATGCCTTTATCCATGATTATATCTAACATAGGTTACTTGATATTCTATACACTTGACATTTTTCTTAACACATTTGATCCGTGGACTACTATGACATGTTTATGCTGGTTATTTATGCTCTACTTTATGTACTTCCTTGAGTGATTTATCTTGCTATTGTCTTGATTTTTTGAGCATTTGATGCTCTTGTACTTGTGCCCCCCATTCCTATGTAGGTTTTCTTTAGCATTTACATATGTAATGGTCTGTTGTATGGAAATTTGAATGTTATTATTACTTTTATGGACATTGGACTAAGTCATGTTCCTTTGATTGTGTGGCATTTCAACATGGCCCTTGTTTGCCGTCTCCTTAGACCATTGCTTTTTCACTTGATTTTGAGTGCTCTTGTATGTGTGCTTATTTTCATGTTGATCTTATACTATAACTATCTAGATGTTTCCATGATCCTTGTCATGCATCTTAGGCCTTCAACTGATCACATTATTTTGTATGCACTTCAAAGATATATCTACCTATATATGTTATTTTTATATGATAAAATGTTCCATTCACATATTATATAGTTGTCTTATCTTTTTTAAGTGAGGTAATTACTAGTTTTTATCTTTACCTCACCTCAAAGGGAGGTCATATCAATGGGGGCATGTCATAGAGGCATGTTCTCCACACTTGGGATAATTTTTAGATTTAATGGGCGTATTCTTTGGAAGGATGTTATCCACACTCATTTAATATATGATACTTATATTAGTTTTTATATTCAGTGGGGGTATGTCATATGAGCATGGCTTCCACAATTCAAAGTTCTCATATTTTGTGGGGGCATGCTTTGGAAGCATGTTCTCCACGCATTCAATATTGAACATTCCTAATTTATAGTGGGGGCATGTTTTGGAAACATTTTCTCCACATTGGCACTTATATAAATTTCATATTTATCCATATATAGTGGGGGCATGATTTGGGAGCATGTTATCCATACTTATATAATTTTCCAAATTAGCCAAAACACATAGTTATATGATTCAGATTCATAGTTGTGACAGAATTCTATACATTGGTACCATTTTTATACATAGTTTTAGCATAAGACATATCTAAGATGTATATGCTATGTAATTTGTGCATAATATTGCAAAATACATATAAATATTAGATTCTAAAACTCTTTTATGGACTGTTACCATAACATAGACTTTTTCATACTGATACCTTGCAAACTTTTATGAACTTTATTGAGCCAATCTATTGTATTAGTTGGTTCACTTTATGGTATGGTTGAGATGATTAAATATCTCAATATTACCATTTTTTTAGGTTGGATTTGATTGTATCATCCAACCTCACTAGGTTATAAGTATCATTGGGTTGCATAGTTAAGCTAATCTCAACTTCCAGGTGGAAATTCACTTTTGATCCAAAGTTTGGGGCATGTGCCTTCCAATTTATCTCTCCCCATTTCCTTGGATATATGCACTTTATAGATTTATCTTTATTTATCATAATCTCAATTTTAAAGCCTTAAAATGATACACATTGTTAAAATCAACTTACCAATAGGCAAGGTAGTTACATTAATACACATGTGCACTCCTAAACTTTAATCTTTCAATTTTAATATATTTCAAGTAATTTCAATTCTAGATTTTATGCACTGATTATACACTATAACATGCAGTTGGTTGTAGGTCAGTCACTGATAAAGTACTCAAGTTGGGCACACACACAGATAAGGTGTGCATATACACCTAGTACACATTTCTTTCCTTAAAACTAATAGTTTCATTACTAGATTAAAGGGGGTTGGGGAAGTAGAAATTATTTTATGATTATATAACACCTCAATCTTGTACACTTGGCAAACTTAAACCTTAGATATTCCTCTTAGTTCTAGATCTTTCCCACTTCCACAACTCTTGTAGTTGCTCTATCTTGTGCCACTTGGCCTATATCTTTTAGTTTGACTAGTATTATGTTGATGAACCATACCTTCTCTCTTGTACAAAATTCTTAAAATGTAATTATCTTCCATCTCTACAAGTTCTGAACATATACCTATTTTTTTCCTCCCTAGATATTAACATCTATGATAAACACTAGTTTTAACATTAGTGTCTTGAATCAACATAAGTGTTCAATGCCCTAATTTCATCCAATTTACAAATGAAACATATCCTAATGGTTGGCCTAAGTGATTTAATATGAGTTATTACCTTAAAGGGATTATATAAATACAAGATAAACCCTCATTCATTCCTCACCTATAAGGCCTAGTAAAAAGACCAAAGAGACTAAGGCAACTTATCAAAAGTACTCTATCAAGAATTAAATTAAACAAAGCTTCCCATTTTCCACACCAGTCATATGTAAAACACATCTATAGGTTTAAAGTACTAAAGTTGAAGCTTGAAAGCCTAATTTGCCAAGTTATAAGCTAGTTCACTATTGTACTTATTTTCCATATTTTACATGATTCAAATAAAAGCCAATGTGTAGGGGAGAACTACATGAGTCTAAGCCCCCCTTATAGAGTATTGGATATGTAAGTAACACCCACTAACATTGATGTATTTGGTTTCAACTCGACACCATGTTCCCATTAACTCATTTTCACCCAAGGTCACTATGAAGATGGAGAACTAGGGTTTTACCATTTTAAAAGGAGTGAAAATTGATGATAAAAATTTGAATGCACTAGAGTGAAGGTGGTAAAACCCATAAGCATCCAAATGGTTACATCATTTTTGAGTAGGTATTATTTATAGGACACTTGTATCAAACCTAGATAATAGTGTCAACCTTACCATCTAAGGCTAATGTTAGTGTCTAAATTTATAAAAGAATCAAATCTAGAATTTGATGATTATTTCAAAACTACCTTCCAACCTTATTCCTAACTATTCTAGATCCAACACTATGTCATCATAAGAACTTGCTAAGTATACTACTTCTTTGTCATATCCATGTATAACTTAATTGCATTTTATAAATTTAGACTATCTCAACATAATAAATTTAGTGTATGATTATTATTGTCACTTGGATTTACACCCTTTGAGGAGATGGAAAATCTCTCCTCATCCAAGTGGCAAAATGGAAACACGTCTAGGCTTTTGGGTAGCCAAAAGATGAGGTGAATCCCTAGATAGGGCTAACTCCCTTGATGTACCACTTTAGATCACTACCAAAACTAAATTTGGGGGGTGAAAATGGAGAGAGATAACTAAAATAAAACTAACATAAGGGAGGTGATACACTGAAATAGATGATTACTTCCAACCAATATCATGTTATACATGAAATCAAGGGACAAACTAAACATACACTTCTCCAATTTACACTTTTTCACATAAATGTTACATTATGAGGCTATGAATGAATGTGAAAAGATAAGAGCACTAGGAAAGAAGACTTTAATGGAACTAAAGAAAAGAATAACTCACTCAATCTTTGAAATTTCCTAGAAAACTTCACATGCCCTAGAAGAAGAAGCTTTCCAATTGTAAATAGGATGCAAGAATGAAACAACACGCTAAGGAATCCATAACATTCACTAAGGAAGATCAAAAATTAAATTAAAACACACTAAGAATAGTCATGAAGAGGTAAGAATCAGTAGTATTATTGATCAAATGGTATGTAAATGAGTAGGGCTTCTACATACTTAGGTGGAGTATAAAGTACAATGGCCAAAATGACTAGTTTTTGTAGAACTTGAGAGAGAAAGAAGAAGAGAGAAGTCCAAGGGTCATAAGGACACTTGTCAAGCTGAGAGAAGTAGTTAATTATGCATGAGAATAATATATGGGATAAACCATGAAAATTTATGAAGTCCAAGTGTCCATCTAAGTCATCAAACTCTTGCAAAGTGGCATGAAACTCTTCATTCTAGCTTAAAAAACCACCTTCTTGATTTAGACCTATCTAAACATCCCAAAACTGATTGGTGATAGGTTTGATGATAAGAATTAATGGGAAGGATTTCATTCATGCCTCCCCATGCATTGGTTTTAGGCCTAGTCATCTGGAATCATCCCAAAATGAGCTATCATCATCTACTATCAAGAAAACTCCTCTTCCATGCACCCTGCACACTTGGATTTAAAATTGCTATTATTTCATCATGAAAATATATGGGAGTGAGTGGATGAAAAGTTTAAAGACCCTCCTTGGCATTACAAGAATAAGGAACACCTTAAAAGGACATCCACTTGAGGTTTTTACAGTCTTCACTAGCTTGTCCAATATGCCAGTTTTAACTGGCTGAGATGAAGCTACTTGTTTAAAAACTTATGATTTTATATAAATAATGAAAATGAAATTAAGAGTTATAAAAAGTCTTAATATTTATCCCAAATTTGGTTTCATCTTCTGAATCCTCCTAGAACTTGTACAACACAAAAAATGGTCAAAAATACTTTGTTTTGCACCCTATCTATATAATTTTGTACAACTAAAAGGCATGGGGAGTAGATTTAATTATTAATCCAAAACCTCTAATAGGATTCATGGTCAAAATGTTCCATTATATCATCTATCCAACTCCATTTTTCTAAATTGGTCTTGATTGAGGGTTTGCAAAGGTTTTAGGCCTATTTTGACTCTTAATCTTTGTTCATAAAGCTCTAACATTCAACTTGAAAAAAATTCCATAAACATGTCCTAAAATACCCCTAATAAATCCTATAAACCTATTTGGCTCCCATGCAAAGCCTTCAGGAAGATATGAGCATTTAAAACTCTCTTATCGAGCTCTTTTCCCCATTCCAATAGGCTTAATGTTGTCGAAGGTCCAAAAAGTGGCTTATTTATGTTTTATTAGATTTTAAATTTTTTGGTCACCTCTTTATTTTCCCCAAAAACATGATCCAATAGGTTTAAATTCTCACCTCATGTGGAAAGTGAAGGTGATTATCCATTTAGGGTTTATGCTAAAACCTTGACTTTAAGCCTGACTGCAACTTAGAGCTCAAAATGACCTTTGATGATTTTCCTTGCATCTTGATAGATCAAACACACCTTTAGTCATCCCATACCCCTGTTCCAATCTATTATAAATATCACCTAGATCTAGACTTGAAATTTACCTCTTATTTGGCCTTTAGGCATAACCATGCCTCATGAGCCTATCTGCAAGTTTAATAGTGCAAGGTACCTTACGAAAACTCTCCACACTTTCCTACAAGGTTATCTCAGCTTTTGGTTCATGCTTTTTCAGCTTTCTTCTTCAAAATATAGGTTTATGCATAAAGGGAGTGCCCTCTAGTTGAGATAAAACATAGGGCACTCCCTTGCCTCCTTAGACAATGGTGAATGATTTAGGGTATTATATAGGTATTTTAAATTCCCTATAAAAAATTTTAGTCCTTGGTGACATCATTTGACTCCTCAAACTTGCGAAAAACCAAGATAGACTCCTTCAAAGGTTGATTGTGCAGGGTTTTATCCAATTTTGATGGTGTATGCTTGATTTTGGGCTCCTTTATCTAGTTATTTTAAAATATAAAGAGATTATAAAAAATACCATGGTATTGATATATAAGTCCCAATATCCATTCATCATTACTCCATCCTTATATTTTACTTCCCATACAACTGTCTAGGTGACTGAGTTTCTTGTTTGACTGTGACTTTCCTTGAAACTCTACATGTAGGTATGTGTGTTAGCTCATTTGGACCTTTTTAATTATATGTGAGGGTATAAATAGAATATTAAAACTATAATTATAGATATTCAAAATCACTTATCACTCCAAGTCTGCCAAACACCTCACATAGGCCTTGCTTTTCAACTTGATGGACTGTTGACTATGTTTTTATTTAGAATATGCACTTGTAGGTGCAATTGTATATTTTAGGTCTAGAAAAAAAATGTATAAGACCTTATTGAGATTTAGGTAATTTTAAAGTACTATGGTTAATTTACACCATTATTATACCCTTAATATGCACTTAAACTTCTCAATTAAGTCCTTCCCTGCTAGACTAAGACACCCCACCCTTATACCCTATTGTAGGTGTGTACTAGCTCCTTGAGACTTGATTATGATGTTTGAGATCCTCCGTTGAATATAAAAAAGACACTTAGAATTAAATTATACATGTATTCACTTTGGATTCCCTTAAAACATCACCAAAGCACCAAAACTAGCTCACTATTTGCATGTAGTCAACTCACTGTATTTGCTTGATTTGAAAGGTATCTGTAGGTGCATTATGAGATAAAAGAATAACATATCATCTTCTATAGATGATATTTTGGGTATAAATGGTATCCTTAACTATTAAGACCTATAAAGATAATGGGAACAAGGAATAGTCTTACAAGCTTGTGTTAGGCCTTGAAGGAGACAATGGTTGTAGATGGATGTTGGACATCTCGTATAGACTGTAGGTGAGTTTGAGGGACATGGCACTACTTGTCATCTTATTTTATAGTATTTTAGATAATGAGTGTCACATTCACCATTTGGCATCACTCCATCATAGTTTCATATTAAAGTTTTGAAACCTTTGGATGGAGAAGGTATTTTTGGATCAAACCCTATAGATGTCATTGCCTATTTGCAGTGTTTTTATGAGCAACTTTGGGCCTCTTAATCGCCATCCTCCACTGATCCTTTCCCTCTCAAAATTTTCAAGGCTCTTGTATATTCTAGACGATTCTATATAAACATATTTAGAATCTTCCAACCACTTGATAACCATGTTTTAAGATATCCATAGAAAGGCATGAAACTTTATTTTACATTTTTTGGGAAAATGTCCCTGAGTTCATAGAGTCATCATGCTTTGAGGGTAAACCTACTTCAATTTGTCAACCTAGCATTTAAAAAGTACACCATGCTCCTTTAGTGTATTAGGACCATAAATGCGAGTTTCACCACCATGTATCAACACTTTAATTGGATATTTAAACTTCTATCAAGGTTGACTGTAAGTGACCATTGAGTGTACATAGGCAGTAAAGGGAAAACATGAACAATATGTATTGTATTTTACCTTCAATGGGTTGTATATCCATTTTAAATATCCAAGTGCACTCTTAAAACTTTAAATGAAGTGAAACAAGTGTAAACACATCCTATTCAATGTGAATTTTTCATCTAAGCACATGTAGCAAGCATGTTTGTGGCTAAGTAATTAAAAATGTTACATATGACTGTAGTTCCACAAAGATTTGACTTGGAAAAGAGATTTATAGGTGAAGGGGATTATGAGATAATTTGAAACATGTGAAAGGTCCTATCATAACCCTCTAAAACCATGAACATACATGAAGTTCTTGTAAATAGTGAAAAATTGCCTACAACTCAAAAAGATGTATCTTCTTGCTACCTTGATGTACTTAACCTATAAAAACACCATGAAATTTGAAAATAAGTATGTATATCATACTATAAGGTATAAAAAATCCTTTGGAGTCAACATCACCAACTGTTTCATATAGATTTGACCAAAATGGAGCAAAACCTATAGGGTGCTTGAAATAACTAGCAAAAAAGTACAGTCAACTTCATGAGGATGGTCCATGAATAAAAATAAACTATTATTAAAAATAATTATATGAAAATTAATGTATATGGGTTTAATTTAACCTCCCATAAGCATTGGACTTGAAACCTCTTCAGCTATTTGTACTGAGCAAAAACTTGAAGGTCATTTTTGTATGTCTAAGAAAACAAAGATGGAGTAGAATGGTTTTGGGCCAAAAATGGCACTTAAAAAAAAAATAAAACATTGGGATGATTTTGAGGAATATGAAGGGACATTACATGAGCTTTTCCCATGTGGCACACTTCCCCATGGGTCGTACAAGTACTATTTTCTTCTCTTTTGTCAAGAAAACTACCTTTTCTTCTGATAAACCTACCAATTTTCAGTTATTTAAGTTTATTAAGATCTATAAGGACACATTATATGTGAAATAATGTTTTTAAACCTTTAAACTTCCTAATAAACCTATATAACTCATTAAATGCTCAATTTTGACCCCTAAAATGACCCAAAAGAATATGTTGGCTAATAAAATTAATGACCAAGGCTAATATAACATTGAATAACATTAAATGACCTATTATATACCTTTTTAACAAACATTAAACCCTATAAAACACTTAAAACTCAATATTTTACCTAGGGGTACCCCAATTTGACCTAAAAGTCAAGTTTGGTCAACACTTATGTTTGAGTTTAACAATTAATTGACAAGCTATAGATATGATTATCACCCTTGTTTAATTTCATTTCTACATATCCAGGTCTAACAAAAATATCACCTAGATAATTTTAGGGTTAAGTAGATATAAATTATGTATTCATGTCAATGTTAGCAAATATTATATCGATTTTAACACATATACAGTGTGAGTGAATAGTAAGACATTTATAGTCTATATATCTCAACATGGAAAAGAGGTTGTGGATAAATATAACTTGAAAAAGTGTTCATATAGAACAATGAGATGCTCTCTACTTAGTGAGTTTGTAGGGTAAAATGCAATCCCAACATCAAAACCATGTAAAATTATGTGTTATATCACACTCACATACCTTGTGAAAACACATTGTGTATTGAAATGTGAATGAAACATGATATTTTATTAAAAAATAGATGACACATGTATATATGTAAACTATCAACATGAGTAAATGATTAGAGATCTTGAGTTGTGAGTTTTTAAAATATTTTGATGTTTGTGTATTTTTGAAATGGATACATGTCATTTTATTGTTTCCATATTTGAAATGTAAATATGTAAAATTGAAAACTGAAAAATATTTGAAAGCAAGAAGTGAGGATTCAAAAGTATGAAAAGTAGGAGGAAGTCAAAAAATACTTAACAAAATGTGAAATCATAGTATGGCAAGCTGGAAAGCATGTGAGATGCCCCCAATGTATATTTAAGGTAAATATAATAGGATATCATATATGGTAAGCATGGTAATGTGAAATCAAGTGCAAATGAGAGCTATAGTATGTATAAATGTGCATCAATAAGCAAGTGGGTTGCTATAAACAATGTGTATTTAAAACTTTTGCAAGATAATTATCTATGATTGTTCGAATTGGGTTAAAAAAGAGGAAGAAGTGAGTGCCCTAGAAATATAGAGCAAAGGGCTAGAAGAAAAGTTAGATATGGTGTAGGAGAATAAACAACCAAGGAAATAAAAAATAAGTGATGTACCATGTAATAAATTTAATCAAGAGAAATGATCCAATGAATAGGTTGGGATGATACTCTTGGAATGAAATAAGGAGAATATGCTATTATATTCTATAGATGATATTTTGTGATTATGTAGCACCTCAATCTTTACACTTGGAAAACTCATGACCTTGGCTATTCCTCTTAGTTCTGCACATGCCTTGCTTTTATAAGCCTCAAATCTGCTCTATATTATGCCCATTGGCCTATGTCTTAGTCCACCCAACCTTATAATAATGACACAGATATACCATCTTGCCTTGAATTCATAAAATGTACTTATCTTACACCTCTGTAAGTTTTAAGCCTATACCTAATCTCCTTCTCTCAAGACACTAATGTCTCACATAACAATTCCAATGGACTCATTAGGTCCTAGAGTTTGAGCCATAGCTCTGATACCACATGCAAAAACCCCACTGGGGTCAACTAAAAAATATTTGATTTTTTTAAATTTAAACACATATACTAAAAATAGATTACACCATGAGAATCTAACAGAGACCATGTGAAATAATCAATGTGTGATAGTAGTAAACAAGCATATTGCATGACTCACCATTGATCTCTAATATCATGAGAGCACATCATAATGCAAATATAGAAAGTAATTATATTATCTCAACCATGATTGATACAAGTTTACAACCACTGATATCAATGTATAATAATAAGTAATTACAACTCTTTATGACAATATTCAATAATAAGTAAAATTCAATACAATGTACATATAAGATACATGGCTCCTTGGAGCATGAGTTCCCCAGACTCTCTAGTATTTATGGCAATCTCAAGTGTCATCTCCAAGTAAGTGCTATTATGGGGAGGGAGAGAAACATCTGAGCACTTTTCCACACCAACCACAGACAAATGATCCCATGCACTACTCCCATTAAGAAATGACCATCCCTTCACAAATGAGTAGATATTGATGGCATAAGAATTTAGAGAGATAAACAAGTACTCATGTGCTATATGATTTCTAAACTAAACATCCAGTGTATCATAGAAAACCATTCTATTGTAAAATATCACACAAACATGTAAATCATACTCATGAAATGATAATATCTCGCTAAACATACTTTGGCCCAAAGTTTCATGAATAATAAATAATAATTATCTATAAATCAATCAAATTCATATAAACCATTTGATCAAACTACCTTCATCTGGCATTATGATACTAGTAAGTCAGTGAAGTCCATCTCACTCCTTACTCCGTATCAACAATGTAGATTGGCCAAAAATAATTCAACCACAAGATTCATTTAATCTATATCCTACTATCAAACACATCATATAACATGCTAAATATAGGAGTAACCAAAGCATACATTTATTTCATCAAATGTGTGAATATATCTGACATTATTTTCTATCCCATACTAGAAATAATGACTATAATTTATACTACCTAGGAAATACACATTTAACTATAGATTTTCACTACCATAAATATTTTCCAAACATACTACACCTTATGATACTCTAGTATTCTAAGACATAACTACTAGTTTTACACAATCAATCATATAAAGTAGTCTTAAATACATGAAAGCATAAGCTTGTATTCAAGTAAATAGATATAATGGAGCAAGTCACAGTTCCCATGGAACATAATAATATACTATCATAGCATTCATTAAACTCTTAAGATTATATGAACACACACATTAAGTCTTACTAACTGTCACAAAATATACTATTCATAGTAATAACCAACATGCATACATTTAATTAGTCAAACATAGATGTGAGTCTAGATATAACAATTACAATATTTACCATCTAGGTACAACATACATTTATACTATAGTACTCTATGATATCCCATACTATCATAGTTCACAACTACATAAAAATACATAACCAAACTTACCATTTCAAGAATTAAATGACCCACATATATAATAACAATCAAGCAAGTAATATCTCATTCTACACACTCTGCACTTTTTATTTCTCATGTGATTTTTGAATTTGGCCATGGCTATGAGGGACTTGGGGGGACCCCCTAAGCCCCCTTCCCTCTGCCCCTCAATATAAGTTATCCCTAGGAATACCTCAGGCTACCATTCTAAACCTGTGACCATTCTAAACCCATGACACAAGGTGACATGTCAATTCCCAACACATGGAGGAATGTCCTCCTGGGGGTCAAGAACTGTGAGAACCTGAGGGCTATCCCACCACTACTTGAGATAGAGGGTGGTTCAACTCTCAAACTCCTTGATCTTATGGTGAAAAGAATAGTTTCTTCAATGGAACATGCTCTTGTTGGTAAATTTTTCAACCTAAGACCGAATATTGATCTGGTGAGGAGATGGGTCAATATTAAATGGAAGGTGAAAGGTAGTATTTAAATTAGTGCTATGGCTAGGGGGATGTTCCTCTTCAAGTTTATGGCTATAATAGATCTCACCCATATTCTTGCTGGGGGACTGTGGATGTATGGAAAACACAACCTCTCTCTTTGAAAATGGAGACTTGGGTTTGATGTTACTGTTGATCTAAACAAAATGGCCCTAGTTTAGGTTAGGCTTCTAGGTGTCCCCTTGGAATATTCAGATGAGGAAGTGTTCATCTAGATAGCGAATACCTTCTATCACTTCATTGCTTTGGATAATACTACCAAGAATAAGTCTAGGTTAGTATTTGACCACTTTTGTGTTAGTATAGATATTAATAAATCTCTACCTAACTCCATTATTCTTGATTCTAAATTTGGTCAAGGGACTCAACCTATTTAGTATGAGAATGCCACTATCTTTTTTCAGAACTATAATAAAAAGGGCACCTCATAACTCAATGCAAATCAAATAAAAAGAGCTCCACTATTTTGGAAAACCAAACTAATGGGATAAGGAGGATTATCCTTTTAGAGATGACATCCTAAATATCATTAGCACACCTCAGAAGGAGGATAATGAAGATAACGTAAGTAAATATGATAGAGGCTTGTCTAGTAACATGGTGAAAGATCCTGATATCTCCACCTCTTAGGGTGAGTATCTTAAGACTCTTATCATTGAGCTTGATCAGAAGGAACAACTAACCGACCAACCTAGTGTGATGTCTCCCTCCTTGTAAATCCTAGAGGAAGGGGATATACATCAAGTGGCCAAAGTTAATGTTGATATAAAATTAGGGAGTTTTGAGTTGTCTAATGAAGACAATGGTAGTGAATCTATCTTTAAAATTATTGGCAGCCCAATCAAAGGGAAAGGAATTGGTAACAAACTACAAGGTTTCACTTCACCAGGGAATAACTCCCTTAATCTAACCCTTGGTGTGGGAATTAGTAAGACTATAAGGATCTAGATTTAGAGGGTTGGACCACTGCTAAAAAGAAATATAGAGGTTAAGGAAAACTACTGATGTTGGTGTGGATTCTAAATTAGGAAGCCCTATCCAAAGAGAAACTAGATAGAAGGATGTTAATAAGGATATTGCTATGGGAAAATAAAGGACTCTATAAATTGGATCTAGGAAATTCTAAGGTAAATGAGGATCCTTTCATGGAATATTAGAGGGATTAATAGCCCTCTAAAGTAGTTCCTTATCAAAAATTACATTTATGATAATAAAATTGATATCTTTTTATTGTAGGAAGTCAAGATGAAGGTTGAAGGATTTCAGCTTATTGCTAAAGGAATATGGCCTAATGCTAAGTATTGTATAAGTGATGCCTTAGGATCTTTAGGAGGTATTGTCACTATGTGGAATAGTAATGTTGTGAAATGGACCCTCATTTCTAGATGCAAGAATAGTCTATTTGTCAAGATGGTTACTCATAATAAATATTGGAACTTAGTTGATATTTATGCCCCCAACCAAAAAAATACAAGAAAGGAGTTGTGGGATCTCCTTTCCACTCTAATTGGGAGTAACAAGGAGGATTGTTGGATGCTTACTAGTGACTTTAACTCCCACTCTATATTTTGGAAAATATTGGTGGTATTTTAGATTACACTAATAGAAAGACTGACCTGGATGAGTTTCTCAATAATGTAGGTCTTATGGACCTAGATATTTAAGGGCAATGTTTCACTTGGTCTAATCAAAGGATAGGTGAGAACTTAATAAAATTTAGATTGGAGAGGGTGTTGGTCACCTCCAATTGGGATTAAACCAATGCCTATGTCTTTGAAGCCCTCCCCAAGATGACCTATGACCACACCCTATCTTTTTATCTTGGTCAGACACAAAGATTAAGGGCCCTTTCCCCTTCAAGTTTGAGTTAATGTGGACTCAATATCTAGGCTTTAGAGATTAGCTAGATAGATGGTGGAATATCACTATCTAAGGATCCCCCATGTATAGGTTGACATATAAGCTAAATATTGTGAAAAACAAAGTCTAAAGTTGGAACAAGTATACCTTTGGTAATATCTTTGAGAAAAATAGGAGGATTTCTACTAACTTTATTGACATTTAGTTATTGATGGCTAATGGAGACATCACTAATAATATGTTTTTGCAAGAAGATTCTTTAACGAAGGAATGGAGTAAACTATTGAAAAAGTAGGAAATCTTTTGGAAGTATAAATCCAGAGTGCAATGGATCTGGGAGGGGGATATAAATACTACCTTCTTCCACCAATCTACCATGAGGCATAGGAAGAGACAACATTATTAAGTTAATGGATGAGATTAGATGTTCAAGTTGGGTAGGTGGCTACCACCTATTTTCAAAAATTCCTTGTTGTTTAGGATAGACTAAAGAAACAAGAGTTAATTAACATCATCCCTACCTAGCTTAATGCTGAAGATAATAATCTTGTTGTAAAACCTATGACTGAAGAGAATGTGTGTGCTAAAGTTCTCATGGCTGAAGTTCTTAGTAGGAATTTAATGAAGTTACTGAGATCCCAAGAGATTAAAGGTATTAAACTTGCTTCAACAACTAACTCTAATATCATTCATTAGTTTGTGGATGACACTATCCTCTTTGGGGATGCCTCTATGGTAGAATCTAGGAAATGGAAGAAAGTGCTTAAAGACTATGCAGATGTATCATACCAATGTATCAACTATGACAAGAGCTTGGTCTATTTTTCAACACTACTATTGACCTTCAATAAAAAATCATGGGGATTCTTGGCTATTCAAATGGTGAGCTCTGAAGTACTTACCTTATCCTTACCTTAGAATTTAAAGATGTTCCTCCCATATATTGGAATTCTATTCATGAAAGAATTCAAAAGAAGTTGGCTGGGTGGAAAGGAAAGATATTGAGTCAAGATAGAAAATACCAACTTTTAAAGGCCTCCCTTTAGGGAATTAATATTTATTTCCTTTCCTTCTTCAAAATATTCAAATATATTGTGAAGAAGTTTGAGAGAATTCAGAGGAATTTATTATGGATTGGGGTGGAAGAGAAAAGGAGGATTACCTTAGTCAATTGGGATAAGGTCTATAGAACTAAACTGCAAGGAGGTCTTGGGATTAGAAAAATTCCCCTGATCAATAAAACCCTCCTAGCTAAGATTGGGTAGAATTTATTGGTAGTATTAATGACTGGGGTAACATTATGAGGGCCAAGTATCTCTCTAATAATAACCCTAATGATTTCCTCCACACTAAAAGTATCCCTAGAGGTTTGATGATTGGAATAATGTGTTAAAAAGTAGAACTTACTGCTGCAAGGTATTAAGTGGAAGCTGGGGGATGGTAGATCCATAAAATTCTAAGAAGATATATGGATAAAGGACACACCTCTCTATAAGACCTAAAACCTCCAAGATTTGTTGATAGGGCCATTACTTACTTTGGTTGTCTGTTGATTATCTTCTTCCTAGAAATGGAGGATAGAAACAACTGTCAGACTATTGTTAGGACCATAATGACCTTATTTTGATTGTGAAGGAGTTGCATCTCTCTCTACAAGGATGTTGCATTCCTATATTCCCCTTAAAGGACAAATTACTACGGGTAAAGGACAAAATGGGAGTTTTTATAGTTAGATCTACTTACAATCTACCCGTAGAGTCTATTGAGGACTCTAACTTTTGGAGATTGGTTTGAAATCACAACCTTATTCCCAAGATCAATAATTTTTGGTGGCTTTTCATACATAATAAGATCCTTATTATGGATTATATTCAAATTAGAGGCTTCCAAATCCATAGCCATTGTGCACTTTGTATTAAGGAGGAAGAATTAGTTTCCCACCTTTTGTTGCATTATGAGTTCTCCTAGGAGGTTAAGAGCTTTGCTATACAAAATCTTGGAGTTTCCCAAAGCATGAATCTTGATCTCTCTACTATCATGAGGTGCTAGTTTCCCCCCTTTATTCATCCTATATGTAAAGAGATATGGGCTCAGATCCCACCTATCCTGGCTTGGGGACTCTAGAAGGAATGAAACAATAGGTTATTTAGAGATAAAACAAAATATTCTAAGGAGATATTTTATATGTTTACTAAACTATTATAAGAAAATATCTTCAAAAACACTTTGAAAGCTATTGATTTTCCTCCCAATAGGATTGAAGCTAGTATTATCAATTAGTGAAGTGTCCTGTCTCACATTTGTAGAATTGATAACTTTAAGAGGATTGGTCACACTGCTACCAAGTGGGCTCCCCCTACTAATGGTTGGACAAAGCTCAATTTTGATGGGGTTGCCAAAGGTAACCTAGGTCAGGGTAGTGGGGGTGGAGTCTTGAGTTCTGACAAGGGGGAGCTTGTACCTACCTATATTAGAGGGCTAGGGGATAATTCCAATAAAATCACTAAGGCTATGGCCCTCCTCTGGGGTCTTTAGGTGACACTTTATATTATTATTCAAACCTCCTAATTGAAGGTGATTCCAAGCTTATCATTGATGTTGTTAAGGAGAAATCTAGGGTGTGCTGGTAGATTTTTGACATCATACATGATATAAAGAAAGTCCTTTTTAGCTTTGAGGGATTTGAGGTTAAGCATATTTAGAGGGAGGGCAACCAAGTGGTAGATGCTATGGACAATATGGGAATTAAACTCTTCCTTATAAGGTGATGGAGGAATATTAATAATCTACCTATAAATGTTAGAGATCACCTTAAAATAGAGGCTCAACCTTATTCGACCTAATGATCATTGTAAATCAATATTGTTTAGAATATATTTTCATATATATTCTAATTAGTGGATCCATGATCAACATTTTCCATTAGAAGTGGTTAAAAGAGGTTGTCCTCATTATGGATAAGATGATGTATGATTAACCCTTAAGAGGTGAGGATTGACACATCAGTAAAATCTAGATCAACAAAATATTATGGTAGTTTTTTAGCTAGCCCATGAGGCCATTTGAAATCCTAATAGTGTATTTCCTAATTGATAGCTTGCACAAGCTTCATTATGCCTGTAATTATTACTTGATTAGTGAGAGTGATTTGAAGGATGAGATTGGGTGTTCATGTAGACTCAAGATTTGGTTTAATGATGATAGCTAGATCATTATTTCTAAATAATTTTGCATTAATCTACACTATTTCTGGGTGCTGGGGTTTTCTCTATGTGATCTTTTCCTCAAAATTGTGAAGAATTTAACTATGGGTGGAGACATAGTTCAAACTAAACCCTTGTCCTATGCATAATTTAAGTTTGATGCCATGTTGTGGAGTATTTATTATGAGGGTGGCATCACTCTACTCCTGTAATACCTTAATGGCTATGATGAAAATCTATTGGTCTAGTTTGTTATGTCTTAGGATGAGGATCATAAGGTTTAGGTTGGTGGAATTAAATTTAAAGTGAGCAAAGGAAATATAGATAAGGCTACAAGTTTGAGATTTGAAGGTAAAATGTTGAAGAAATAAACTAAAGTTTAGGACCTTAAAGGTATGAAGAGATTCTTTAGAGAGGGTGTGTCATCGGTTCGCCTGTAGGGTGAATTCAACAAGGAGAGCCTCATCAAACCCTGGGACAAATTTTACTTTCTTATCATGAAATAAATCACCTTAGAGGGAAAGTTCAAGTGATACTACCAATATCATTTTGCTTTATTGAATCATTTTCATCATAAGATGCTAATTAATTTCCTGTTCTATCTCTTGTCATCTCTAGAGTCTTTTGTGAAGATTTCTAAGAATATGTATGAGAGTAACCCTACTATTATTGCTGTCCTATTCCACCAAGTCTTGATTCTTTGACTTTACCATTTCCACCTAGCCCTTTATCCACCTATCCCATAAAAACATACCTAGTTAAAGAAGCTAATGATAATGAGTCGAATGATAACATCCCATTGATCATTAAGTATGGTAGTCCTAGTAAAAACAAGGCCACTAGCCCTATTGTGAAAGATTCCTGAGGCCCTTCTGGGGCTTCTTAAACCCTAAGGTAGTGGTTGTTGATATTCCTATTTCCCACCCACATAGTAAGAAAGGCACTAAGACCCCACTTGATTCCTAAAAGAATAACCCTTATGTAGGGCCCCTTTATTTAGGCCCTTTCAGGCAGTGTGATTGGGTCCCTCAGCCAATCAAAAAAGGTTGGTAACCGAGGGTTTGTGTGATTTGAAAAATATCCCTTCCCACTCGGGTGATAAAAATAAGAAAGGAAACACTATTGAAAACACTATGCTCAAGAAGTCAGGAAAGAGGAAAGCCAAGAATTCTACTAGTGTTGAGAAGCTGACAAAGCTAGTTATGGATAAGGGGCACTCCAAGCTTTAGGAGCAAGGGGATGATGCTATTGAGAAATATAATGGTAAGGAGGTCCATGGGAGTACTAAGAGGAGGCCAAGCATTCAAAGGTCAAGCAAATTGGTTGGAGCAAAAGCCCCAATGCTGAAGATCATAGACTATTCTTTGGCCTTTGATCTAGAGGATGAGATGGAGATCAAGGAGGTCAAATTGACTCCTAATTAACCAATAGAACAAGAGGGTGACATATTGTTTAAGGAGTTAAATAACTCCTTCTATGACACAAAAGAGTAGGACACCAAGATCTTGGAAACCCCTGGGAAAGAAGTTACTAGTGAAATGAATTGTGATAATTGTAGTCAGTTTAAGGACTTGGATGATATAAAGAACTGGTTGTTCTCTTTGGATAATAAAATGAAGGTGATTGCTACTATGTGCTCTAAAGTGATTCATCAGGCTGTTACTTCACTAGATATCCTATAGGATTCTTAGGGTAAAAAGGTGGACAAAGATGGTAAGTCTGCTAGTAAGGGGGAACTCCTGGGATTCCTCATGGAGGATTAGAATGCTCTGATCAAATAGTGTTGGTTTATGCTGCTATTTTTGGTATTTGTTCTTTTAAATCTTTATTTTTAATTTGATGTTTGTTTACTATTATTTTGTTGTTCATGGATGCTGGGCTATTTTACTACCCTTGGGGCCTTTTGTAATAGGGATATGCACCCTCATTTGTAGCTTACCAATTTTAAAAATAATCAAGAAAGTATGAGATTATACTACTTGAGTATACTCTAAATTTAAACTACATACTATAATTAAATGAAAACATAATTTATAAGCATGCATCATGATGCACCATTATGTGCTATATATATTTTAACACTTGTATATATTAATATACTCACAATATGTACTGTACACCAGTCTTCAACGCTGTCTAAATATATCCTAACAATTATTTATGACAAAAGTCTAGGTTTTTATAAGTTTTTTACAATTATTTCATCTATAAACATTCAAGATATGAATTGAGTACTACAATCAATAGACCTTGGATTCAAATCCACCATATAAGGCATTCCCAAGGTTCCTTTAAGTGTTTATGCTCTACATCAGTCTATGTATTTTATCTAAATATATATTGCCATAGGTTTCACTTCGTCAACCCATTTCCCCCAAAAATATTGAGCTTAAAATACATTACCTCATCCTTACAAGGTTTGAAACATAACTGAAATATAAATTTAGACTCTCCATAGCTTACGTATATATATACCTTCATAGTTTTGAATGCCAATTTATACCCACCTAATATATATGACAATATTACAATAGATTTATTATTATCAGTAATACCTGTACTAGTATTAGTGATATCATTATTATTCATGTAATGGAGTCAAACATCTACCTCATTATATTCTAATATAATATTTAATATATCAATATATGATATATTCTATTAATTAACATATATTGTGGTATTAGATCTCATATGCTTAATGTATGAAATAAATCAGTGATATTAATACAAAATATATGATATTAATTAACATATATTACAATGATCCCATATATTAACATGTTTAGTGACAAAACCACATGTAACTAGTCATGCTATTAGAGTATAACATTATTTCTTATATCCCATATCAATGACCAGTCATATGGGAAATATGTACTATGTAAGTGAGTAAATACTTATCCCTCACAAATATGGCTTCTTTAGAAAGTGATAAACCTTACATTTAAGGAGGCAATTTATATATCCATGTTTTACATAAGTATTTATTAATGTATTAAAATATGTATATGGGTTATATCTACACATGGAATTATAACATACATCAAGTATTACATATTATATGGGTATTATATGTTAATATACGGATACCTTATATAAAATAATTATGTATATCTTCAAATGGTATACAAACTATTTCTATCATTAATTTTCTATCTCTACTTATTCAATCGAGATTAATAATACATATACACTAATAATACATACATAACACTGGTACATCTTACTATTTATCTTTTGCGTATTTATGCATTTCGATGTCCATTTATTACCACATCTGATGAAGCTAATACAATAAAATAATCACATTTTTTAATTTTATACATTTAAATATGTATTCTTTTGCATATATAAAATCTCTTATTTTATACAATGAAATATGTCATGCAATTGAATACTCTCATTATTATATATATGACATAATCTACAATACAAAGGTATTCACATATAGAATTTAGGGTTATATACAACAACACACATAGTTTAGGAGAGATATATAATGAGATACAATATATTATATAGTGAAATACATAGCTCACATCGTATATATACTAAAACACATAATTCAAGTGGTATTATAGTGATTATAAAATATCTGTGTCCACATAATTTACCATTTCAATACATTCCACATATATAATGATGCCTAAGCAATTTATTCATCCATGGTTTAAAAGCTATAATGATGCCACAGGAAATATTTAAAATAATACAGTGCCAACCTGATTCTCCTTCCACATACAAAAAATTACCACTTGTAATGCTAGATAAATATGTTAAGGTAAACATCTAGTTAAACAACACAAACATATAGGTCCAAAATCTTAGTTTATCATTTCCATATACATATTTAGCACTAACATATGGATCTTCAATTGGGTTAAATGGGTTTGAATCATTATTTCTTCCAATTTATACAAATTTGTTTGATCAAGATAGTGAGGAGTAGAAAATGAATAAAAAACAAGTTAAAATGGTGGGGAAAAGAAATAATATTAGCATGGAAGGAATATTGTGGTTCTTTTAGTAGTTCCAGCTCTGGTGTTGAAGTCTTCCCCAATGAACTAGCATGCTAGCCCTTTCACATGAGGGTTAGATCTCATGCACTCTCTCAAATCATACAATAGGACATTGGTTCCCATAGGTTTTGAGGCACAATACTATCATCATATTCATATCCTTCTCTTTATAACTTTAAATAGGGATGATGCATAAATATATTACCTTGATCCTTCCTCTCAGGTCAATTACTACTATTAGGTAGATTATTGTCATCTTATAACAAAATTGGTTATTAGAAAAGAAATGGTATAACACATAGATATAGCTTTACATAGAGTCCACACTATCATCTTTCATAACACAAGCTTCATCAATCCTGCTAGTTATATATTATGCTTAAAAAAAGGGGTGTTATAATATCATTCTAATAGGGTAAAGATTCATCATATTTTTCTCCCAAAAATGATTCATCATGAAAATAGATTAAAATAGGGGTATTTATACTTTTTTTACCTTGACCAAGTGTCACAATCATTTATAGCTTGAAGCATTGGCACATAGAATCGTAACAGACTAAGAGTCATGGAACTTACAACTGGTTCTTCTTGAAAACCTGGGCCTTAATGCCCCTTATATCCTCACTCTATGCTTTGACTTGGCAATCATGTGTTCCTTTCCTTGTAGGCTAGTGTAAAAATTCTAATCCATAAGATCAGAGTGACCCATGTGAATCATTCTTCTAACTACTTCTTGATTTCCATGCGCTCCCCTAATCTTCCACTTCTATTTTGAGTCTTATGTTCTGGGGTTCCTTGTGACTTGTTCTCCTATGACTAGGTCCTCTCACATTGGTTCTCTTGTGCAATTTTCCTCTTACACCTAGTAAGTTATGCACCATGATGTTTCTATGCTTGTTAGCTATACATCATAATTCTCCTTTGCTATGGTCCTTCCGTGTCGTGTCGATCTTATGCCAAAATGGGATAATAGTCCTTCTACACCATGCTAGTCCCACACCAAAATAGGACAACCCTTATTCATAATTCAAGGGGCTAACACTGAATCATGAGACTATATTACCCCATCAAATGGAAATTCATGCCTAATACTGATTATGATTAACACTAAAATTTAAGATGGCTTTCATATGTAATTAATTATTTACACTGTGCTAAGTTTTCCTACCTATGACTTATATTTTGATGAATTTACAGCTGTCATTTCATTTAAATATAATTATGTATAATTCATTTCTTGTAAATCACCTAAGTCAATTATTCTTTCTAGATTAATTCAAAACAATGGTTATATAAACTAGAGACACGTAAATTTAAGGTTTATATAAGGGCAAAGCGCCTACCTGGTAGCTCATTTGGTCATTCTTCTAACACTTAGTCTTGCTCCTCTCTAATATTTTCCCAACACCCTTTGTCTTTCTATGATACACCCTCTATGATTGTATCTCTTTGCAATTTTACTCCTATAATTAATTATGATCCCCTTATTTCATTATTTACATTGTAATAAATAGGTGCAACACCTTTTTTTTAAATCAATTTTGCTTTTATGAAAAATTGCATCCTTTATTTTTTTATTTCTTTTTGTTTTTATCTATTTTTAAATTAAATGCATTTCCTCCTTTTTATTTTTATTTTTATATTTATTTTTATATTACTTTATTTATATCTTTTTTTGCTTTATACACTTTTTAATTATATTTACTAGTTAATAAAATTAATATGATTTATTGATAAATCCGTTAATCAATAAATTCAAATATATTATAATTATACAAATTACAAAATTTAATGGTTATAAATATAACTAGCATGCAACCACACAAAATGAGTCCTAGTTAACCATTAAGCTAGACTAACCATGTGCAAGTAAATCTAAATGTAACAACATTAAACACACCATGCTAACCATTCATATTATTTATCTAACATGAATTATATATGTGGTCTATGTAGGGTTCTCACCAGTTCTCTATCATCCTCTAACATCTCCATCTACATCACGCTCTTTAATGATGCTCTCCCTCCGTCACATTCTGAGGGATGAGTTCTACTATGTCAACCTCATAACAAGTAGGTATTTAGACCATAATAGTCATAATATACATACATCAATAAATATAGATAAAATGACAAATCAACATGATCATAAAGTAAACATATAATTACAATTAACTCATAGTAATGTGATCATGTAACCTGAGCAATATCCTACTTCCCCATAATAGCATATATCTCACAACTTAGTTTAAAATAGCCAAATCCAAATTTGTCAACTCTATATATCTATGGATAATCTAGCAAGTTTGTCTAGCGAGAAATAAAGATGTAACATCTTGATCAAATAGTAGTGTTGATGTTATTATTCTGGCCTGACATAAGTGTCCAGTGCCCTAAAGTCAACTAATTTGAAAATGAAACATATTAAAATTATTGGCTTAAGTACTTTAATGCAAGTTATCTCTTGATAAGATTTATATAATATCAACCCTCATTCGTTCACCACCTACAACTTCTATCAATCATATAGAAAGAATACTCAAGGAGTACTCAATTTAATAAAATCTTTCCTATTTTAGTCTATTTTGATATTAGTCAAAGTAAAACCAACTACAGGTCTCAAGTACTAAAGGAGTAGCCATAAGGTTATATTTTCCAAGTTATAAGCTACGCCACTATTATAATTACTTTACACATTACATGATTCACACATAAGCCAACACATGTAGGGGAAAACTATATGAGTATGAGGCACTCTTATGAAGTATTGGATATATAGACAATGCTCTTTAATAATGAGGTCATTATAGGTTAGCTCAAAACCATGTAACCACTAACCCATTTTTCCCAAGGTCATATTGAAGATGTAAATTTAGGGTTTTACTATTCTACTAGGAGTGATAATCTGTGACCCAAATTTGAATTCCCTAAAGCAAAGGTGAAGCCAAAACCATAAACATCTAGGTCATCACATCCTATTTGAGTGAATATTCTATACATGACACTAGTGTCAAACCTAAACACTAGCATCGATGCAACTGTCTGAGGTTGACACAAGTATCCAGAGAGTCAGAGCCACCAGATCTAAAGTCTGATGATTAATCCAAAATTTACTTCTTACCTGATTCCATCTTGTATCAAATCCAACACTATATTAGTATCAAAAATGGCTAAGTACTTTCTTTTATGTCATTTGTATATCTAACATAGTTATACTTTCCATTAATAGTCTATCTCAACATAATAACCTTTTTATGGTATGTATGAGTTTAGCACATTAATTGGCCTACATTAGATGTGATATTCACCCTTGTGCCCTATCATTTCTATATCTTTAACCCTAACCACTAAATATGATCAAAATATAAATTAGAGTTAAATATTTGGTGAACTTGATAATTGAACATCAAAATCTAGGCCACCTAGGGTTTTTTGATTTCTTTTCTTATTGATGATCCCTAATTGATAAATATTTTAAACCATGCATGTGCCCACTAACCCCTTTTTACCAAGGTCACATTGAAGATACAAATCTAGGGTTTTACTATTCTACTAGGAGTGATAATCCATGACCCAGATCTGAATGCCCCAAAATAAAGGTGAAGCCAAAACCAGAAACATCTAGGTGGTTACATATTTTTTGAGTTCCATGCCTTTCATAATAAATTTCATAAATGTGGTAGGGTTCCATGCCTTTCATAATAAATTTCATAAATGTCATTTGAAGAGTGATCATTGGTTTTCAAAATTCCCCTTTATTTTGATTTGGAAAGCTAAATCTAGGTCCTTGCATTTTATTGGTTCTTGATCTTTGAGTTTATAAATTATGCCATGTGTCAAGCTCATAAGGCCTTTGAAAAGTCCTCAACTTCATCACACTATTAGATTAAATCTAGTGAGAAAGTGATCACCATTAGATCTTATCTAGGGCTAGATCATTAACCATATGCTTTTTTTAAAAGGCTCAGGCTCGATGCATCATTGGCTCAAATCCAGTGAACAAATGATCATCATTAGATCTTTTAAGATGCTTACCTTTTAATCAGTTACATGATCATATAAATATTAGGTTTAAAAACATCATTTAGAATTTTATGTTTAAAAAACATAAAATGACTTAGGCTAAGATCTTTATATACTAAGCTCATCTTTATAAAAAGCTAAGAATTTCTTAAAAGGTTTTTAGAAATACCCCTTTTGATTAGGCTTTAAAAATTGTCTAATTTAAATTTGACAGGTTTGGTCACATCAAATTTGTCCTCATAGATATCAAATGATGAGAATGAACCTGTCAAATTTAAGATAATGGAATTCCCAAGGCTTTAGGGATTGTCTAGGTTAAATTTGATGGGTTCAATCACATCAAATACATCCTCATAGATGTCAAATGATGGGGTGAACTTGTCAAATTTAAGATAGTGGAATTTATTGATCCAATAAATGAATGCTACGTGCAAATCCCTCAAGAATTCCCAATGATTTGAGGATTGTCTATGTTAAATTTTATGGGTTTGATCACATCAAATACATCCTCACAAATTTCAAATTATGGGAATGAACTTGTCAAATTTAAGATAATAGAATTTTCTAGTCCAATGAATGAGTTCCATGTGTAAAGCCTTTGAGATATCTTGAGGCTTTTAGGACTATTTAGTTTAAATTTGATGGGTTCGGTCCCATCAAATATGTCCTCATAGATGTCAAATGATGGTGGTAAATACGTTAAATTTAAGACAATAGATTTTTTTTATCTCATGTTAAATTTGATGGGTTTAGTCCCATCAAATATGTCCTCATAGACATCAAATGATGAGAGCGAACTTGTCAAATTTAAGATAATAAATATTTTTGGTCTAATGAATGAATACCACACATAAATCTTTTGAGAGATCTTGAGGCTTTCAGGGCAATGCACACTATCAGATGATAACCTTTGAGGTAATGTGAACCATCAAATCAAGTTTCAAGTGGTTAACAATTATTAGCATCCTTTTCGGTATCAAGTTTAGTTTTCACCATTAGATCAAAACCTCTAAGCAAATGATTACCATTAGATATTCACTAGGCCCAATCATTAACTATATGTCCTTTTTAAAAGACTTTGGGCTTGTCACACCATTGGATCAAATCCAGTGAACAAGTGATTATCATTAGATCTGTAAAAGAGCATAAGCTTTAAATTAATACCTGATCATGTATAAAGTTTAGCCTAAGGTTTTATATTAATATTCGGTCATGTTTTAAAGAAAAAATATATTTGAAGCTTAATTTAACGTTAGACTTAGGATCATTTAATCAAAAGGAAATAAAATATTTTTGCTAGTATTTTTTGTAAATATTCAAATTCAAACCCCCTTTAGGGTTTGTTCCTTAGGAACCCTAGCTTCTTCCATGGAACCTACAACTAATCACCTTGAAGACAATTATTAGCAATTTTTAACCATGAAATGTAAACATGATCAAATACATCAAAGCACATGTTCCCCTTTTAAAATTGATTTGAATTTAAAATCGAAGATAAGATAACTCTTCACAATCAATCTAGAATATAGAATTTTTAGAAAAAAATATAGGGGTTCTCCTTTCAAAATAAAAAAAAGATAGGGGGTTGTTGGTCTCAACACATTATAAGTGACAAGAGGGTAATAAGAAAACTATGAAATGTAGGCACACTAGCTATGGGATATAAAGAGAGATGGTCTCATCACTAATAGGGTTTCATTGAGCCTCATAGAAGGAGAGGAGAGGAGGTTGTTCATAAATAACATCATCCTTGTGCCCTAAATTATATTTTAAGGAAATAAGTGATGAAATTACATGAATCAAATCTACGTTTTTATCCATAGTGGTATGAAAGGGGAAGCTATAAAAGATAATATGGGTGTGACCAAGGAAGAAACCAAATAGGGATATACAAAGGAAATTGAACATGAATAAAGAGATAAAACCAAAGATGACTCTAAAGGGGAATATAAATAAGCTATAGGTGTGATCAAAGGGGAATCTGGAGAGTAATCTAGGATATAATCCAAAGAGGAATTTATGGGTGACTCAAAATAGGAGGCTAGGAAAGAACCTAGAGGGTAATCTAGTGGTATGATCAAAGGTAAATTAAAAAATAAATATTGGGGTAAAGATGAAGAGTGATCTAGAGATGAATATGAAGAGGGAATCAAGGATGAAACATGAGGTGCACCTTATTCCTAATTCATAATTAGGATAGGTGATTGGATAAATTCAAACTCTAAGATGTTTTAGATTCTGATGGTTTATATGTGTGCATGTTATAAATATAAAAATCATCTATATAATCATCTTCTATAAGTTTTTTTAATCTCTATTTGTCCTTTCTACTTGATCATAATATGATGGGACAACATGAGTGGAAAACAATCCATTGAGAGGATTAATACTATTGACATAGATATTTTGACTATCCATGGTGAATGTAATGAATTTAAAGATAAGAAGTGAAACAAGAGTAATGCTAAAAAATAATAAGTAATCTAGTATGTATGGAGGAACTAATGATTAAGCATAAAATTCAAATAATAATTGAGGTATAAGGGGTAAGCTAAGGGTCTTGAATAATTTGTAGGCTCTTACATATACTTACTTGTTCATTTATTAGTTTCAACCCAATGTTTTAGATCACTAACTATAGAGGTAAAACCATGCATGTGGCCCACTAACCTTGGTTTCGAGGGTAAGTTTAGAGTAACTTATTTGAGTGATACACTCCTCTCAAGTGCACCACAAATCAGATGAGTAAAAAAAACTTCTTATTGGTGTAAATAAAGGATCCTATGCATTTATACTATACCATGAGGTAGAAACTAAAATCCATATTTAGATCTATGCTATGGCTATGAGCATTGGAGTAAAACCCCTCACACAAAAATGTCTATAAATAGAACACCATATAACCCTTCATGATATTAGCTAAGTAGTTTTAAAGCTAGTGGAACATAGTTTCTAAAACAAACAAAATAAATGAAAAATAAATTGTAATGTTTTAAATAAGAATCATAAATTTATAATTTTAAATTATCAAAGTTTTAACTGAAAGCCTAGACCACACAAAAATTAACAAACAACAAACAATATACTTTTTTTTATAGATGATTAAGAGTTGGTAGGTACCTCACCTATATTATTGAAAATGAAAAGGATAGGGTTATAAGGAGGATAAAAATATTTCAAAATTTAGGACCAAAAGTGATCAAAACCAAGTTTGAAATAGGCCAAAAGATAAAATGGGGGTACCCATAACCATACCAAATAAAAATGAAACTAGATAATGAAGGCTACAAACTACTATTTGAGGGCCTATGCCCTTTAGCTAACTTCCTCCTTGGGGGTACCTTCCCCTTTTATTCTACCTAAATATAGAACTCAAGGGGATGGTTCAAAAGCTGATCGACCTTTAATTTTTTTTAACTATCATCCATTCCTTGATTATCTATGTAGAACCAATACTCATTAGTCCCTTCTCAGTAATGGCAAATTTTCTAGCTTCATTGTCCTTATCTTTAGCAACCTATAACTCTAAATCCATTGGAGAGGGGGTAACACATGCTATTTCATCTAGTTTGCTACACTGTTTAGGGTCTAAGATAATTTTAATATGCAAAGGAAGTGCATCCTTCCACCATGAATCCATAGTATTTTATTTAGATATAGGATAATTTGTCATAAAATGTCTAATGTCAAAACATTTCAAACATCTAAAAGGGATTCCTTCATAATCCAATGACTGTTTCCAATAATGGTATCTAATTTTTAGGTTAATGTTGGTTGAGAATTTTTATGAGATGTCCATCATTACCAAAATATAGGTGAAAGCGGTGTGAAGAAAATTTATGGTCGATACATCAATCATCAACTACTCACCCAATATATTCCCAATACTTGTGAGGTAGGAGGCTGACCAAAATTTTAGAGAGAGTTGTGGCAACCAAATCCATATAGGCTTGGTGTTTAGGGTTTCCACTAAGGGATTGAAATCTATAAGTCAATGTTTTAGAAAGACAATGTGGTTATCCCAACACTAAGTTTTATCTTGAAGGACCCTAGCTTGATCATTTAGACAACTGAAAGCTATAATAAAGAAACCTTTAGTGTAAAGGTAAAGCTCCATGTTGTCCTCCATGAGCGGTTGATAATTTTTAGAGACCTAATAATGTAAGGTTGAAAGGCTAGGCTAATGTCTATCGAATCTAAAAATAATCTACCTATAGGAAAACCAATCCTCATTCCTTAGGACTTCCTCAGTCACTTCCTCTCCAAACTTGATTGAATGGCTATACACTACCTATAAGGGAAGCTCCAATCTATCCTTGGGATTAACTACCAAAGTGATAGATTAAATTAAAGATTTTAATAAAGCCTTGCTAAGCCACTCATATTGAGGCCTTATATCTACTTTTAAATTTCTATTTCATCTTGCCCTTGCACTTGATTTCCACTAGTCTCAAGACCTTTCTTCAAGACTGCAACCCTAATCACCTGAGAACCATGGATGGCCAATTTTTTTAATCTAAATACAAATATTATTCCCCTAAGATACCTTGCGTAAGCACACCTAGTAGATGGTGGCATTCTTCACTCATCCCTAATTAGGAACCCGTGCTACCCTTTCTGTTTACCTTGTTAGTATATTAGTTTCTATGGATGCATATGCTTTGTAAGTCATCCTTTGAGCATTTTGTTTTATCCCATATTCATGGGAAGTAGTATTTAATTAAATTACACTTAGTATATAAGTGTGTGTTGAGGCCAATGAAGATATCCATAAATTTATTATATTGAGCTTGCTTAAAGGAGGTTGTCCCCTCAGAGCGGCCTATGATCAATAAAATCCTTTCAGTGCTTCTGTTAATTATATAAATTTGTTATTTCATTAATTTTCATTAATTTGTTACAAGAGGATCCTCTCATCTAGTATCAGATCACTTTCTAGGGCCAATTTTTTTCTAGAGAGTCTAAACTCTATTTTGATGCATAATTTATTTAAGTATTTTTCTCAGAAAGTCTTAACTCTATTCTACTTCATAATTAATTTAAGTATTTTTATGTATCATAATAATATATTTCAGATTAGGGTAATTTTTTTCACATAACTGAGGAAAGTGATTGGGTGAAATCCCTAAAACACATTATGAGGAGTACCATAAAAACTCCCAAGTAGCTAGCCCATTTAGAGGATCTACTAGTGAAATAGGTAATAGCCTAATCTCAATTGAGTAATTCCCACTCGTGAGGAAAACCAAGAGCTATCATTGAGGGGTAAATCCATGGCCAATTTTTTTATAGAGAGTGGTAATCACTCAGATGACATTGGTAGCAAAAAAGATATCTTTAAAACCTTAGGCAACTATTGAAACTTGGGGCCCATTTCTATCAGACTATTCCTAACAGACTATCAAAAAATCAATTAGTAGAGTATCAAAAGACTCTCAAAGGACTTGCATTTAGAGATTTGAAAAAAACTAAAGGCTATAAAATCTTCATCTTATCAGTTTTAGAAAACTATCAGTAGAGTATCAAAAAACTCTCAGAGGACTTATGACTAGACATTTGATAGAAAATAGAAACAAAAAAGTTTTTTTTTGATATATCTCTCCATATGTAACACTGTTGATCCTCAAAGTTTATCTAGGCAACTAAAATTCTATTCTCCACATATTCTTCCTTGAGGTCCCATATCTCGATTCCACTCCTAATTCCCATAAATATCAATTTTCTCTTTTTTTAGGTTTTGACACTACTTTTTGTCCATTTGCCTCAAAATTTTTCCACAATGTTCATATCCATTTTCTTCTCCTTTGTCCCTCTTTGATAAATTTTATAGTTTTTTCATTTTCCCTTTTGAAATTATCCTCACCTTCATCAATCATACTCCAAATATGCAAAAATTCTAGTAAAAGTACCTTTACCCCTTCTAATTTTGCCCATATTAAAAAATTTCCTTAGTTATCATGTTTTAACTCTACTTTTCCTACTGATTGCAAAAAAAATAAATCTGTTCTTCTGGTCATGGTAGAACCTGAATAGGAACAAAAAACATGGAGGATGAAATTGTCATCCTCAAGTCGCAAATCAAAGATCTTGATGAAAGTTTTTTTGGCCTCAATCTTCAATATATCACCTTAAGCAATAGACGTCATCTAAATTCCTCTTTAGACACTGGGTTTTCTTCTTCCAATAATTTTTGTGGGTTGATTGATTTTCCTTGATTCAATGGTGTTAGATGGATCTATCAGGTAGAACAATATTTTAGTTTACATAATACTTGAGATGACAACAAGGTACCTCTTACATTCTTTCACTTAAAACATGAATCCATTCAATGGTATCATTGGTATACTAATGCTCATGATGAGCCCATATGGATCAATTTTTGCACCCTCATTTTGCAATAGTTTAGCCCTAGTGTTTTTGATGACTTCACTATAGCACTCACTAAACTTCACCAAATAGGAACGATGAGAGAATATAAAACATAATTTGAAAAACTAGCCGATCACATAGAGGGATTATCCTATGAATTATTTATGAGTTGCTTTGTCAGTGGACTGAAGGATACAATTTTATCTGAGGTCAAAATATTCTAACCCAACACAATGATGGAAGCCTTAGGGTTGGCTAAGTTGGTAGAGGACAAGATCACAACTCAATAATGATTTAAATTCAATTTTTATCCATTCAAAAATACCACTCCAAAATTATCTCAAACAATGCCAACATCTAAGACCACTCCTATCAAGCATTTGATTGAAGCAAAGATACGAGCATGTAGAGAAAAAGGACTGTGTTATAATTGTGATGACAAATTCACTCATGGACATTGATGTGTTGAGAAAAAGATTTACCTACTAGATGTGGACTCTCCACCCAAAACTAAAGTTTAGGAAGATGCTCAGGATATAATAGATGATCTGAAATAATCTTTACCAATTACGGACCCTACTTCTTAAGAAGACCAACTAGATATCTCTTTCCATGCCTTAGTAAGAGTCACCACCCCACAAAACATGCATGTCACAAGTTACTTCAATAAAATCCCTCTCATAATACTGATTGATTTAGGTATCGATCATAACTTCATTGACCCTTAGATCACCAAACATGTTGATTATTTTGTCCATCCTTGCTCTAACTTTGAAGTCATGATTGCCAATGGGGGCACATTACCTTGAAAAGGGAAGTGTCACAATGTGCATATCTCTACTAGAGATTATAGCTTATGCTTTGACATGTTTACCTTGTCTTTAGGTGGATGTGATGTTGTTTTGGGATCCCAATGGATATGCACACTTGGACCCATCTTATGGGATTTTGCTAAACTTTGGATGTAGTTTTTAAACAATAGGAAAAAACACACATTGAAAGGCTTAAACCTGGGGTCTCTCAGCATCATAAGTTCATATCACATGGAAAAACTTCTTATGAAGAATTCACATGACATTATTGTCTAGTTACATTCCATTCAAATGCAACCATCAATGGTATCCACCACTCATTTTGATCTATAAACCATTATGCATAGGTATCATATGTCTTTTCTAAACCAGTGGGATCGCCACCTTCATAGCCAGAGGACCACCATATTCATCTCTTTATTAGAAGCATTCCTCCTAATATTAGGCCCTATCACTACCCATTTTAACAAAATACCAAGATCGAGATGCTCATTTAAGATTTACTAAAGTAAGGCATTATTCTCCCCAGTACCATTTCACATTCTTCCATAATTCTCCTTATCTAGAAAAAATATAGGTCATGGTGTCTCTACATTGACTTCTATGTAGTTAATCACATCATAATAAAGGATAAGTTCTTGATCCCTATTATTGATGAGCTTCATGGTGCTCATTTTTTCTTCAAGTTGGATCTTTGCTCTGAATATCACCAAATTTAACTTCATGAGGGTGATATCCCTAAGACAACTTTTTGCACACATGATGGCCATTATGAGTTTTTGGTCATGCCCTTTGGCCTTAATAATGCTCCTTTAACATTATAGGTATTTATGAATAAAATATTCTATCCCTACTTATGAAAATTCATTCTGGTTTTCTTTGATGATATCCTCATCTATAGTAAAACATGGTTTGAACATCTCCAATAGCTAGAGCTCACACTGTAACTTCTCTTTGATCATCATATTTATGAAAAATAGTCCAAATGTGCTTTTGGATAAGACAAAGTGGAGTATCTTAGACATATTTTTTTATCCCAAGGAGTTTGGGTGGATCCTAAAAAATTAGATACCATGACAGATTGGTCTCATCCTCAAACACTCAAGAGCCTCAATCGTTTCTTGGGGCTGATTGGATACTATCACAAGTTTGTCAAGGAATATGAGAATATTGTATCTCTACTAACAAATATGTTAAAAAAGGATGTTTTTATGTGGACACAAGCTTCTAAGTGTGCATTTTAATAATTTAAACAAGTTATGTGTATTACGCCTATTTTAGCTATGTCAAATTTTATTTTACCAAGACCTTCACTATCAAGAGTGATGCTTATGGTAATGGACTTGGTATTATTCTCCTCCAAGATGTATGCCCTAATGCATTCACCAAAAAATCCCTTTTTGGCAAGAATTTAGTACTCTCTACTCATGAGAAGGAAATGATGGCCATTTTACATGTAGTATAAAAATGACAGCGATACCTACTAGGGAAAATTTTTTGCATCAAAACTGATCACCAGAGTCTAAAAAATTTCTTAGAATAATGGGTCTCTACCAAATCACATGAAAAATGGGTCAACAAACTCATGAGTTATGACTATGAGATCATTTATAAGAAGGGTAAGGACAATATTGTTGTTGATGCTTTGTTTTGCACATTTACTGACCAAGCTTCCCTTTCAACTATTTTTATGCCTTTTCTGAATTGGTTGGATGCTATATAGTAGGGGTATGTCAATGAATCTTTATTATCTCAAATAATTCAATAGTTTTCCATTAAACCCTCTATTGTATTTCATTATTCTTTGGATGGTGCTTCTCTATGATATAAGGGCCATTTGGTGCTTCCCTAGAGTATAGATCTTTTGTAGGATATTTCTATGAAATCTATGTTTCTCCATCCATTAGACACTTATTGTTTCTCAAAAATTATGAATGAGCATGACAAAACTTATTTTGAAAGGGAATGAAAAATATAAATCAATAGATGGTGGCTAGATGTGATACCTGCTAATGCAACAAAGGTGAAACAACACTCTTTCTTGGGTTGCTCAAACCCTTGCCCATCCCTACTAGGATTTGGATAGATATTTATATTGATTTCATTAAATGGCTCACTAAATATGTAAGGAAAATAGTGATCTTGGTTGTGGTTGATCACCTCTCTAAATATAGTCATTTTTATGCCCTCTACCATCCCTATATCACCTCCACAATCATATAATTTGTTTTGGACTAGATTTTCCATCTTCATGGCATTCCTTCTTCCATTGTCTCAGATCGTGATGCAACCTTCACCAACCATTTTTGGACAAAACTATTTTAATGCATTGATACCCAATTGAAGATGAGTTTTAGGTATCATCTACAAATGGATGGCCTGACTAAAATTGTCAACAAATGCTTGGAAATTTTTTGTCATTGTTTCACCTCAAAATAACAACATCAATGGGAAAAGTGGCTTCCTCTCATCGAATGGTGGTACAATACCTCCTACAACACTTCAAATAAAATGACTCCCTATGAATTAGTCTATGGTCAAGCACTACCAGTGCTCCTTCCATACACCCCTAGTAGTTCACCAGTTTAAGCACTTGACACATTTCTTCAAAATTAGGATCAGATTCTCACCACCTCATGGGACAATCTCCATATGACACAAAATAAAATAAAATAATAGGTTGATCAAAACCATTTAGAGCACACTTTCCAAGTAGGTGATATGGTTTTTCTTCACCTAAAACCATACAATCAATCCTCCCTAAAACTCAAATGGTGTCATAAGCTAGCTTCCAAGTTCTATGGGCCAAATAAGGTTCTCTATAAAATTGGGTTGGTTTCTTATAAGTTGGATCTCCCACCTTCCTGAGTTCACCCAGTATTTCATGTTTCTTGTCTAAAGAAAGTTCTTGGCACAAACATCAGAGTAATGACTATTTTATCAAAACTTGATAATGAAGGATTCATCCTTCTTGATCTAGAGGCAATCCTAGATAGGTGCACATGCCAACTTCACTCTGATTCCATCACAAAGGTATTAATTTAGTGGCATAAAATGTAACCAAAAGATACAACATGGGAACCACTATTTTAGATTTAACACTAATTATCACATCTAAACTTTGGGGATAAATATTTTTATAAAAGGGAGGGGATGTTAGGAACTTTTGCTACCCCTTCTCTTTACTTTTTTAGTATATTAGTTAATATGGATGCATATAATTTATAAGTCATCCCATATGTATTTTATTTTATATCACATTCATGGGAAGTAGTAGTTACTTAGATTATACTTAGTATATAAGTAAGTGTTGAGTCTAATGAAGGCATCCACAAATTTATTATATTGAGCTTGCTCAAAGGAGGTATCTCCCTTAAAGTGGCCTATTATAAAATGTTATAAAATTATGAAATGAGGGGTCTATGAGCATAATAGGGATGAAATGGGGATGCCTGCATGCCATTTTATTATTACTTGTAAAGTAACAAATCATCTTGTAATGATTTTAGCTAACAAAATGGTGAAAAGACCAAGTAAGGTAAGGATGTCAAGAATAAGCATTGTCAGTCATTTACTAGTTAAATTTATGTGTCTACACTAGGAGGACATGACTGCACTATAAGCTTATGTTGAACATCTAGTCTAACACCTTATTATAATAGATCCCACATTGACATATCATGCAAAGGGAGATCTTTATGTTCTCACATGAGGTGAAAAAAGATAGAGGATCAAGGGCAGGTTGGGGGTAGTTGCATGTAATGGTGATGGTTTCACTATATCCTATGTAATTAGGCATGTGATTTGAGAATTTAGAGCATGCACTATATTTATTTAGCAAAACATGGTAAAAATAATGCACTTATACAAATGAATCACATACACATTCTTCACAATAGAAATAATGCCAATTAGGTGACATCTAATAATATTATACATTTATAAAAAGGATACAACATCATTCCATTAATTATTAGATCAAGATTACATGGATTGAAACATGCTCAAAGGCATTAGAGTCAATCATAACCTCTCTACTCTCTAGGAATTTTACAGTACCTCACTATCACTTGCCAACCCCCTTCCTTGGGCCTTATGCATTTGGACATGGGTTGTATGTCTTTGGCCACATTTTTCTACTCAGGTATCTACCTTTTATAGGGATCCAAACAACCTACATGTTATTGGGTAGATCAAATGTATCTAATGCCTTTCCAACACATTTGAAAATCAAATATGTGCTCTGCTTGAGGTCAACCACCTCACCATCCTTCACTGCTTCCTAGTTGTCTATTATAATTAGGCTGTTGGTCATAACTTATATCATTTAATTTATATAAATCATGCTTACTTTGATAGGTCTATCATTTTTAAATCATCACTTTTTTTATAATTTTTGACTATCATTTCAGGCTTACACTTGCCTTGTTGGAAAACTCTACTTGGCATGTGCGAGTATATAGGATTTAGTTTGCACATGTTATAATTGCCTTAAACATGCCAGGTTACCTTTGCATCATGTGTAAAAGGCATGTGTGAAGGTCAAAATTACCACACATAAAATAAATTGTCTATCCCTAGATAACCCATTCATTTCTTCCTATCTAGTACCTTGCTGTCCTTGGGAGTGATGTCATTTTACATGGTTACTAATTTAAAAAAATTGGTAAAATCTTTTCCATGTGTACCCTTACCTTTTGTGTTATTATTCACTAAATTTACACCCATGAAATTCCTTGCCTCATATATTTATTTTGCATTCTTGGGTTCTATGCCTACTTTCTATTGGTATGCTTCCTTACTCCACAGATACTTTATCTCAAGTCAATCCTAACTTTGAACCTTTCCTTGTCATTCTTCACATCCTAAGTTACCTATCTTTAATCATCATTTCTAAGGAATCAATTTAATATCTTCAAGTTACCTAGATTATCAAGTTTTCATTGACTACGATAGGGGTCAAACAAATCAAACAAAACTCACACAAAAACTTAGATGTCTAACATAAGGCTTCTGAAAGAAATCCCTCATTCAACTAAACTTATAAGGTACACACAATTACTATGATACTAACCTAGCATAAAAAATAGGAAATGAAAAAATAAATGGCGTAAAAATCCTTATTACATCGATGGTCAAAGCTTTATTATAACTAGAACCACACACGTGAGTACATATTTTTGGTAGAAATTAAAATATGCATTTATTTGAGAGTTTCTTCTTGAGTCTCCTCTACTTTAGGTGATTCAACTTTAGATTTAAAAATTCACTCTAAATCAATGACATACATTTTTGCATAAATGAAACACACATCCTCTATACAAGAGTCTATATCATACCATCCTTATACTATATGGGTCTTTGTAACACTTCTATATTTAGAATCCCCCTCTACCTAGGGTCCTTTTCAGCCCTCACTATCCACTAAATATTAATATTTTCATGCCTCCTAAGCTCATGCCCATCTACATCTATTATACTAAAATATTTATATGTTATCTCTTAGAAATTAACCCCATTCCACCTTCTATCTTATGTGTCACTCATAGGTGCAGAACTTAGTCACCTACACGAGTTTGCTCCCTCCACTATTTACCACTACAACAATAAAATTTAACTTGCCCCAATAATAATAATAATTTATTTCAAGGGGCTATTGGTATAGTTTATTTCAAGACATTTTCCCCTCTAATCTCCCTAAATAAACATATCACACAAGGAATGGGCCCTATGCACTCACCCAAGGCATGAGAAAGAGGATCCATGATAGATTGGGGTAATTACATATAATTGTGATTTGTTTGGTGCCAAATGGGAAATCTGAATGTGTCTAGGGGATAAACATTCAAGGTAGGAAATGGCCTCATAGGGAAGAGTATCTAGGGGAAGGGTTGTGTTAGATACATAATTTAATAATAATAATTAAATATATACACCCAACAAAATTTAGATCATATCATTTGAAACCCAAATCCACAAGAAACAAATTTGTTAATTAATATCAATCATTACATTAGAGATTACAATCTAAAGGGTTTGAATAGTTATAGTATATAATCCTCATTGCAAGGACCTAGATTCTCCAATACTAAGCTGGTGTGTGTTCACCTTCTCTAGTTTGATCTTTTTTGATGTTATTTTCTCTCCACCTAACTTACCTTTATTCTTCTACTCACTTCTTATTTCCTTTGTTTATCAATTGGCAATCCCCCTCTTCATTTTCAATTGGTTTAATTTTATTTACCTTTTACCATCAAGAATCTATGAGCATTCAAAATTCTTGCCTAATCCCATATTTGAAATCCCAACTTATCCCAAGTCCAACTACCATGCCACACATAGTTGTACCACCATAACTTTGTGTTAGGATCCACATCCAACTATTTCTTTTGTTACTCTCCCCTATGATTCCCTCTATGATACCTAGGTCCATATGGATACTTATCTATGGGTCCTAACACTTTGTCTTTTAGCATGTTGCATGGTTCTAATAGTTGACACTTGATTTTCTATAAATTTTATTTAAGGCACATGTGTAAGTTGTGTGGTTTGGATTACGTGGAACTAGTGGCATTAAAATTACTTGAAGTGTGCAAACATGTGATTTTATGGTACTTAGCTTATTTTGTGGGTCAATATCATCCCAAACTAAACTAGATTTTTGTCCTTAGATAATGATTTACTCTTACACTTTCCTTGTGTAATCTAACTACTGTCAAAGCTTCATCATAAGTAACTACTTCATCTAGGACTGCATGGTTCTACAATTTTTTTTATGCAACTCCTTACAAGATGCTTCCCTTCCTTTTAGTGACATTTATGCATGCCTTATCAAATTGACATAAACCCTACCCTAGGGAGTCATTCCCATAGATATTTTATCAGTCATTTCTATAGGATAAAACACCATGAAATTGCTGTGCAGCTCAAGCCCTCATCTCCTAGCAATGGGATTTTTTTAAGGCATGCAACACCACCTTATCCTCTGCATTATAAATCAATAAATGATCTCTAAATTTCCTCCAATACAAACCCATTGGGTTGTACTATGCCACATTTATATCACATCAATATCTTGATGGCTCTTCTTATCATCTTCTCTCGAGTACTTGAGTACCCTATCCTTACCCTATTCCCTTTTATTTATAGGAGCTTGTAGACTAGCCTTCATCACCCAACAAGTGTTTTTACCCCAAAGAGATAATATATTTAGGTATTAATGAGTAATATTCATTCCTATCATTATCACTCCTAGTTAGGTTCATCAGCTACTAGGTGGAGTTGAGAGGTTTAGGGGAAAAGTCACAAACAACTCAATCCTCCCCTACCTAGTTGTGACTTCCTCTAAACCTCAAATGAGCATAATGAGTAACTTACTAGAATGGTAGTGGGGAGTTATACCATCCTTGTAATCTATCTTTCAATTATATCCATTATCCAAAGTCTCACCATCTTCTAGATGAGGTGATATACCATGCATTAGTTAGGCTTCCACTGCTTCCATTTCCAATTGGCACCTAGCTACGCTTATCAACCTCTTGTTGTTATGTGGTTTGCTCAAGGGTGGGTTCATGTGTGTGCTCCTCCTGAGACATCCACATCTTATCCAACACTTTCTATCCTTTACCCATCTACATGTGATGGAGGCCCATGATTTCATCCTGAGTCATCTTTTACTTGACTCTTTACCTTTAGCTAATATGCTCCTTCTTTATCCTCATGTTGGTTGTAGGTCTCTAGTTTTTCTAGTGTATCCCAAAAGAAAGAGGATCTTCCATTCCATAACCTTCTTGAAATAAACCAAGTTGTATATATAGGTTAGTGTGGTGTCTTTGGCTCCTCAACTCTAGTTCTTATTTAACCTCCAAAGCTATGAACCTATTTGTATAATTTCATCCTTCCTCCTATGTCTTCAACTTTATCTGATATCTCTTTGATATAAATACTCTTAAATCTTCCTTTCTAAGTTATTAATGGTGTCTTTCACTTTTTATCCTAATTTAGTAAGTTGTACTATGGACTATATTTACACTCATATATATAGGTGAAAAGAAAGTGACCAACTGATCCAATGAATGGGTTGACAACTATCCATATTTTCACCTATTTCCATTTGATGCATATGATAACCTATCTAAGAAATGCTTCAAATTTGAAAATTTGACAGGTGGTAGATATTTCACATGCTTCAATCTTTGTAATACTTATCCTTTCCTAGATGATTCACTTCCCTCACCACTCAAATATGATAGTAATAACTCTTGATTGGGCCTTAGTTCATGTCATCCCTTGTGTATGTTAGCTCAATTATTTCCATTCCTCTCTCCATCAAGATGGCTAACTAAACGTACCTTGTTCTTTATGTAATGACATAACACCTATCTTTTCTTGTTCATTTTTTTGACTTAATGAACATGCCAACTCATTCTACGTGTTATTATTCCTTTTATGCACATCCCAACATATCCTCTTGTACACTTTCATTTTGGTTGCCTTTGTCATACATCTTTATTCTCCTCTTCTCAACACCATTTCCTACCCCACACTAAAATCTACATCTAGTTTTCCAACATAGTGCTAGTTTAAAATGTGTCTATCTAAGTGCTGATACAAACTTTATTTTTGGTAGAATGAACACAACTTTGTGATTTTATGGTACTCCCAACCTCACCAAATATACTTAGATGTATGACATGGGGACTCTCCATAGAAATTCGTCTCCCAACTCATTGATTATATATTAAGATGTGAGTGCATCTTATTACCCAAAATGAATTTCGCTACTAAATTAAATGGATGGAATAATTACTAAGGAATCTTTATTACATGATGGCACCTTATTAAAACTAGAACCACATGTGTGAGCATGTGTTTCTAGTAGAAAGTAAAACATGCATTCCTATGGTAGTCTCTTCTTGAATCTCCTCTACTTCAGGTACTTCAAATTTAGCTTGTAGAACTTGATATAACTTAATGACATGCATTTATACATTAACAAAGTCTACATACTCTACATAAGGGTCTACCTCATACCATCCACATAATGCATGGGTCCTCATGACACTTCTAGATTTAGATTCCCCCTATGCTTAGGGTATGTTTTGAACTTCACTATCTACTAAATATTAATTTTATTACACCTCTTGAGCTCATGCTCATCTACTTCCCTCATACTAAAAGATTTCTCTAATATCTCTTATAAATTATGCTCATTTCACCTTATACCCTTTATGCCAATCATATGTGTGGAACTTATTCACCTATACAAACATGATCCATTATCCACTGTCTACCACTATAACAATTTTTTTTGACCCCTCCTGATAACAAAACCAAAAATATTGGAGGTATAGATGTCAAATGACTACTGTTATAGTTTATTTCAAGCCATTTGATCCTCTAATTTCCCTAGGCTAATATAACATGTAAAGAATGGGACTCATACACTCACCTGAGGCATGAGGCAAGAGGATATGAGATAAGCTAGGGGTAGTTACATATAATGGTGATTCATCTTGTGCTGAATGGGGCATCTAAGTGTGATTAGGGGAGAAACTTTCAAGGTCAACAATGGCCTCATGGGAAAGAGTATCAAGGGGGAGGGGTTACATTAGATATAAAATTTTAAAAATAATGATTAAATAAATATACCCAACAACATCTAGATAATAACCTTTGAAACTTGAATCAATAAGCAACAAATTTGTTAATCAATATCAATCATTACATTATATCTTACAATCTATAGGATCTAGATAGTTATAGTATACAACCCTTAGGCCAAGGACCTAGATTCTCTAACCCAAAGCTTGTTTGTGTTCATTCAATCATATTATATTTGGTTACGTTATATTCAGTTGTATTTTTATTTGATATCCTTTTATTGACACCCAACTTCCCTTTCTTCTCCCACTTAGTTTGTCTCTCCTTTCTTTCTCAACTGGAGATCCCTTTCTTCATTTTTAATTGGTTTACTTTTATTTCCTTTTTCCTACCAAAAATATAACAACATTCAAAATTCCCACCTAATCCCATATTTTAGATGTTAAATTATCCTAAGGCCAACTACCATGCCATTTACCACCATACCAACATAATGCTATGTTAGGATCCATAGCCAACCAATCCTCCATTCACTTTCCCCTATAATTCCTATTGACCAAATTTGACTTCTAGTTAAATTGAGCAAAAATATACTATTTTGAGCTTTTTAATAATGTTTCATGTGTACTATGGGGTATCTTATTGTCCTATATGTCTCACTTATCCTTCCCCTAGTCCTTGTTGAGGCCCATCCTCCTTGTACTAGGCTAGTCAACTAAAGTCAACCTTGGTCAAACCTAGTCAAACTTAGTCAAAGTGACAAATTATATTTTAAATGTATTAATATGGTATTTTTTATGTTTTAATGTGTCTTCAAGTCTTAAATTGGCCACTTGCTAGGTTTCACAAGAAAAAAGGGTCATTTGGTCACTTTTCTAGCTTAATTAATGACTTTTACAGATGGTGGAGTTACAATATTTGTCAAAAAAATCAATCTCAATGTGGAGAAGGTCATAATATGTTAGGATTAGTTATATTATAGTTAAAGAGTTAGTTATATGTAGGAATTGGTAGTTTCTCCTTAAAAATAGGTCATTTGTAGCACTTGTACAGACTTGTGGAACTCACCTTCAAATAAAAACATATATGGATTGCCTCTTAACCTCCCCAAAACAATTTAAATTATTGGAGTGTAGATATTTCATCAAATAGTTCATCTAAAACTTCTTTTTCTTCCACTTTCTCTTTACAAGCCAAGGAAGGTCAAATTCAAACACTTGGTGTGAGCTGTATAGTTGGAGTTGGGAAGAATGGTATTGAGGGTGGATATTACTATGAGTTTAATTAAAATAAATAGAAATAAATTTAAATTTGGTTCCTCATCTTTTATTAACAATTTATAACACCTAAGATAACTTTTTATGCACTTGCATTCAAAGGGGGGTATATGTTTGCATTTGTTTCTTATTTTGAAAAATATATGGAGCTATATGATTTTTATGGAGTATTTTTATGTTGTAATATGCCCTCTCCATGATGTTATAATCACCCAAAACTCTCTTTCTTAAGGTCCTTGAGGGATATTTCCCAAATTATACTTTCTTCTCAAGTTTGTAGTCATAGATGTATAACCTGTGTTATTTCAATGTAGAAGAGGATCCATATAGATGTTTAGTGTTCTTGGATTCATGTTATAAAAGTGCCTTTATTTAATGATATTCTTAGAGATTAGATCAACACCCCTTTGAATCAAATTTTCCATTTTTCTTATTCACTACCTTGTCAGCAGAATAACACTCACAGTTGCCTTATACAAGAACTTTAAGAGGTTTGTATGGAGGGGTGAATGGTGAAACACATGATAGAATTAATTTTGAGGTTATAAAATACCCAAATGGTCATGCCATACATGTCATAAAGGTTATAATTCTATGTAAAGTAGAGTTTTTCTTCAAAAAGATGATCAGACTGTATTGATCTCTTTGTCCCAAAATGACCAAAATAGAGGTCCTTGAGCTTTTTAGAATAACATATAGCATGAAAAAAGGTGTTTATAATTCTCTTGATTATTTTTTTTAGTATTACCTACCACATATAATGCTCATGAAAATTTTTAGGGTCAAAAGGTTAGTGAAGGATGAACAATTGGAGTCCAAAGTTGCCCAAGAAACCACTAGATTTTGATAGTGAAACCTACAATAGGCTTTAGTAAGTTTTATCTCAGTTGGGAAGATAGTGACCAAATTGAAGGTTTAAGGTGAAAATGGATAATTTTAGAGAACTAGGCCTAAAGTGAAGGTGATTCCTATCAACCACATGACCTAAAATAGCTCAAGTGCACCTACAGGTAAACCTAAAATCCATGAAACATAGTCATATAGTGTATATTAGTAGTGGAGTGAAATAATGGATTTTGAGGAGGTTATAAGTAATTTTAGGTTGAGGAGGTGTCAATTTCTAAGGAATAATGACTTTTAAGTCATAAATAACGTTATAAATCATCATTCAAGACCTAATTCAAACCCATGACAACTTATAAACACCTACAGGGGTTAGAATAAGGACTATTATAGTCAAGGCAGGGGTGTCCTGGTCAAGAACCTAAACATAGAATTGGTGTTGAATTAAGGGTTTATAAGAGAAATAAAAGTATTAATAGAGTATAATGACATAATAACATGAAAAGGAGGTCCATACCCATAGTCAAAGCTCAGACTAGACCTATAAGCCTATGAATTAGCACCTACAACAATGTTGGTAAGACAGTGAGTTAGAAGTAGGTTTTCCTTTTACCAAATGAGATTATGTTGGTGGATTATAACTTTGAAAAATTGGAGAATGATTTTAGGGAAATATTAACATGTTTTAAAATACTCTTTAATCTTTTTTTATGATAAGCAATCTCTAGGGGTCAGTGAAAATAGGGTGTCTCAGTCCATAACAAGTAGTTGGCCTAGTCTTGGGAATGAGAGATAAATTAGTGCAAGGGATAAAAATAAATTTTGGAAAAAATGATGGATGAAAATATATATTATCTTGTAAAAATTATATGAGTTTTTTATTGTGTTCTTAAATCCTTAACCAAGCTCAAATAACCCACATGTAGGCCTAAACAGTGGTCTCATTCTAGGCAATTATAGATTTAGTCTATGTTTCCAAAAACATAGAAAGTGTTTGAAAGAAAAATAGGATATAATATGGTTTAAATAAATAATGGAATATTAATATTAAATTTAAAGGAGAATGTGGAAAAAATAAGTCTCAAACAAAGATGCAAAACTTAGTCATCCTTCAAAACCCCTACAGATAATGCATTCCTACAAGTCTATCTTGGCTTTTGGAGTGTCTAATGGATGATTTAAATGCTCAAATTTGGTAAAGAGTACCATTAGGATTTAAATAAGATCATTAAATTTTCAATTTTCCAAGGCTAATAGGGCTAACCCATTCTACTCTGTCTCAGAGGAGGGGTAATTTTTCCATGAACAAGATTGGCAGTTTTGAGGAAAAGGGATGAAATGATAAGCTAGAGGTAAGGACAACTATAAAAGGTGATTTTTAAAGTTGGATAAAACCTAAAAAAATATTAAAAAACTTTATATAAGGTTTTATGGAAAACAAGGTACCCTATACTACAAATGATGCAATCACTATGGTAAGGAATGGTAAGCAAATGGCTTGGTAAGGATGGTCATCTTCAATTCTGACTTTGGATAAACTTCCCAAGTGATTAAACGATGTTTAGGGGAATATTATATAAATTTTAAACCTCATAAGATGAAAGGAAATATAATTAAACCTCATTTTTGGCTCAAAGGTGTAGATAGACCTATTGGCAAGGTCTAGGCCCAATGCCAAAAAATAGGTCATCTTCATTCCTAGCTCTTGATGTGTTATTCCAATGATTGAGGCATGCAATCAGGAAGTGTATATAGGTGTTTAAACCATTGGTATACAAGATGATCATTATAAATCCAATTATTGGCCTGATTACACTTAAAACCCTCATAGAATGCATGAAAAGGGCTTGAATGCCAACTTGGAGTGCTTGAAACTTTCATGACCATTTGCATGGGACCTTAGGGTATTTGGAGATGATGAAGATGGTCCCTAAGAGGCCTTTAGTGGAAATTTTATAGGATTATAATGATTATTATTTATGAGAAAGAATTAAGAATCTAAATCACCTCAAAACCCTATTTTGTGACCTGATGGAAGAAATGAGGCTCAAAGTGCATCCAAATGAACAAATTTGACCCTAAGATATAAACAGAAGTTGTTGAAAACTTCATGAGGTTTAGAGCCATGAAAAGTATATCTATGATAGAAACATAAATGATATAAAAGAGAGTATTTATATGGTTATAATGCTAACACAATATTAGATATGGAACGCGTAGAAAGTAGGCAAGAAGATAGTTTTGGAACTATCATCAGATTCTAGATCTGGTGCCTCTAGCTTCTTGGATAGTTGCATCAACATGGGATAAATTTATCGATGATATTATGTAGGTTTGATGCTAGTGTAAGGTTAATTTTAAGATATCATACTATAAAACCTATTGGAATTATTTATAGCATCTATGGAATGTTGTTTCATAGCTATGACAAATCCTATATGGGTGATGGTGAATCCATTAAGATTCGTGAGAAGTGCAATCAAATAGATTCTTGAATATTCATTTTTATGTATAATCATTCAATTAAACTAAAAGATAGAACCTAAATGAAACCATTAAAAGGCTATATTGAATGGGTCTGATGAATCTTTATACTAAATGGTGCATGCCAAATGGTGGGCATTGAATGGTTCATGATGAATGGTAGGAGCTAAACAATAGGTAATGAATAGGGTTACCAAATAGTGGTATGTTGAATGGTAGTTTGTGAATAATTCCTACTGAATGGTGGTTCTAAATGATGGATATCAGATGGTGGTTTTAAATTATTGGTTTGGATAAATGTGCCAAAAAGTGGGTCTAAATCATGGTTCTAAATGGTGGTGCCAAATTATGAGGTCTAATGTTTCTCCTAGGACTATAATTAAATGTTGTTGAGTGACTCATGTAGCTGGTATGATGATAAATTTCCTAGTTACCACCATCAGCCTATAAATACCCACCTTTTACCCTCATTTTAAACATTTTTTAGAATAGTTTTCTCATCCTCCCTTTACTCCACCCACACAATTCCCCTACTCACATAGTTAACTAACCAACCATGAAAAGAAAATACATTTTAAATAACTTGTTATGCCCAAAATTTTTTAAGCTAGTATAATAGTCTCACACCTATAATGATTGGATTTTGAAATGTAGGTTTACTAGCCTACTCTACATGCCCTAGTACAAAATCAACCATGGGATACTTAAATAACTAATGTCTTCTTATGACCCTAAAGAGAAGAAGTTCACTATGAATATCGACTCTAGAATGATCTAATTTGGTACCTTGCTAGAAGAGATTCATAATTTGACAGGGCTTCCATTCTATACTGCTAAAATTGTGACTCCAAAAGTAATGTTGAAAGATGATGACAATAAATATTTAGAGTTAGCTTTCAGCTTGCAAATCAATTAAACAAGTATGAAAATTTGTTTTTAATATTGAAAATTCAACTTTTGATATGTAAATTTGATTTTCATATTAAAAATTCAACTTTTTATTCTTGTTTTTTTACTTTCATTTTAGATAGTCATAAGAGGGCTGTCCATGTGGATGACATTTCTAACCCTTTTCTTAAATCAATGGTTTAATTTTTCCTTATAAGAATAGTATTATAGGGAAGACCAAAAGATATTCCCTCTTGGGTAGTTATTTACATAATTTTTACTCTTTCTAGTTTGAGATATGACTGGTGCACGTTTATTTCTTCAAGGATTAGGTTAGAATTAAATTATGCTTGTAGTAATCCTAGTTCCATAGTTTCTTATTCAAATTTTATTCTAGCCTTGTTCTATGAGGCCTTATATGACCTCAAAAAAACTTTGATTCCAATTGTGCTACATCCAAATATGAGCACAAATGCTTTGTTTATTGATGAATAGGAGGTTCGTTTACTCTTCAAATAAATCACCTGAATTAAAGATTAATATTTATTTATTTGTTGATGAACTGTTACAAAATTAAGGATTAATATTTATTCAAAATTTATTTTTTACAATTAATATTCATGCTTTTATGACACAAAAACAATTTGCCTCAAATGAACATCATGTAGTTAAAGGATCTAGAGATTCTGAGTTTGTAAAATCATTCTTGCATTCATTTTGGATGTAAAAACATCCAAGAGTTTCTTCCTCATTATCTCTATATGCAAATTTAGTATTTAAAACTTTCAAATGAAATTTTAACTTTCAAGTGAATTATCTCATTTGTTTGTTTGATTTTTGTAGTTGACTCACTATCGACTGAGGTTGGCATGAACAAAAACAAGTACAACAAACCCAAACATTTCATGTGGATTCTTGACCCTCCATGCAAGGTATTTTGTATTCCATGTTTTGGTTTCTATGTGAAGATTCCTTGATTATAGATTTTTATGATTGGAAGTTTGCCTATTTTAGCAACTCAAACTAGCCTAATCACTCATAATATAAAACATAGATTAGAGGAAATATTATCTCCAAATACAAGTACTAAACCTTTAATTTCAAATTAGCATGTAGTCATATTTTTTAAATTTACCATTTTTCTAATATAATTTACTTTTGTAGGGCACCCTTAATATCTAAGGAAAAGTATGCTAACATCACTACCCTTGAACATAGTTCACATAAGGGGGAAGATGCTTCTATTACCATAAGCACCAACACCTATTAGAGGAACACTATAATTATCATGTTCTAAATTCCCTACTTTTTCTATCAGAGGTATCTCAAGTGTGCAAGGATTAACCTATTTGTATCAAATTGATATTAATAGGGAATATCTTGGGATTAAAAGTGAAGAAGTTGGTGGTTCTACTTTCAATCCATATGAATTTATTTAGGGTGTAAATGTTCATGTAACTACTCAGGAGGAACCTTGTACCTATTCACCCCTCACCCCACTAGCTAATGTCGACTTGTTTGATGATGCGATTACATATTTTTCATTAAATAATTTATTTTCAGAAATTATTATTTCAAGTATTAAGGAGGGAGTTATAGATGAGTTAAAAAATGTATTAGTTTAGGAGATTTGGACAAAGGCATTGATTAAATAAATAAATGCCCATTATCACAACCACTCCCAAAAAGAAAATTTATTTTCATTAGTGCAACATGAACCCACAAAGATTGATTCTATATTTAGTTAAGCTAAATATAGGTTTGTTACTATTTATAATAGTTATAATGATAATGTGTTGATTATTATGGTAAATAGGTTGGAGAATTTGAATGCAAAAGCCCATGCATATTTTAATAAATGGTTAAAAGACATCAACCTTGTTATTGAAAATGTTGAGAGGGAAAAATCTTTGGTAACGTATCTTCATTTTGATAAAATTTTATATCATAGTTATTTTAGATTGAATATAATTAGATATCATTTGTAATTTTAGGCAAAATATGAGAATCTAAAAAAGGAAGCCAGGGTACTCAATGTGCATTTGAAAAATGCATGAAAAATTTTATATTATGTCATTTAATTCAAGGAAAATATTGTTTTGTTGAATAAATAGAATAACATATTCTAAAAAATCATTAAGGAGAAATGATGGGATCCTAATGCTTTATTAAAGTAGAAGACAGATGTTGATCTAAGTCTAATTTCTATAGGAGATGCTATGAAATAAGAAAAGGAAAATCTTGCTCACATTGATTCTATGGTTGAGGATCTTGAAAGGGTATGGATATTGAAGGATAACACATAGAAGGTAGAGGTATGGATTAGTAAGGATTATGGTATATATCTACATGTTGTGGTTGAGAGAGTGGCTAACCAGTGAGGGGTCTCTTTGAAAGATCAAAAAATTGAAAATTTATGATGTTTTAAACTCTCTTATATTTGGAAACAATGTTATGTTTTTTTTAAAATATTTTAAATGATAATATTATGTTTGGATTTGCAATTATCAGTTTGTTAAGTTTTAATTAGTCCTGTTTTACTGAGTAGCAAGTTATGGTTCATGTATCATCTTACATGCATATTATATGTTGATGTAGTTCAATGAACATGGTGATGTGGATTACAATTTTTTCTTTGATGGATTTGGATTGAGGATTGAGCATGAATTTAAGGTTGAAATTTATGATGTTGTAAAGTCATTATTATCAAATATGAGTTTATTCAGTTGATTTAGTTCAAACAAAGTGGTGATTTGGGCTGTAATTATTTTTTATTTGAATTTTTACTGAGTATGGATTTGAATTTGATGTGATTTCATATTATTTAATTATTATCAATATTTTAGATTAACTTTTTTAATTTTGAATTTGGTTATGTTGTTCAATAGGCTTGTTGTGTTCTATCGCCCTTGTATTTGACTTGAATTTTTTTATTTTTATGCTAAAAGTTAAGAATAAGGTTAAAAATATTAATATGGTGCTACAATATCTAATGTAAGTTATTTCAAAAGTTATAAAAATATGTATTTAATAATATAATCTTATAAAAATAGAAAAATATTATGACCTATTTGAAATTCTTAAGAACCAATTAAATAAAAGGGAAAGTTGTGTGATGAATGAAAAATATTTTAGATGACAATGCTATCAACAATTATAATAATTCAATATTTAAAACATTTTAAAATATCAAAAATAATATTAAATTAGAATTTAAAATATGATAATTGTAATAAATATATAACTAATACTTGTGTATTTGAACAATCCTACACAAACCTGCTCATCGTCAGTGACATTTGCATCTACCATGTCATTAACATATTCAGTGTCATTATTTATGATGTTTCTATTTGTCACTGTATTAATGATGCCTCTTATTTAAGTTATATAAATCCATGTTTCCAAAGCTATTTCATAAGGAAACATGTCCATATCATAATGCGAAATATACAATCTCAAACAAGTTTTTAAATTTTTATCCAATCTATTTCAAAGATAATGCACTTAATAGTATTTCATCTTCCATTGAGCTTAGAATAATTGTTTGATAAAGCTCATATAATAATAAATATTCACTTAGACTTTCCTCTAGGATACTACTAAGATAATTTTTTTTCCATAGTTGTGTAATTGCACCATTTTTTATTGGTTTGCTTAGAAGGTAATATTATTCAAACATTATAATTTCAAAATGAGTTGACTGAGATGTCAGTAAATCCTTTCAAAAAATACCTTTTATTTCAACTCTATTTAGCTCTATATCTTTATTGAAATGCTTAATAAGAGAACCCATGTATTTGTGAAATAAATTTCTAATCAACTTTTGATTATTAGTAATGTTCCAAAATATGGGATTCACAATTGCCATAGCCTCCAATAAATCATCCCTATAAAAAGGATATCTGATATATGTAGATACATTTTATGAAATAATACTTAGTTTAATTTAGGTTTTAGATATAATAATATCATATAGAATATGTGTTATAAGTAGTTATTCAAATTCAACTCCCACAAGATCGGGTCTTCTATAGAAAGTGTGCATTGGTACTCCTTGCCATTAACAATGACACAAAGATGATAATTAATACTCAATTTCAAATAGATTTTAGGATTCCTTAAATCTATCAAACATTTACAACTACTACAAATAGGTCCTTATAACTTTTCATTCAAAGTGTATGGTATATCTAGGTATTGACATACTCATTTTCTCAGCTGTATGAAGTCAACAATGTAAATAGATCTCTCCTGATCATGTTTCATAAAATATTTCATTTCCTTCAACATTAGGATAATTCCATATAATGTCAACAATGTTTCAAAATAGGTTAAATGGTGAAACAAATATTTTGCCTCTTCAACTTCTTTATGATATTTATATATAAAACCTACTAATGATGGATATTCTTCAAAAAATTGACATGCAGGTTCATACATATAAATCCATCTTGTATCAACATCTTTTAATAATTTCTTACCATTAGTCACTTCTATTAAATTTTTTTGGAACTCTAAATTTTTTTTGGTACTACTTGACATATAAGTATGTAAGTCACGAATGAGATCTTCCACTTTTGCAACAATAGTAAATTTACTAACTATTTTATATGCAAGATTCATCTTATGATCCATGTAATAAATTGGAATCATATATGGGAAAATGTTATTTCAGCCAAATAAATAGACCATTTATATGCACCTACATAAATAATGCACCATCAACCCCAACATACAACTGATTTGTATCTATTGCATAATCATCCATCCTAGATTTATCTTTCAGATTATATACAACCAATTTGTGAATATTTTCAGCATTACAATTTTCTACCATTTTATAAACTGCTAGTAGATGAGGTTGTATTTAATAGTTCTTAATAGTATAAATATGCATGCAAACCCATGATGTGTTTTAAATTGTTATGACCTCATAAATAGATGGTGAGATGAATAGTGAATTTTGAACTTTTTGTTCAAATCCTCTTCAACAACCAATTTGTGAATATTTTCAGCATTACAATTTTCTACCATTTTATAAACTGCTAAAGGATGAGGTTGTCTTTAATAGTTCTTAATAGTATAAACATGCATGAAAACCCATGATGTGTTTTAAATTGTTATAACCTCATCAATAGATGGTGAGATGAATAGTGGATTTTGAACTTTTTGTTCAAATCCTCTTCAACCATTGCTAGACATTTTACCATTTTTCAAGCATTATTATTTGACCAATGTGATTGTGGAATATCCTAAAATCCATTATGTTGAAATAAAATCTTATAATCTAAAAAATAGGTCTAACTTTTTAAAAATGTGGTGTATAGTAGAGAACTATATATTTGTCCTTTAAATGGGACTGCATAACATTTCTAAAATTTACTTCGATTATTTCCCCTTTCTCAATAAGACATTTTTGACATTTATTATCATTTTCATACTCATGCATATCTTACATGCATGAATTCTTATTTATTTTAAAAAATGTGCATTATTATTATCTATCCATATAGGTGCTTCATTGTCACATTATTTTTTACAATGTTTCTCAATTGTGTCCAACTTCAGTTGCATTATGTGTTCCTTTCCTAGTTTCCAACTACATATTATACATTTGTATTTTATTGGAGTATCATCAACATTTATAGACTCTACAGGTTAAATAAAGTTAAATTTAATTACATAGTCAACCCTAAAAGACCTTCCAATTTTCCATCTACTTCTCTTCCTTCAGGAAGAACTCTTAGTGGAGTTTTCGATTGAACTTTGTGTTTGATGAGGACCAACAATCTCTTTTGCCACTTGAGTGTCATGATCATTGTCATAAAAAACCATATGAACGTATTTGAGTGGTGAAATGTCATCATCAAAATAATCTTCAAAGGATAACATGTTACTCTAGTTAATTCTTTATTATGAGGTATTAGTGGGGATTTTTGCATGTAAAATTGTTTTAGTATTATTGAATAGTTAAAGTCAAATTTAAGACAAAATAAAAAGTAATAAGTATCTATATTTTGAGTGAATTATGGTTGTGTGGGATTTTTGGTTGGATATTTAAAATAAGATAATATGCTTAGTTTTATTGATAATTGATCTATCCTTTTATCATTTCCACCAGATGCTATGATGATCAAGGATGCAACAATCTAGTTCTACCATCTGGTTTTAGAGTGTATGATACCATGATACCATTTGGTTCTACCATTTAGTTGTAGTAACATTATGATTTTTGATTCTATTGTTTGGTGATAATAGTTAATGAAATAATTTGGTACTACTATTAGGTACTAGCATTCAGTACTACCATTTGGCATTTTTATTTACTACTATCATTTGATGGTGGCATTCAATATCATCATTTGGTTCCTCTATCCATAGACTGAATGCCATCATTTAGGTGCTATAGATTGGATGCTTCTATTTAGTGCTGTAGATTGGATACTCCTATTTTATGTTTTCATTTAGCTACAATCCTTCAGTTACACTTGTAGTGCTAGTTTTGATGATCTATTTCAGCTTATTTCCTATTAGGTGCTTGTGCCTTGTTTGATATCGAGGGGTGGTTGCCAAAATTATATTTTAATGATTACCAATAGTATCATATGTATTATATATATTTGGTGAATTGAAGGGAAAACTAAGAAATTATTGTAAATGTTGGTGATTTGACCCCTAAAATAATTTACATTCCTAAAATTTAAGTGATTTAGACCCATGTACTGACCCTAAAAAATTTCCAAAAACAAAATAAAAAAATTGGAATATTCATGAATTAACTAATTTTCACCAATAAAATTTACCATTATTAAAGATACAATAACTGAGAGGTGGGAGGGGTGATTTAGTGTCCTTATAAACTTTTACTTTCACTTCAATAGATCTTTTAATCATTCATCAAACAACATCATCATATGAGCAATATCAAATACTCTAGAAACATAGTAACGATAATATACACATAAAAAGTATGAACACATTATATATATAAGAAACCTTCATGGGGAATAAAACCCACTAACCATATCTTAGACAAATAGTCTTATAAAGTAATGAATCAAATTCAGTTGATCACCCACTTAACTTGGAACACCAACCCCAATCTATCAAGCACCAATTTGATAGAGTCTTTATCAAGCACCCAATTTCAAAGAATCACAAAATACTCTAGTGAATTAACACCAACTCAACCTCCTCTTGACCAAGCACCCACTTAGCCAAGTAGACTTCTACCTTCCATATTTATCCTTGTTACAATCTTCAATAGATGATGATCCTCTTTCTGATCTCTCCTTATCCTCTTATATTCATACACATATCTATATTTCACATGTGCATATTATTCACATTATCTTATGATCACAAATTTCATCAATATTTTCATATTTCTAACACATCTCTTCTCTTTTATGATACCCTCATAGATTTTACTCTGCTTCTCTTCTTATTGTCTTTAATTTGCAGACCTTTGCCTTTCTTTTGATGTTCAAATCATAGGAATAAATCACATGATTCCGTGGTATGGATTTATAGCCATCCTAACATCCTATTCTCTGCTCTTATATATTTATATTCAACTTATCTATCTCTCTCTTATTCACTCACACACTATTAGGCCTCTAAGGCCTTGTTTTTATACAAACCACTTGTTATTACACACCTTGGTCAGACATATATAGTTGAAAACTTGGATTAACATTTAAATATTTCATATAACATGTTTCATTCATGAACCAAATATTTTAATATGTTGGTAATATCATATAAGACCAAAACTTCTTTTAGGCCTTAAGGAGACCTAATTCAATTAGGCCTTCATTAAGACACATTACACTTTGTCTTTATTAGAACACTTAAAAACTCTACACATATTAGGATAACATAATATATCTCTCAAATATGCCTTATAAAAATTAAATATAAGACCAAAACATATTTCATATACAACCATTACTTGAACCCCTTCTCAAAACACTATTCACAATAGGCCTCCATATACACAGAAAGTCTATCTTGAATAACTGAAGCATAAACATAATTTTGCCAAAAAACTATGGAAAAAAATAACATATAAATAAGATAAATGAACTTAGGGTCATAACCATGTGATTTATACTTCACAACTTAGGGCAAAAGGACTCAAAATCTTCTCTTCAAAATGCTCGCTTTGAACTGCCAACTAGTCTCAAAACACAGTCATGGAAACTTGAACTTATGACACCTAAAATAACAAAATAAATGTCTTATAATTAATTAAAATGATCATAAAAAATAATTATAATAAAATTCACCAAAAAATGTCATAATATCTTTTATAAACTATTGGTCTTGTAAACTAATTTATTGACCTTCTAGAACTCTCTCAGACCTCAATCAACCAGATAAGCCACGTTGGCTTGAATGTTTCAACTTATTACACTAAATTACAAGATTATTAAAATAATGGATATGAAATAAAATTAAAAAATAGAAACACCATGTAAATTATATGCTTTCATTTAGGTCATAGGGCCTCAAATGCCTCAGTGTAGGTTGTTTACCTAGAATTGCCAGTTTTCCTTGAAGCACAGTCATGGTGACAATGACCTTCAACATCTATATGAGAAATTTAAGAGTCTTAAAATTTATTTAGATTATATTATGATAAAATTAGGAAACTATAAAATATAAATATACCATTTTTAAATGGAAATATTAGTCTTGCAAACCAATCTCATGAGCTCACTGTACATAAACCTCATTGAGCTAGACAAGTCAATGTTGTGAGTAACTTTTTGATATATACCAAGATATCCAAAACTTATATTCAACATGAACATGTATTAAAATTATTTAAAAACTTATCCATTTAATTTTATTCATCCCTAATATATTTTAACACATCCATTATCATCTTCTCACTTGTGCTTGAGTTTCTTACTATTTGCACCATTAGGTCTGTTAGCAATAGGTTATCTAGGATGACCGGTTTAACATAATTGAGGGATAAAACCTACCAATAAAATAATATGGAAATATAATATAAGTCTAAAAATTTATCTTCCATCCATTTAGAAACTTTGACTTGATCAAATCTTAATGTTATAGTAGATATTTGAGAAATAAGGCCTTTCCTATAGATTCTACTCACTCACCTAATAAACCAATCACACCTAGAGATGCCTATGAGAGTTGAATAAAACCTCAAATAACTCAAATATCCATACAAGTCAATTATAAGAACTTTAAAACAACTTATTTCATATTGGGTCACTATTAGGGTTCTTTTAGGGTATAAACCATCTTTCAGTCTTAATGATCATTCATAAAGAATAACCCATTAATATAGAAAATAATGCCTAGAATTTTGAGATAGGACATTTAATCATATACCATGAATATATTAGTTTCTCATGCAAAGGTTACATGTACCAATGATCACTTGAAATTCCTTCTCAAGTTGAGAACCCTTCATTCTATATACTCGAGAGACCTCAAAACACTTTTTCAAGCCTTTTCTTGAAAAAAATGACCTCAAACTTGGTCAACACACCTAAGGTAATATATCAAGCCACTAAAAATTCTCAATTTCTCAATATTATATTATACAATATAACCTCATACTCCATTAGGCCATACTCTCTCTCTCATTATTTGCTTAGACCTTGACCTACAAATCACATTAGGCCTTGAAAATGACCTTCTAACAACTATCTAAGATCTCAATAGTTCATATACATTCCATAAAACCTCTTATCATGATTAACCATTGCCATACATCCTTCATATGCCTTGGTAATACCTCATGACAACTCATTAGGTCAGATAAGGTCTATAACTAGTTTTTTTTGTAGATTTGGACTTAAGGTCTTACCCCTATAGGCTTACCTTGGAACTCTTTTTATTCCTCTAATTCCTCATATACATGATCAAGAAACCTTATACAAAATCTTATGCCTTTGTGCATTCATCTCACTAGGTCACCGTGCTCATACCTTCTCACAAGGACTTTTCAAACCATGATTAGTCTTAGGTTACTCAAGCACTTGACCTTCATACATCATTTCATGTTATGAACACCTTAATATCATGGTCAAGATCTAACTCTCATATCATACATCATTTCATGCCTAATCTTACTTAATTCACCATGTTACCTGTATATACCTTCTCACAAGGTCTAGATAAGGATTTATAAGACACCTTGATGCCTTGACCTATTCCTTCCATGTCATGACCTTAACACAACATTAATTAATAAACTATAAGACACTTATACTTATAACTTTATTTCTCATGGAAATCACTACATACCTTCAATGTTCATAATCTTGTCAATATACACACTACCAACTAGGCTTGCTTATCTAGAAACTAATGATAAAACACTTTGACATTAATGACATTAGATTGACATCTATGACAATACTATTCCAACAAACTCCCCCTTTGTCATTGATGGCAAAAAACTACAGTCTAATCAATCTTTTCTCCCCAAATTGGTCTTTCTCCAATTTAAAATTAATGATAAAATGTCTTCCAAAAAACATTTATCTAATCCTTGGACCTAAATTTCAAGAAGTGATACAATGAAATGCTAACCAAATACTCATTTTGATACCAGTTGTTATAGATAGATTTTAGAACAATTGAGTTGTTCCATAAGAAACCATGCCTCTTATATCATCTACATCTTGATTGAACTACATACGGATCTCCATATAAACTTTTGATTATTTTAGATATTTGAGATCAACCTCAAATATTACTTCATACTAACTTGAACTTCCACATATTTTCCTTAATAATTTAAATAATAGAGATAACAAACTACCCCTATGTCCATACTTTCCTTTTGATTCACCCAATGAATAACAATCTCTTCTAACCTCCTTCATGCTTGATTGGACCTTCAAAATTTATTCACACCATAAAGACTCATGTTATCATCCTCTTATCTCCATAAGATATTTTGATCCATCTACATAATGACAACCCTTATTGTATTAGTTCACTACTCATTAGATCTGTAAAACACCTAGTTCACTATCTGCCAAACTTTTATCTTGATTGATCACCTTCACCTCACACAACTAGGGAATAATAAGCATATAAACCTATGATACATGAATTAAAGGTCATCTTAAAATTCCTAGAGCAATCACACTCAATGAATATGAACATAAAACATCTCTATAATCAATAGTTGTCCATCATGTCTATTAGGTCTATCTGCAATCAAGTATATTATTCCAAGGGAACAATCTAGTTTTCCATGATAGAATAGAGATCACTCATGCCATGTCCATATGGTATCTCAGATGTTCTTCTTACATCAATTTATCTCCTTTATTTTTCTCAATCCACCATGGCACATATCTCATCATGACATCTTCCTTGCATGATTTTGTAAATTAGGTCTATGCTTACATGCTTAATTATGATAGACCTATAAATTATCTTCTTAATGATATGAAAACTAAGACTATAAAATATATTCCTTGTTATTTTATGACCTTAAGGTCATCTTGATGCACATTGAACACTCAACTCTCTCTCATAATTAGATTTAAAATTAGAATCATGAAACATATCAAAAATAATGCTCCCCTAACTCCATACTTACATATATTTAGATAACAATGGCAAATATTCTCTTGATAAAGAATTTAGAGCTACCAATCTCCCCTTTAGACCAGGCATATATCAATCAATGCAAGAAATCAATAAAGAAAGATCATACAAAACTACACAACCATGATCCCCTTTTATCTTCATAACTTTCTCACCATATAAATTAACAATACACATAGACCATATCCAATATAGGTCAATAACCTTAATACTAAATATCAACATAGATCAAGCTCAAATACAAATAGGTACCAAAAACCTACCACTTAACATACCATAAGACCACACTTTCATCTCATAATCAAGAATATTTAACATGTCTTCATACCTTCTTGATATACAACACCTATCAAATCTAAACAATCATCCACCATACTTCCACTTATTGATGAGTGTCTCCATGAATCCTAACAAAGTCACCCATTCCATAGGGAACTATAACAACATAAATTTAGGAGATTCCTAGATCTCCATACTCTCACAAGACTGAATATTCTTTAACATCCTTCTAGGCTTGATTATCAACTTAGGCTTGAATTTTTACTTGGCCTCTTCATTATCCTTATGAGCTAACAAAGAATACTTTGGAAATTATTTCAAATCTGACTTATGCTCTAACTCTACCTTCAAGGTCTCCACTTCTCTTCTAATCTCGAGGTATTCTTTCATAAGACTCTTCCCCTTTAAACAACATCCATTATCTATTTATATGAATAGACCTTCATTGATATAATGATAAACATTGTCATTATCACAATCCATGCTTGTGCTTCTTAGGATCACCTTTAGGATTTTAGGCCTATCTCATAGGACCTCCTCTAATACCAAATGTTAGAGATAAAATCACTAGTGGGGTGAATCAGTGTCCTTATAAACTTTTACTTTCACTTCAATACATCTTTTAATCTTTCATCAAGCAACATCATCATATGAGAAATATCAACTAGTCAAGAAACATAGTAATGAGAGTATAAAAATAGCAAGTATGAACACATAATATATATGGGAAACCCTCATGGGGAATAAAACCCATTGACAATAGCTTGGAAAAATAGTCCTGTAAAATAACGAATCAAATTTAGTTGAGCACCCACTTAACTTGAAACACCAACCCTAATATATCAAGCACCAACTTGATAAAGTCTTTAGAAAGCACCCACTTTAAAGGAATCACAAACTAACTTACTGAATCAGCACCAACTCAACTACCTCTTGGCCAAGCACACACTTAGCCAAGTAGACTTCTACCTTCCATCTTTATCCTTGTTATAATGTTTAATAGATGATGGTCTCTTTCTAATCTCTCCTTGTCATGTGATCTTCTTACACAAATCTCTATTTCATATCTTCATATTAATCACCTTCTCTTATGATCATAATTCTCATTAATATTATCATATTTATAACACATGTCAACTCTTCTATGATAACCTCATAGATTCTGATTTGCTTCTCTTCTTATAGTCTTTCATTTTTAGACCTCTACCCTTGTTTTGATGTTTAGATCATAGGAATAAATCACATAATTATATGGTATGTATTTATATCTAACATAATATACTATGGTCTACTCTTCTAGCTTGATATTCAACTTAGCTATCTCTCACTTATTCACTCACACATTATTAGGCCTATTAGGCCTTGTTCTTATACAAGTCACTTACTCTTACACACCTTGGTTGGACATATACACTTGAAAACTTGGATTAAAATTTAAATAGGTCATATAAAATGTTTCATAAATTAACCAAACATTGAAATATGTTATTCATAAAATATTAGGCCAAAACCTCTTTTAGGCTTAAGGAGACCTAATTCAATTAGGCCTTCATTAGAGCACGTTACACTTTGTCTTTCTTAGAATGCTTCCAAACTCATAAAATAGTAGGATAAATTAATAAATAACTAAAATATACCTTATAAAATTTTAATATAAGACAATAAAACCTTTCAAATCCAACCATTAATTGAACCCCTTCTCAAAATACTATTCATAATAGGCCTCCATACACACAAAAAGTCTATCTTGAACAACTGAAGCATAAACACAATTTTTCCAAACAATCATGAAAAAAAATCACATATACAAAATTTAAATGACCTTAGGGTCATAAAGATGTGGTTTATACTTCACAAATTAGGGCAAAAATACTTAAACTCTTCTTTGCAAAATGCTCACTCTGAATTGCCAACTAGTCTGAAAACACAACCATGGAAACTTGAACTTTTGACACCTAAAAGAACAAAATAAAGGGATTTTAATGCATTAAAATTATCCTAAAACATTATAAAAACAATATTTTACAAAAATATCATAATATTTGTTAGAAACTATTGGTCTTGTAGACCAATTTGTTGACCTTCAATCTCTTAGACCTCACTCAGCCAGACAAGCCATATTGGCTTCAATGTTTCAACCTCTTACACTAAATTAAAATATTATGAAAATAATAGATATGAAGTAAAATTAAAAAATATAAAAAAACATGTACATTATATTATTACACGAAGGGAATAGAGGCTCAAACTCATCACTACAACTTGCTTACCTAGAATTGCCAGTTTGCCTTGAAGCACAGTCATGGTGATAATGACCTTCAACATCTATATGAACAATTTCAAGGAATTAAAATGAATTTAAATTATATTATGATATCATTAGGAAACTCTAAAATTTAAATATATCATGGTTAAATGGAAATATTGGTCTTGTAGACCAGTCTCATGAGCTCATTGTACACACACCTCATTGAGCTAGACAAGTCAACATTGTAAGCAACTTTTTTATATATAATAAGATCTCAAAAACTTATATTAAACATGAAAATGTTTTATAGGTATTTAAAAATGTCTCCATTCACTTTGATTCATCCCTAATCCATGATAACACACCCCTAATCATATTCTCACTTCTGCATGAGTTTCTCACTATTTGCACCATTAGGTCTATTAGTAATAGGTTCTCTTGGATAATAAATTTAGCATAAATAAGGGATATAACCTTTCCATAAACCACAATTGACATAAAATAAAATTATAAAACTTTTTCCTCTAAATGTTTAGTAATTTTGACTTGATTAACTCTGATTGCTATAACAAATCTCTAAAAAATAATGCCTTTCTTGTAGATTCCACTCACTCACTTGAAAAACCAATCGCACTTGAAGATGTTTGGGAGTGTTGAATACAATATCCAATAACTTAACTAGCCATACAAATCCAATTTGAGCACTTTATAATAAATTATTTCATATCAGGTCACTATTAGGGTTATTTGAGGGTTTAAACCATCTTTCAATCCTAAAGATCATTCATAAAACATAACTCATTAATCTAAAAACTAATACATAGAATTTTTATATAGGAACCTTCCCCATATTCCATGAATATCTTAGGTTCTCATGAATAGGTTACACATGATAATGAACACTTACGATTCCTTCTCAGGTTGAGAACCCTTTAGTCTATGCACTTGAGAAATCTCATATATGACATTAATGACATCAATGACACACTTTGACATATATGACATAAATGACAACAATATGCCAAAAAAATTATGTTAGTGTCTTGTAGATAATGTCTTCTAAAATAGGGTGCAACCACCTAGATGCTTTTGGGTTTGGATTCGCCTTTGCTCTAGTGCATTCAGATTTGGGTCATGGATTGTCATTGCTAGTGAAATGGAAAAACCCTATCTTTCCATATTTAATATGACCTTGGGGAAAAATTGGTTACTAAGAATATGGTGTGAATCTGAATTTAAATGAACCCACTATCAAAGGGCATTACATACATAGCCAATTATCTAAAAGAGTGACTTAGAATCATGTAGTTATCCCCTATGGGTTGGCTTATGTGTGAGTAATGAAATGTGTGTAAAGCAAGTATAACAATGACCTAGCTTGTAACTTAGAAAATATGACCTTATGACTACTAATTTAGTACTTCAAACTTTTAGTTGGGTTGTTCCTTTGATTGATATTAGAATAAGGTAGAATATGAAATCTTTTGGTAACTTGAGTACTTCTTGAGTGTTCTTTTGGTTTGATTACTATGTCTTAGCTAGGTGAGGAATGAATAAGGATTAATAATGTATTTATACCAACCCATTTAGATAATATCTTGCATAAAATTACTTAGGCCAACCACATTAATAAGTTTTATTTTCAAATTGAATGAGTTTAGGTCACTAAACACTTACATTAGGTTTATAGCATTCTAGGTAAGATATAAGGTTTGGATCATTAAAATGACATTGGTCATACTAAGGTATAATTATTTATCATAGAGAGATATAAAATTCAAGTTTTTAGGTATTAGAAAAGGTCTTTAATTGAGAGGAATATCCAAGGTCTATATTTTCCAAGTGTTCAAGACTGAGTTGCTACATAATTCATAAATAATGTAAACAATTAGGAACATGAGTGTCTGTACATGTATGGATGATTCCATAAATATATGGAATCCTATGTCAACACAAAGGAATATGATGTTTCCCTATTTTTTTAAATATATGCCTCACTTTTTGGCATAAGTCATTATGCCTACTTAAAATTTTTCTTCATGTACGATATCAAATAATCTTTTGCATCAAATCTATAAAACCCATCTCTCTCACGTTAAAAAACCTAGATCCAATTTAAATAATAGGTTTAGGCCTATAAAAGGGGAAGGGGAAGAGAGGTGGGTTGAGTGGACCTCAAACTCTCCCAGATGAATAGTTGAGCACTACCTACACATCCAATAGTTTTAGGACGAAAGTCAAACTACACATAATTCTCCCCATTAAGTGTATGTGTACAATTTTTCTCCTTGTATTATTTTAATTTGTAATATAGATTTCAACACTTGATAATGAAAAAATGGCTTGGATTAAGTGATTTAAACTTAGCTATGTCTTTCTCCTTATGACTAATTTTTGATTTGGTAAGTCTAGGGTAGTCCCTCTCAATGTGTAGATGTGTAAATATGTTTCTTTGAGGAGTAATAGATGATGATAGATTATGAAAAAGACTTATACCTATTATGTATTTATATCAGACTCTTTGGGTATTTATAATTCCACTGACATGTGAAATATATAATCTAACCAATAAATATAATTTGAATTTGAAAAATTTATGTTTCTTGGTGTAGGGATAGGTATGCCAAAGTTAGACACCTCCATAATTGTGGAGGTATATGAGTTTAATGGATTCATTCGAAAGGAAATAATACTAATATGATGATTTGGAAATAACCTAAGTTTGATACTTAATAGACTAGGTATAGACTATAGACTTACTATAGGTGGATGATAGTAAATTAGGAAGGTCAAACCCATATAAAACATGTGGATAGAAGACAATGGTATGGAATAGACATATGTGTATACACAAGTTATATGAAGTCATATAAAAATTAAACTTGACTGTTAAGAGTGTTACTTGAGACCACCCATCCCTAAATTATCCCTAGACCTATCTTAGGGCCTTTTAAAACACTTATCTAACTTTTGGGCAGGCCACACACACCCTAAATATCCATAAAGAAATATCAAACCCTTAATTTAACATAATATAACCTAGTACTTTTTATGCCACTTAGACACTAGTTCCATAATTTGGATAGTATTGCCCCATGGCACTAGTGTCTTAGTTTGGGTGATATTGTCCTTTTTCCACCTTTTGTTACCAATAGATATATTTTCAAATGAGCAACTAACTAGGGTCAACATATACTTATTTTAAGACCCACATAAGTAATATAATAATATATATACATGAATTTTATCCATTTATCCATTAGATGCAAATTACACAAATAAACTTAAAACAAGTTGTGCACAATCAAGGTTATCAATCCCTATTATACCCTACTTTTGTATACAACTATCTAAAACATTCCTAAGCTTATATTACTTAGATTTATAGTCTCAAAAACATTCAAAGAACTCAAAATAGTATTCATACTACATTCATTTACACTTGCACCAACACTTAGGTGGAGATAACTACATCGAGCTTGACCCCTCTTTGGAGTATTGGTATGTATGAAACTCTCATCACATCAAGGTGTTGAGGATGTACAACCTAACCCACTAATAAATTTTTTTATTAGTTGTGCCAACTAGATGCCCTAAAAACATGGAGGTTTATGGTTTACATATAAAATTAGATAAAATAGATCACCTATATGGAACTACAACTGGTGTGCAAAGGAACAGGCTTGGCAGACCCAAACACAGGTGCACCTAAAATTTTGGAATAGTTATGCATAAAGGACACTAGCACCAAAATAGGGATACTAACACCATATGGTGCTATTTTTTGATTAGTGCACTACTATCTAAGAAGGGATTTGATACCTAAAACCTATCCACAACACTCATATCATTTCATATCTTAGTTTGTAGCTTCTAGATCTCGCATCTCAGTTAATTTTGAGCTAAGTATTTATTTACATCATTTTTTTCTATTTTTAGAAAGGTTAAGATAAGTCCATTCTATTAAAAATAAATAAATATATTTATTTCATATTTCTACCCTAATTTACTATACTTTGACCTTTAACAATCTAGGTCTTAAACTCTATAACCCTTAAAAGTTAAATCATTTAGTGAACCTGGCTTATTTTAAATATTACTTAAAACCCTAGTACAACATTAGGGTTTCCATTCTTATTTCAAAAATATACCTAGTTTTTAGTTTGTATCCAATCATCATGATTATCATGATGGATGCCATTTTTTTACTTTTTGTCACAAAGTCTTATGGTTTGCCTTGCATTCTTATTACTTGTAATTTGTATAAAGATGGACATGTATGTCACTCTTCTCATGGATCATGTTAGAGCTCAAATTATATTACACATTGGTCCAACCTCTCTTCAGTCCACCTTCTATGAGGATAATTTTTACGTGTTTTATTTTAATTTACCTTCGGTTACTACTTGATAATAGAGAGCTTAGAGGACTCCCTTTGTTTTACCTCTACCTAGACTAGTTGATTACCTTCACTCACATCCCACCTCTACTACTCTCCCTTGGCAAATAGTATATCTTGTAGTTTGAGCTATTACTAGATAGAACAAGATGACTCCTCAACCTATATAGGAAAAACTTAACCCCACCATCCTTCCTCATACCCATAACACTACAACATGACCTAGATATTAGCATAAAACATTTGATATTGTGGATTAGTTGAGAAATACACTAGATAAGATCTCCATATTGGAATTACTTAAACAATCAACTATTTTCAAAGATATTATCTTTCAAACACTCAATCATACCTATTTAACTCATGATATAGAGCCAACATACTTTAAATATATCATGAACACTATCAAATAAATTGAGGATGTCATATATTTTTTTGATGAAGATTTACCATCATAGTTAGTTATTGATCAAAATCTACCACTCTTCATTTAGGCACAAATCAATACCACTGCTATTAAACATGGTTTAATTAATAGTGGTTTAGGACTTAACATATGCAACCTCACATTTATATAGAATATGGGGGTTGTTATAGCATCCATTTAGAAGATATATAAGAATATCAGAGGTTTTGATGACATTCCTATATAAACATTGGGTTCTATTACATTAGATATTATAGTTGGGCCAAAAAACCTACTTACATAGTTTCAAGTGATGCCTAACCATTTTAACTACAACATATTACTTGGGATACATTGGATACATGATATGGAGGCCATACCAATTAATTTACATAGATGCATCAAGTTTTTATGTGATGGGTACTTATACACTTATCCAATAGATAATCAACCATTCTGATATTATAGAGTCATTAAGCCTACCACCTCAAGTAAATCTTTAGATTGGACACCTCATTCTCTTATAGAGGCTCCACCTCACAAGGTTTTTATTGAGAAGATACATACATATGATTTTGGGTAATCTATAAACACTATTCCTACACCCATTCTAGATCTTCATACAACATGATTACCTTCACCCATGATGGAGGACCCTCCTACGGTAAAACCATCTCCACCTAGGGTGGATGATGGGATTCTCATAGAAAAATTAGCATTAGTTGTTAATTTAGATAAAGTATACATCCAAAACATTGATATATATTCCTAATCCACCATAGAGGATGATCCAACACCTATTGACATTAATGATTACTTATGTGGATTGAGCTTCACACCAGTGGGCTCTTGAGAGTAAAAAAATGATTACAAAGAAATTATGCCTTTTTATACAATGATTCATAATATTAAAACTATAGGACCACATACTCAGTCACAATTAGAGGCAAATCCCTCCATTCACTCAATACATATGGTTACATATATGGATATTAACCCAACTATATGGATTCAGGTAGGTAGTTCACATGATAAACCACATTATATTTTATAGATATTGCTTGACATAGGATTAATGGAATTACCCACAATTCATCATAAATCCATTAGTAGATTATCGCAATAGTAAGGTCAATCCTTTTTTCCTTTTCATAAGCTTATAATACATGATATAGATACATGCTTAACATTATAACAAAAGATGAATAAGTTCAAGGCTCAGGGCACTATTCAGATTATGCATCCTCCACTTTCACTAGTATAGGCACCATGATAGACTCATCATTGACATAAATACTCATGAAATGATACATAGACTATCCAAAGTTTTTTTTAGGATAAATACATCCCCCATGTCACTATAGATGAGGATTTTGATCCTAATACTTTCACTTTGAAAATTTTAAGCACATAAGACATCAAAAGGATGAGTTACAACATGTCATACATTGCAAGGATTCTATAGGACATACCACACTACCAGTTGTATAAGGCCCCAAGGTGGCCAACACATTATTCTGTGTCATGAAAACATGTACTCATACATATGTTACACTTGGTAGTACATTGTTATAGGTGATGGATGCCATAGTTGGTCGATCATATATATTTTTGACATTTAGTCACAAGTGACACATGGTCTGCATTCTACATGATGTCACAAATGATACTCCATGGTCTAATATGGTTTACGTTAGGACTACATGGGAGGCATATTACATAGTAAAGCATCACATTATTTGGATGCACATAATCTAGATTAATGGCAAGGATAATGTTACACCCTTAACCATTAGTATGTCTAGGGATATGTGGGGTTGACTTGTGGGTTACATATGTCTTTTATGTACTTGTTATATTTATCTATGTTCTTAGATAGGTCAGCCTATGGAATAACCTTGGCTAAGTATACTATATATAGGAGGTAGTGGTTAGTCTTTATTCATTATGTTAATTATTCTGCTATTAGTGCATGAATGTGAAGGTTTCCCCCTTGAAGAGGATTTGCTATATTATCTAGTATTCTATTCTACTATCAATTATCACTATGTGATCTATCATATTTACTTATTCTATGCAATATAAAATAATTCTATGCAAACATTTAAGTAATTTCATTACAAGTGGTATCATAGCTTCAATTTGGGCAAGTTTTATGCGGCATTTTTTTTGGATCTGGTGAGGTGTGGCTTATGGGAGTAATGAAAGAAAAAAAACATAACTTGCAATCTAAGAAGAATTATTTTTTTTCATCAGCACTGTATTGCTCGAAATGATTTTTTGAAAAAAATATTTAATTAAAAAAATTTTCTAGAATTTTTTTCCCCTTACATAATTTTAGTCATTAGATTTGTCTCATCGAGATGATCACAATGGTATATTTTGTCGATACACTTTTTTGGTACCAAAATTTTTACCCTAGTGTGTAAAGAAAGTCATTAGATTCATCTTGACAAGGTGATCGCAATGGTACAATTTCTTGGTACAATTTTTTTGTGGTCAAAACCCTCATAAGGTTTGTATATGGTAGGTTTTGGTACTCGAGGAAGAAAAGGGGGGAAAGAAACTCCTAAGACTCTTACTGATGATATGGAATCTAGAACTTCAGATTTAGTGATTTCATAACTTCAAGTAGACATAAAGAACTTGGTGAGGCATGAATTTATTATAGTCTAAGTTAATGTTTTAGGGATGCACATAGAGATTAATAGGGTTCATAATAAATTTCAGCATATCACTACATAATTAGCTACCCTTACATCTCAATTTCAGCCCAACAATGCTCCACTTCAGCATTCAAATCCTCCTCTCAACAAATCCCATGCTAGTATGAAACTGATGTTGCCAAAAGTGTACTTGATGGTGAGGATTCTCTCACTTAGAATACCCAAATTAAGAATTTATTTAAGCTACATCAAACCCCTAGTTCTTAGAGGATGATAGTGACGTCCCTGTATCTGGAACTTGAGCAATTCATTTAGTATAATTGGTTATATGCTCAAAAGAAAAAGAATGGTGCTCCTATTACATGGTATATTTTCATTAAGGAGTTATTAGCTCATTATCAAAATAATGTCTTTGATAACTATTTCAACCAATTATCCAATCTATAATAAATAGGAACTGTGAAGGATTATATTCATCACTTTTATAATCTCTTTTTATAGGTGGAAGATATCACTGAGAAAAATTTGACTGATCTATTTTTGGGTGGCCTCAAAGAAAACATATAATTCAAGGTTCAAATGTTTAACATAACATCTATATTATAAGCCATCCCTAATGCACACATGATAGAAAGAAAAGAGATGGTCAAAAGGAAAAATTTCACTATTGGTCATGATCACAAATTTCCAGCACCATCATTTCCATAGCCCACCAGATTAACACAATAATAAATTGAGGAGAAGCAAGCCAAAGTGATGTGTTATGGATATGACAACAAATGGATCAAAGAAAATCACTATGATAAAAAGAAGCTAATTTACATTGAAAGTGCCAATGATGATGAAGATGATGAATAAGTACATGATGAGGATGTAGAAGTTCTTGAGGAGGAGTCTAAAGACTCTTAGCCTACTATTTCCTGTCATGCCCTTTCAAGTATTAGTACTCCCCAAATTATTAATGTGATTGATTTCATTAAGAAATAGAAGGTTACTGCCTTGATTAATTCTAAGAGCACACACAACTCATCCATAGCAAGTTGGCTACTCATCTAAACTATTTGATTTATCCAACACCAAAATTTTAGGTTATGATTGTAGATGGTGGTACTGTCAACTGTTCAAGAAAATCTCATAGTATTAAGTTGGCCATGTGAGACTACTTATTAGATTCTCCTATGTTTTCTATTTCCATAGGTGGAGCTGATATTGTTTTGGGAGTCTAGTGGCTCACAACTTTGGGCACTATTGAGATGAATTTTCAATAATTATTCATACATTTTCATTCTAAAGAAAGGACATTTGAGCTAAGGGGATTAAAGGCTAAATCTCCACAACTTATTACCTCCCATCAAATAATAAAGATTATTTATAAGGGGGTTGAGGGATTTTTATCTCACTTGTTTTATATGTAAATACAACCAACTCAACCATCTCCACCTCTTGATCTGTAACAAATAATTAATGCTCATTATGTTATTTTTGGAGACATGCCAAAAGGACTTCCACCTAGCCACATGCATGATCATGCTATCAAAATTATTCTTAGAAGTACACCACCCAACATCAACACATATAGGTATCCCTATGCCCAAAAAAGTAAAATTTAAAATATGTTATAGGAGATGTTGGATGTAGGAATCATTTACTATAGCCAAAGTGAATACTCTTCACCAATTGTCATGGTGAGAAAGAAAGATGACACCTAGATGATGTGCCTTGATTACAAACATCTAAATAAGTACACTATCAAAGATAAGTTTCCTATTCGTGTCATTGATGATTTTTTAGATGAATCGAATGGTGATCTTTATTTTACCAAGTTAGATCTACATTCTGGGTATCATCAAATCTAGATTTGTGGTGAAGACATATCCAAAATTGCTTTCAAGACTCATGAGGGCCATTATGAGTTTTTGGTTATGCCTTTTGGTCTAAAAAATACCCCATCTACTTTTCAAAGTTGATGAATACTATTTTAAAGCCATTTTTGAAGAAATTTGTTCTATTATTCTTTGATGATATCCTCATTTATAGTAAAAATTAGGAAGACCATTTGTAACATGTGAAATATGTACTCTCTATTTTGGAGAAAAATAAATTGTATACCAAACCTTCCAAATGTACTTTTGGAGCTAGTGAGGTTGAATATTTGTGTCATCTAGTGTCTTATGAAGGAGTGAAAGTGGATCCTAATAAAATCCAAGTAATGGTGGAATAGCCAATTCCTAAGGCACTCAAGCAACTCTAGGGATTTTTGGGGCTTACTGGTTACTATCACAAGTTTGCCAAAAAATATGGTAGTATTGTATCCCCACTCACCTCTTTGTTAAATAAATACTCCTTTTAGTGGATTGATGTAGCTACTCAAGCATTTGAATAATTGAAATTGGCTATGTGCACTACTCCAGTATTGGCTACTCCTAATTTTTCTAAGACTTTTGTGGTTGAATGTGATGCATCTAGGTATGGTATGGGTGCTATAATATAAAATAAGGCATACCACTTGCATTTAAAATTCATCAAATAAAGGTTAAAAATAAGCACAAGCCCATTTATGAGAAGGAAATGATGGCCATTTTGCATGCAGTCAAACAATGGAGACCTTATTTGATGGGTCATCACTTTTAGGTAAAGACTGATCATGATAGTCTCAAATATTTTTTAGAACAAAGGTTATCATCTAAATAATAATATAAATGGGTAATTAAGATGTTAGGATATGATTTTGAAATAGTCTACAAAAATGCAAGGACAATGTGGTGGTAGATGCACTGTCTAGAAAAGATGAATTAGTTGAGGCATTGCTATGTGCCATAACCATTTTATAAGTAGATTGGCTAGATGGAGCTCAATCAGAATGGGAACATGATAGTGCTGCACATGGTTTGATTCAAAATGTTTAGAAAGGTTTAGGTGGATTTGAAAAATTCACATTAAAGGGTAATGCATTATGGTATAAAGACATATTATACCTATGTAAGATTTCTCTTCTTAAACAAAAAATCCTTTAAGAACTTCATGTAACTCCAATTGGGAGTCATTTAAGATATTTGAAACCTATCACAAAATTAAGCAAGATTTTTTTTGGGAAGGTATCAAGGGGGATGTCTAGAAATATGTGGTTGAATTTATGATTTGTCAATAAAACAAAGGCAAAACCATCAAAACCCTAGGTCTTTTATAGCCTTTATCCATCCCTAGCCAGCATTGAAAAGAGGTATCTATGGATTTCATTACAAGGTTACCAATATTTGATGGTCAAAATTTTATCATGGTTATTATAGATCAAGAAAAGATGAATTGGTTGAGGCATTGCTATGTGCCATAACCATTTTATAGGCAAATTGGCTAGATGAAGCACAATCAGAATGGGAACATGATAGTGATACCCATGATTTGATTCAAAATATTCAGCAAGGTTTAGGTGGATTTAAGAAATTCACATGGAAGGGTAATGAATTATGGTATAAATACATATTGTACCCATGTAAGAATTCTTTTCTTAAAAAAAAAATCCTTCAAGAACTTCATGTAACTCCAATTGGGAGTCATTCAAGATTTTTGAAAACTTATCATAGAATCAAGCAAGATTTTTTTTGGGAAGGTCTTAAGGGGGATGTCTAAAAATATGTGGCTAAATGTATTATATATCAATAAAATAAAGGAAAAGCCATCAAAACTTGAGGTCTTTTACAACCTTTAACCATCCCTAACCATCATTGGAAAGAGGTATCTATGGATTTCATTACAAGGTTACCAAGATCTGATGGTCAAAATTTTATCATGGTTATTGTAGATCATCTCAGTAAGTATGCTCATTTTTATTTTTTATCCCAACCATTTGTTGCTAATACAATAGCTATTGCTTTTCTCAATATAATTCAAAAATTGCATGAGACCCCTAAGATCATTGTCAGTGATAAAGATCCTATTTTTACTAGTAATTTTTGGACTGAGTTATTTACATGTTTGGGCACCCAATTGGCTCATAGTATATCATATCATCCTCAATCTGATGGATAAACTAAGGTAGTCAACAAATGTCTAGAAGGATATCTCTATTATTTTTTTATTGATAAATAGGATAAATGGGTTCATTGGTTGCCACTTGCTGGATGGTGGTAGAATACTTATATTCATAGTTCTTCCAAAATGTCTCCTTTTTTGGCACTATATGGATACCACCCTCCATTCATCACTTCAACCTTGACAGTCCATCTTAAGGTTCATGCAGTTGAAGAACATATTCAACATCAATAGGAGGTCCTTGTAAGTTTGTATGAAAATTTAGATATGGCCTAAAATCACATGAAGTAATAGGCATATCAACATAGAAGTGAGAGGCATTTTGACATTGGTGATTGGGTCTTTGTTCACTTGCATCCATATAAATAGATGTCATTGAAGTAATAAAAAAAAGATAACAAGCTATCCCCTAAGTATTATGGGCCTTATTAGATCTTGAAAAAAATTGGTAGTGTGGCCTACAAGTTAGAGTTTCCTTCATCCACTCACATAAATCCAATATTTCATGTATCATGCTTGATTAAAGTCATTGAACATAGAGCTACCATTTAAATAGAATTACTAGAATTGGATGAGGAAGGTAGAGTTGTTCTTGATCTTGAGGCAATCCTTCAAAGGTACATCAAGAAAAAATGTTCTAAAGAAATTATAAAGTATTGGATCAAATGGAAAAACTTGTCATGTGAAGATGCCACTTGGGAGGGTGAAGCATTTGTGAAGCAACATCTAGAGTTACCACAATGTTGACGATAATGTTGTTTTGAAGGGGAGCAACTTGTTACACCCTTAACCATTGGTGTGTCTAGGGATATGTGTGGCTGACTTATGGCTTACATACCTCTTTTATTTACTTGTTACATTTCTCTATGTTCTTAGATAGGTCAGTCTATCGAATACACTTGGCTAAGTAGACTATATATAGAAGGTAGTGGTTAGTATTTATTCATTATGTTAAGTATTATGATATTAGTGCATGGATGTGGAGGTTTCCCCCTTAAAGTAGCTTTGCTATATTATCCAGTATTCTATTTTGCTATCAATTATCACTATGTGATTTATCATATTTTCTTATTCTATGTAATATAAAATTATTCTATGTGAACATCTAAGTAATTTAATTAAAAATAATGCTAAGAGAATACATACAACATGGTATGATGATCTAGATGATGAGGACTCATTTGAGGTTGGAAAGATCCAATATTCGACATTAGATGATCTCCCACCTAATCCACCATTTGATTATCTACATCTTATGGATGTTTTCTTGGGTCTATATAGACATTAAACTTATATTATACATTATCTCATTTATTTATAGCATGTACTTGTACATATCCTATATCCTAAAAATACAAAAATAATATAATATGTCAAAACACAAAAAACATTCAAATATTTAATAAAAAAATACAAACTATACATTATATGCATTTCCATGTTTATACTTCTTATACTTTCCAAGTACTGCATATGCTAGTTATCTTAGTATAGTAAATTTTTATCATACATACATGATTCACTTGTTCTTGTCAAGTGTTCTCAAGTACTTATAGGACCTAGGTCCACTACATAGATCTAGATTTGATACTATCAGCCATTGGGGGCATATACATAGATACACATGTTTTTCATTTAATACATTTGCCCATTTGGGGGAATCCTATACATAGTTTTGATTGCCAAGTTACATCTTTCTAAACTCTACATCATATATTTAACATTTTTATATATTGTTATTGATCATTCTACACCTACTTAGATTTAGTATCAACTAATACTACTCTAGACTCAGCTTATATACATCTTAGCTCATATATATATTTATACCACATGTTCATACATAATTTCATTTCTAGCTTTCTTATTATAGACTTGATTATGTCTCTATTCCTATTCAATTTGAGGGCTTTTAAATATGCCATTACTCTATGTGTCTATACTGCTTATTTTTATTATATGTATGCTTTGGACATGTGCCCATGTATTTGTGTGTGAATATGATTATGTATGTAGACATTTGAACATGTCCTTCCATATGGATCTAATCCAACTTTATTATTGTTTATGTATGTTGAAATTTGAGCATGTCCTTGTATGTCTTGATTTCTCATATTTAGTGACATGTGCCCATGTCCCATGTATTGTGTCCACTTGGCCTACTTTGCATGCCTCATGTGTGTTGTATGTATGCATTTTTATATGTGTCATAACCATGACACTTTTTTCTTGCTTGTTACACATTCCAATTTTAGATGCCATGAGGGACCTCATGCATCTCTCCTTCCTACTTGGGTGTCATGATGGACATCATACCCCATCTACCTAGGTAAATACTTATTATTAATTAGATTTGTTGTTCATATATATTATTGTATTTATTTTGTCATCCTTATGAATGTTATATCTAATATACATAGTAAATTAAAAACTTATGGTCATATTAGCTTACATTCTAATGTTATGTATGCACATTATATTGGTTTATTATAAAAATATCATATATGATTCAACTAACACACATTTTGTAGAGCTTCTTATTTTAGGGTCAGTTCTTGCACATGTTCAATAACTCCCATCAAAAGAGGATCATTCATAGAGGTTTATCATAGAGATCAGGCTATCCCAATGCACTCAAAGTATAATTTTCAACAAATAGGCTCATAATATAGAAAATAGTATGAAGAAAACATAGTGGGAAATAATGACACAGAGACCAATTTTAACTACATAAAAATTAGAATATTTAGACATTAGAACCCGAATTGGGACACTATAACCACCAATGATCCTATCCAAGATATGGTGCTATTGTCTAGTAGCCTCAATTTCAAAAAATTCTATATTGGATATAAAACTTTAGTAGGTATAGTCTAAGTTAGGTTCAATTATAGATTACTAGTTTTGGCTCAGTTTATCTTAAATTCATTCCACTTTGATTAGAGTGGGGGCATCATACCTGATGTGATCATTCCAATTTTGGTTTCAAATACTTAGATATAGATTATTATAACTCAGTCCAAAATCCATATACTTAGATATCAAATTTTGGGGTATGTGCATGGCACATTATTTTCATATGATCACTTAAACACTGATTGATTAGATGGAATGACACACTCCACATCATTATCTATATTATACACACTAAAGACCATGTTCCATGTTATATAATAGATTTATGACTTACTCCATCTATAGTGGTTGGTATTCTCAAGTATCCCAGAGCCACCTAATATTTCCATGTGGCCTAGAGCCATTTTACATTCTAGTATTTTTGAGTGGCTGAAGAGCTAACATTTATAGTTACAATTATAGTAACACATATTCATTTACACTATGTAGTTTTAGTTTCAGATGCATCTACTACACATGGGTAAGAAATGATGGAGTCACGATCTACTTTATTTCTTAAGCCACCTACATGAGAGGGTTGGATACACCGTTAGTCCAATCCAAGATATTCACAGGTAATAATCTGCCAAATATGGGTAGGAAATGATGGATTAAAAAATGGATTGAGTTATTGATCCACCCACACATGGGGATTGAGCAAATCCATAAACTCAGTCTAAGTTATTCACTAATTAATCATTATCTGCATACACACACATGTTATCACTAGGTTTATGCTTTGGTTCACGTACCCAATGAGGTATATTGGATCCTTTCCTCTCTCTTATCTCTTTAATTATTTTTATCTTTGATTTGGATATCTCTTAAGTAAGGACTGATCTATGCATGTTTCATTTATAATATATGTAATGGAGCATGTTTCACATACTCAAATCTAGATTCACAGGCTTTGCCTCTTAAGGAAGTCTAGGTGTACTTCTTTTGCCTTTATCCTAGTCATTATACTTTGATACATTTTTATAATAAAGGAGGGTGGGGGGGGGCAAATGTAATCATCTAAAATTGTCACTTGGGTGCTAATAGTGCTACTTGAGACCACCCATCCCTAACTTATCCCCTAACCTATCTTAGGGCCTATTTAGACACTTATCTAGCCTTTATGTAAACCACATACATCCCTAAACATTAATAAAGAAGTCCTAGACCCTCACTTTAACATCCTTGCCCTTAGATCCTTAGGTTCTACTACCTAGACACTAGTGCCATAATTTGGATAGTATTGCTCCATGGCATTAGTGTCCTAGTTTGGGCATTATTATCTTTTTCCTATCTTATTTTACCAAAAAATATCTTTTCATATGAGTAACCACATAGGGTTGGCCTAGATGTCTTTTAAGACCCACACAAAAACTAGAATAGTACATATACTAGACTTTTAGCCATTTATCCATTAGATGGAAATCAGATGCAAATTAAATAAACAAACTCAGAATAAGTTGTCCACAATCAAGGATATCAATCCCTATATTTCCCTACTTATACATATAGCCATATACAAAATTCATAAGCTTAGAATACTAAAATTTATGATCTCAAGAACATTCAAAGCACTTAAACCAACATTCATACTAACTTTACTTATACTTGTACCAATACTTAGGTGGGGACAAATACATTAGGATTGATCCCTCTTCAGTGTATTGGTATGTAGGAAAATCTCATCACAATAAGGTGTTTAATATGTATAACCATCCAAACTAACAACACACTTTGTTTCTTATGCAAATTGGATGCCTTAGAAACATGGAGGTTTAGGGTTTGCATATAAAATCATTCAAAATAAATCACCTATAGGTAACCAGTCTTTTGCTTAGGAATATGCTTTATTCGAAATAATTTTTCAAAGGGGACATTAGAGCCAAAAATTTGACTCTAGTACCATATGGTGCTACTATCCAATTAGGGTGATACTATCAAGGAAGGGTTTTGACACCTAAATTCTATCTGTGACATTCATATCAGATGCTATCTTAGTTTTTAGCATCTAGGTATCTCATCTTAGTCAATTTCTAACTAAGTATTTATTACATTATTTATTTCTAATTTATAAATTTCAAGCTAAGTAAATTATGTTATAAATCAATTTCTATATTTATTCTACATCTCTACCCTAATTTACTATACTCAAAAATTTAACAACTTGGGGTTTAAACCCCATAACCTTAAAAAGTTCATTATGTAAGGAAAGGATAAGTTAAGACTGGTATTGCTAAGTGTTTAATACCATATTTTAGTATCTAAAAATAACCTCCTTTATTATAGTATTTAAATTAAAATCAATGTTATAATAAAAGTATAAATATATATACCTTAGTGGGTAAAATACACTTTGTATTTGGGAAAAGGTTTCATGTCATGCCTAAAAATTTTGCATGAGAAAACCACATAGAAAATTCTAATTTAAAAAAAGAATTATAAATACTAAAATATAGTATTAAGTACTGTAAAATGATAAGTTTGACATACATTTTACCACACATGACTTTTACACATAAATATCATCTTTACCTACCATTTTATCACACCTACATGTTATATTATGAGTTTGATCCTTCTATTCAAATGTTACACATATTAAAGAACCTCATTGTATATTTTAAACATGCTTATTATCCTTCATATCTAGATCCTTAGTTTATTCTACCTATTCACGAGTAACTACTATTAGGTTGGGTCAATATCGCTAGTTAATAATAATCTAGGCATATCGGTATTGACCCTCTCCTAACAATGGCTAATTTTTAAAATAGAACCTTTCCTTGGGGTAAAACTATTTACCTAACATGTTTATTACATGATAAATTTCCCAATTTGACTCATATATATACAAATAAATGTCTCACTTAATAGGGGACTTGGGACTTATTTGGTACACATCTATACACTATTGTGCACTAATAAAATATGCCTTATCCTTCCAAAATTATGAATCTATCATTAAGATTGGTAAAAAAAAGTATAAATCATACCAAATCCAAATCAAAGAAATCATTTTCAAATATAAAAACCAAATCATTAACTGCATACATATAGTGAAGGAACACAACTACATAATCACACTAGGTGGGTGAATTACATGTGGCTTTATTTCCCTCCTCAAAGCATCAAATACATAGGCAAATATAAATTATCAAATGGGGGTGATTGGGGTCATATAATTCCATTATACTTTCTCATTTTTTATAGGTTTCTATATCTCACAAGTACCCCTAGGGATTCAAAGTGATAGAGGCTAGTTTCTAGAGTTACACACATCATTGGAGTTTAACATTGCACACATAGATATTTTAGAAATAGGATAAGGTGACCATATTATCATAGAGACATCTTTAAACATAGTTAAATATTAGTCAATTATGTTAGTATTAAAATTTTATATTGATATAGATCTGATGAAACTAACCTTGTGTAGATAGAAACCTAGTTCTTAAACTGAACTAGTCACAAACATGCTCTAATTAATTTTCCATTATCAAAACATAGTCATAGTTAGATAGTCAACCAAAAAAGTTAAGTATATATATATGCCAACTTATTAGACACTTGAGTGTGAGGAAATCACTCGGTATGATTATTGTTTTGTTATTTTATGGTGCTAGTTGGTAGGTAAATAATTGACTCCCTTCTGACTCAATAATCATCAAGAAGTGGGCACATAGGATGATCATGAATCAATGGGAGTAAGGTAATGGAGCCAAAATAATTATTACATCTAGAAACAACTTAGTAGCTAACATGCTCCGTTCACCATGGAAATAAGATGCCCCAAAAAACTATAAAGCTAAGCTAAATCCAATTAGAGAGGAGGATGAGATTGGAGTAATGAAGCCCTATAAGAATGATTCGAGATGTGACATTCACCATAAGAGATTAGAGTTTAGTTTGGGATGCATTAGAGGCTCCCCATTTGAATCTTACCTATGAGCCCTTGATCCTTCAACAACTTTGAGATGAACATTTGCTTAGTTTTTATTGATATATAAACTATGTGTTTAAACTATGTTAATGAGGGATGGTGTGCATCTAATGAGTGTATTCTAGTTTACGTGGTTATTACTATAAGAATATAATGAGAATGGTTTGAGAAATGTTTCAATAGATTGAATGCACAAGTTGATATTATGTATGTTGAGTTTGAATTAGCTTTCAACCTAGCCCATTCATGATATTTTTGTAGTGTTTGATGGCATCAATACCCTATATAGAAATGCTCTAAGAATATGAACAACCTTACACCTCATGAAGATACTTATGCTAAAGCATGAGTATAATCTTAAGTCATTCACCCAAGTAATTCATTGAAACCACCTTAGTGCCTGACTAATGCTAAGCTAAGGAAATAAAAGGCTTGTGCCCATTAAGATATAAAACCCTATCATATAAGAATACACTTAATAGATAGTTGGATCCTCCTTAGAATGGATTACACCCATGAATGTACTGCAACTATTTCACTAAACAAAGTACCTAGAAGATATATTTGTACCATGGAAAAACTATACCAATGTGGGAACCAATCCTTAGAACACAAGTCTTGCACCTTATTTGAAGAGATGCTAGTGCGGTCAAGTGACGAATGCTGAGTACTATAGGATTAGTCAAGGCTTACACCATGTTGTAACAAGTTTATATCTAACTTGGATAGCTAGATAAGTTCTAAATAAGGATAATGACTTAAGAGCCCAAATTTTCTATAATATTTTGGTTCTATTTCCAAGATCTATGTTGAATTTTGTTATCCCAATGGTACACTAGAATGATGCTCCAACTCTCCCATGAGAACATCGAATGCTAGCTAGAATAAATAGAGGATAGCTTTGTCTTGAGGCACCCAACCTATAGAGGATAAAAACTAAGGAAGTGGCTCTAGAACCATCTGTATGATGCTTTATATGAGGTTTTATTTTGATAACTATGTGAACAAGTGTACCGATGCTTGGATGCTTATGCAACACACAAAATTTAAAGCTATGGATAACACTTTGAGTGGATGAAAGAGTACCTAGAAAGGCTTGATAATTTATATGCCACTTAGATTAGGGACATAGACAAAAGGTGGTAGGGGCAATGAATATCTACATGTTTGAGTTCATAGTATCGACATATTATTACCCTAAAGAAGTAAAATATCAATTCTTGTATGAACCCATAAGAAAATTTGTGAGAGATTTTGGCACCAAAATTAAGAATATGATGGTGGATTATGGATTTGAAACCATGAGAATGGAAGTATAAAGTCATATCATGTATGAGAAATATAATAGGGAAGAAGGGGATGTGAAGGTGAAGCATAATGGAAGGGGATGAGCAATTTGACACCCAAGAGCTTAGGAGACATGATTATAATAAGAGGAAGCACATGTAGATGGAAGATTTAAAACTTGGAAGTGCTGAGAGGACTTATAGTGAGTAGGAAGGGTATGGGGAAGGATCTCTTGAATGTTATTAGTGCCTAAAGGAGGGAAACCTTGAAGCCATAGAACATACTTCATAGTTGAAATGTTTGGGTTCCCTATATAATTTGACCATTGGAAATGCACTAGATACACCTACCCCATTTAAACCTATGGTATGAGATCATGCACTAGATCCCTCATAGGAAGATAGAAGATTGGTAATTAAACCCATTTTCAACCTTGACTTTGATAATTTTGTAGACTTGGGCCATAATTTTGTGATTGAACAAGTTTTAATTTATGAGGAGCTAAGTGAGGATACCTATATACCTTGGGGTACTAGCCTAACTAGATAAAAAATAAGCACAAGCATTTTAGTCTAGCTAATGTTAAATAAGTAGCTTGGGCAATAGCCCATAAGAAGTGGCTCAGTACCACTAGTTAGAGTATAATGTTATCATCATCTGCAATACTAATAGTAATAATAGGACTTGTGACTAGCCTAATGGTTAGAGGTGTTAAAATAACACCACTAAGATAAGTACCAAGGGGACAAGTGATTTAAATACTAACTTCTCCCCCACCCCAAATTTATTACAAGATGTCCATGTGTATGTCTAAGTATTGAGGTATAGATAATGTCATAAAGTATGTACTCAAGTGTGAAATACAATGGTGCACTCTAGGTATAACCTAGTCTAAGCACAAGGCAACCTAGTTCATGACAACTCTACTTCATCATTCCCACACTTGGTATAGGAAGTTTGATCCTAAGCAAGCTATGGTTAATTATGACAACCTTAAGGAAACATTCTTAAAAGAGTTCAACATACTTGAATTTAAACAACAAAGCGTCACCATGCTCAAAGAGATTAGCCAAGGATTATCAGAGAGTGTGTCCCTATATGATGTTAAATTCAAAACCCTTATTTACAAGCTTCTTTATGATATTCACCCTTCCTACTATACACAATGGTTCATTATGGGATTACTAGTACCATTCAAAAGGGTGTTATTCATAAAAGAATTCATAGACCCTTGGGAAGTGCTTGAAGCTATGCTAAGAGCTGAGGTAGTTAGGATCACTAATAATGGAATTAGCCCTTTCATGAAGGAGAAAATTATGTCTATAGTCTCCTAACTACAAAAATCTATTACTAGTTCTTTGTAAGACATTCGAAGCAGGTTGTGGTGCATCGACTGTGAAATGAAATGCCATAATATGAATAAGTACCCTTGAAGGAATGTGCACACATTACTTCTCATTTATGAGGTTTATCATAAGGTGTATAATGTTCACAAATAACCTTTGTTGAAACATGCCAATCAAGTCAGTACAACCACCTATTGATGATTATGAAATGCCTATACTCATACCATGGCTGATTTCCATGTAATCGATGAAATGTATGAGAATATGGGGAGAGGCATATGATAAGCAATGACAATAGAAAGAGGGTAAGGAGCCCAAGGAATGAGGGCTATAGCCAATAGAATGTAGGATATGAAATGTAAAGAGGTGACGAAGGGTGAGGTGGTAGATATGATAGAGGAAGGTTCCCACCATGATCATGTTACAAGTATCGTTTAACTAAGCAATATCAGTGTGATTTACATACACATCTAACATGTGGGTATTATCAAAGAAAATATAAGGTCAAAGAATGCCTTGACTTGTACAAAAAATTTACTAAAGGTAGGCATGGCATAGATAACTACATAGGGATGATTAGGCATGATCATAAAGTGGAGAAATAAACTCCAAAGGTGCAACCAATTCACACAAAGCCAATCAAAGTATAGGTAACTACTCAAAGTGGACTCACCACTCAACTTCCAGTTATATAAGTACCAAAGTTATGTTTATAATATGGGTAGCTAAGCTGCATTAAGCACATAATGTATCCTGAACCCAAAGCTATACCTTATCTAGATCTTAAGTGCTAGAAATATATATTATAGTAGGATATGAGCATGATCCAAAAACTATAAGAAGAAATCCAACTGGCATGAGACCTAGAGGTAGAGGCTACCACTTTTTGAAAGATGTAGGATGGTCATAAAGCTAAAGTACAAGAACTAATAGAGATATTTCACCTCCTATAAATAGAAGGGATGATGCTTCTATTAAAAACTTGCTTTTAGAACATGTTGGGTAATAGTCAGTTGAAATTATTGAGTTGTGTATGGAAAGGGCATGCAAGATCAGGCATACTCAAAATATAGAGTATGACTAATAAATTTTGGAGAGTACCACCATTGATGGATGGTCTATCTACAAGGTCTTTATCAACACAAGCATCGAGGATAATATCTTAACCAAGAATGCATGGGAAAAGATGGGTAGGCCATCTTTGAGGACTTCTCCCCATGCACTCTTCATGGCCAAAAAGACTTGAGCATAGCCAATCAAAATTTTGAAGGGTGCCATTGTAGAGATTATGGGCATCAAATTCCTTGCTAAATTTGAGGTAATTGAGCTAGCTAAATAAGATAACTATCCAGTGCTTTTAGGAAGGCCATGGTGCTATGCAAATAATGTTGATATGTGCTTTAAGAAGTGATATATTGCCTTAAAAAATGGTAATGAAAGGGTAGTGATTCCCCTCTCAAGTGACCAAGGACCCCCCTATGTAGAGATAATTGATATTGAAGATGAGATCAACCATATATACAACATCATGGTGTAAGGCATCAAGAATATTAACCTCACTACTATAGGAGTGCTCTCTTAGAAAGATGGATAGTCAACCTCAGACACCATCAATGTCACCTACAACTAATGGTTCAAAGAATCTTATGTGGCCACTGGTCATAGGTGCAACTTTTTTCATGAAAAGGTTCTAAAACTTATGAGGATTAGGTAGGTCTAGATTGAGCACACTCTAAAATGTTGGGTCCCTTGATATGAGAAAAAATGAAAGAAGGTAATCTACCTATGCAAAGGTAAACTTGAGGTACTCCCAAAATTTTAAGGGAGTAACCCAATGGAAAAGTATGTCCATGATCTTGAATCATGCATCAACAAAGAAATAGATAGAATGGGCTCACTAGTGTATATATTGAAAAGCACTACCACTCATTAGTGGGTAGTGTAAAAGTCTAACTTGCCAACCTAGCAAGATGTGAAAGTAGCCATTTGCACTAGATTCAGGAGAAATATTGAGGAATTAGATATATTAGCATACTCTAATGAGTCTGATCCCATCACACATGTGCACTTATGTAAAGAGACATGGACTAATTATGGTGAAAATGCCCTAAAGAACATATGGGTGCATGCCTTCTATAAAACTTTGAAGACATGGGTGTGAGCATGGTATGTGGTCAATCAGACTCACCATGAAATGACCAATTGGGATACCCTTAATGAGAATTTTTGTGCACACCTTCTCCTTTTCCTCACAAAAATTGGGGTTGATTAATCCACTACAAGTAATTTTGAGGGTAGTGTTTGAGGATACCACAATCCTTGAGGAGTGCCTAAAAGACATGTTCAGGGAGAAAGGGATGACACTCCTAACTTTATTTGAGGAATAAATAATCTATAATGACTTAAGTGAAGAAGAATATTAAACTTGTAAGGATCACTACTAGAAAACTTTGATAGGCAAAAGAAAGCTCATACGCTCTAGAGATGATAGTGCTCTTGATGAAGAAGACCTGCCTCATCTCTACATAGAGACAACTGAAGGAACTTGACAAGTCAAGGACTTGTACCAAGAAAATAATTATCCATACAACAATAAAGAGCTTCAATGTGGAAATTAGTTTAGAAGGAGAGATAAATATGGCTACTCTAGGTACTTATTGGTCCAACACAGAACTAGCATTCATTATAGGTATCTTAAAGGAATTCTAATACTTGTTCCCTAAGAATTATCAAGATATGAAGGGCACCCATACATCCCTTTAGAATATGAGCATAAAGCTAATTGATGGTGAAAGACCAGTCAAGAAGTTCCCATATAGAATGAATCCCAACCTCCATACCAAGGTTAGCTACAAGGGTCATTTACCCTGCATAAGAGTTCAAGTGGGTAAGCCTAAAGGTGATCAACATAAATAAGGATGGGCACATTCAAATTTTCATTGATTATATAATGTTAAATGAAACCTACATCATTGACCCCTTCCTAACTCCATGCACTGATAAAGTTATGGATGGTATCACAGGTTGTGAGATTTACAATTTCACTGATGGGTTCTTTGGATACCATCAAGTCCAAATTAAGAAGGAAGACAATCCAAAAATAACTTTTATGACTGAAGGGAGATATTTTTATTATAACATGATGCCCTTTATACTCAATAATGCACCAATCATGTTTTCTAGAGTGGTGATCACAACATTTAAAGACTTCATCCATATGTTCCTCTAGGTATACCTAGATAACTAGATGGTGTATGGCCTAATGAAGGACCATTGTGATAACCTATTCCTAATGTTTGAAAGGTGAAGATAGATTTAGATATCCTTAAACCTAAAAAAGTGCATCTTTACAACACATTTTAGAACCCTACTTGGGCATATCATCTATAAAGATGGTCTACTCATCGATCTCACAAAGATCATGATAATCATTTAAATCCAAACATCTTCCACACATAAGGATCATATATTTCTTGGCCACTATGGATTTTATATAAAGTTCATAAGGAGCTATGCAAAGATTTTAGCACCACTAGAGGAGCTCTTACACAAGGATGGTCTATTCTATTGGGGTGAAGTATAAGAGGATGCCTTTAAAAATTTGAAGCTCAGGTTGGCTTTCACACCTATTTTATAATTCCTTGATTGAATGACCCCATTCCACATCCATGTAGATGCATATGGATCTATGATTAGAGTCGTAATGGTGTATCCTAGTTAAGGCAAAATGGATCACCCCATCTCTTTCACTAGTAGAAAATTGATGAAGGTAGAGTAGAAGTATACTACAACTGAGCAAGAAGTGCTATCTATGGTCTACACCCTATGAAAATTTGGATAATACTTGTTGGTGATGCCATTCATCTTCTTTATAGGCCATAAGGTACTTAATTACCTTGTGAATAATCCCATTATCCATGGGTACATTTGTAGATGGATAGTTCTATTTCAAAAATTCTAGTCCTTCATTGTTATCAAGCTAGGAAAATAGAACTTGAGCCTAGACCATTTGTCTCATATCAACTCTAGTGATGCAATAGTGCCTATTGAGGATGATATTCTAGATGAAAAACTCTACTGAGTCTAATGTTCCCTTAAGGACTTGGTAGAGATAGCCACTTTTCTAACATCTGGATTTGCACCCCAAATAATGGCAACCAAAGAAAAGTAATAACTCACAATTCATGCCACCCCTTTTCAACTTATTAGTGGAGAACTATACAAACTAAGATGAGATGAAGTCCTATGCAAATGTGTCTTATAATAAGAAAGAGACTTTGTATGTAATCATAAATGTATCATGTCTATAAATCAATCCTAACTTAGAAAAGATAGAGTACACCTACACTTTCTATTGGGAATGCATTTGTCAAGTGAGAGCATGACCAATATGGGGATCTGCTAGACCTGATTAGGGGATCACTTTTCACAATACACTATGTGAGGTAGGGTTCCAAAGCTTATAGTCTAACATAATCATGCAACAACCCTAAAAGAGTCATAGGTTTAATATTCAATTTATTTTAATAAACAAAGAAAGTAAATTGAATCTAGTGCACACCAAAACATGTAGCACAAAACAAGGGGTTAGTAAAGAAATCAAAACATGTATACAAGAATCTCAATTAAGCTAAGTATGAGTAAGACTCTAATACATGGAATATGAAGAGTAATATTATTCAAAATAATACTTATGCTACTTATATCTACTAAAGAGAGGAGAACAAAGTTAGAATATACTTACCTAAATGCGAATCCATCGAGACTCAATCTCTCCCTTGGCCAAAGGGGATTTACAAGAAGTCATTGTGATTTATAAGGATCACTAAGAAATTCTAAATCATCTAAGACTTATCCAAAATACTAGATTATCTAAATAGAAACCCTAAGCTAAGACTCTCAAGTAGAATAGTGGAAGAATAGATTATGAAGAATCATAAGTGAATAATAACTCTTGATTACATATTAAAATAATGATGAAATGATCTTTTATTTATATGTGGGTCTCATCCTAAACTCTTCTGAATATGTTGGCTATACGAGGTCAACCCAGTCAACCCTGTATGTTTTTGTGAGATAAATCACTAGGTCTTAAGATAGGTTGACTAAAGGGATGAAAAAAATCCAAGTGATAAATACCATAAATAGTATAGGGTCAACCCAATTGACCCTATATATTAATTAGAGGTTGAAAACTATACAGGGTCAACCCAGTCGACCTAGTATAATTAACTAACAAAAAGGGGATCAAAGTGAGGAAAAGAGGGATGGAAAGAGAAAAAATATTAGAGGAGTGTGAAAAAGAGGAGTAATATCTTAGGGAATGGTTTTAAGAGATGTTTGGATTTTTAAAAATGTGGAAATGAGGGACAACAATCTTGTGAAGCACCAAAAGTCTACCCATCCCTTTCCCAATGCACCCTTTAAGGCATGCACTCTAAGAGATTAAGTCTTGATGAATTCCTACAAGATATCAAGCATCAGCATTTGATAAAAGGTTTAAAATATTATGTTTATACATATTCCCTAATCTAAGCTCATCATGTGTCATCAAGGTGCAATAGGGGATGGTGCTTTGATAAATAACATAGTAAAACATAACACTGATGATAAAAAATTTACAGTATTTTAAAGTAAAAATAACTAAAAGTAAATGACTAAAAATTAAATAACTAAAACATAAATTCAATTCATAACTTGAATTACCTTTATCGCTAAATGGTTATCTATTATGTTATTAGTTTTGATTATGTAGGGTGTAGAGACTACTTTTGACAAACCCACGAATACAAAACTAAAGAGCAAAACCAAATAAATGCAAGAAAAGCCAATATAGTTGGTGTTATGAGGATGGGATGTAATTAGGAAATTTGGTAAGCTAGGGTGACAAGTGTTATGTTATAACAAATGACCAAGTCAAAAACAAGAGTAAATTAGGTAATAAAAAATCCAAGGCTACTAAAGACCAAAAAAATCAAACAAGCTATCCTTAAGTAAGAAAGGCAAACTCACCAAGTTAAACTAAGGATACATGCCAAATATGATGGTAATAAAAAAAAACAATGGTAAAAGAAGAAAAAAATGGTAAAAAAAGATTTATGGGTGAGTAGTAACAATCCTTATCTCACTCAACAATGGAAAAAAAGGTGCATAAAAGGGAAAAAACATTATCGAGTAAGAAGTAATAAGCCAACCACACTCAACAATGGAAAAAGTGGTATGAAATTAGGTGTCCATAATAACATGATAGTAAAACTATGACAAATGGTAAAAGGAAAGTAAATCAAGTATAGAAATGTAAAATTATGGTGTAAAGAACATAATCCATAGTTACTCAAACATGTTGTTTCACTCCAAGGATAGATAAAATTGAAATAAAGTAGTGGTAGCATGTTTTTAAGAGGTGAAGAAGAAGGAATTAAAGAAGGGAAAATATATTTGGAATCACAATTTGTCTATCAAGGTGGGGAAATGAAATGGGTGGAGGGGAGAATGAAGGAAAAACTAAGGTAGAGGAACTCTTTATCAAATTCAAGACACTCAAATTAGGTTTGTCAAAAGAAGAGGAATTTTGACCTTAAAGATTATAAATAAACTATCTTAGCTACACAAGTCTTAGGTCAACAAATGAAGTATATAGATTATTCCATAAAGGTTTTTATGCATGAAATGGAAAATAGACCTACCTTCCCATAACATGTTCCCCGTTCCTCAGGACCCTTTATGAAGCTGTCAGTCTACTATGAAGATTGGGTAATTACATGAGAAAGTAGGTAGCACCATAGAGTTTGTTAAATTCCAATATTCCAATCTACTAGCCTAGCATACCCTAAAGGACCTCGGCTCTATGTGAGGCCAAATATGGAGTTTAAGCTTCGATTAGAGATAGGAGATGTGATTGTAATCATGTCTTTTGGTGTGAATTTGAATTTTGAGATTTATGTGTTGCCTTTTAGATATAATTACATTGTGTTTAAAATGATTTGGGTTTTAACTTTATTAATGTATTTTTCAATTCCACCTCCATATATATTTGGAAAACCAAACATGGGTGCTAAAGATGACTTTAATTTGAATACTTGGGACAAGGTTGCTAAGAGAGATAAATTCAAAGATTTTTGGGGTATAAGATTCTTGTAAATCTAGGTGAAATAAAAGTGCTATCTTGACTTCGATGTTGTTTTATCTAATGTGGAGTGAAAGGATAGGAAATAAAAAAGAATGAAACATGGAACAATTTAAATTACTTCAAACCACAAAAAATGTGACAAAGGGAAAAAAGGGATACAATGACAGTAAAGTGTGGTTCTTTATCATAAGAATGAGGGAAATGGAGGAAAACATGCTAACATAATTTGTTTGCATAAATTCCATCTAACAAAAGAAATAAAAACTAAAGTTTGTTAACAAGGATCAAGAACATGAAAATGTGGTAATTTTATGAGGAGGTCCAGGTCCTATCCGTGGTCTTACACTACAACTTCATAAAATAATGAAAAAGATAAAATAAAGAGATGGTAGTTTTATGAGAGATGTCAAGTCCTATCTATGGTCTTATAAAGTAACTCATAAAAGAAAAATCCAAGGGGTGACAAAAAAATTGGAAATAAAAAAGTGTGTGAGAAAAATAAGTAAAATATGGTGGTTTTGTGAATAATGTCAGGTCCTATCCACGGTCTTACGAAGCAAATCAGAAAATAAAAACCCAAGGGGTGCAAAAAATAAGAGAAAATTCAATAAGATATAGAAGACTATGGTACATCAAGAAACCAAAAAACCAAAAGGGAGGACTAAATGTTTGTGAAAGGAAGGAACTTGTTGTAGAGGGATTAGACCCATGATTAAGTAAATTTCAAAAAGTGTTAGGTAGATGTAGATAGAAATAATGAAAAGAATGAAATGTTTAGGCAAAGTAATTTTTAAGGAATTGTGCATTGGTGGCCTCTTTGAAAACATGTACTTCATTTGTTTGAAGGTGGTAGGTGCTTAGATCAATAATATATGAGTAAATATGGGCCCCATAATTTTTGGGTGTATTTACCTTCTTTATCATGAGTGTAATTCAATTTAAGGACAAGATCACCAACATTAAAAGTGCATATTTTAACACATTTGTTATGTTGTCAGGCAATGCAAGCCTTGTATTGGTGGTTATGTTGTAAAGCAAAAATATGGCATTTATCAAGTTGATCAATGGCATGAAGGCCAGCTTCACATAATTTTTCATTAAGAATAATACCATGAAGAGATATATGAATACAAAGAAGCTCAAATTATAAAGGAAGGATCGAATTAGAAACATAGACTAGATAAAATGGTTTTTCCCTAGTGGTAGTGTGTATGATAGTCCAATAAGCCCAAAGTACAAGGTACATATGAAGATGCCAATACATGTAAGTTTCATGAATTTTATCTTAATTAATTTTATTAGTGGCCTCGACATTGTCATTACATTGTGGATGATAAGGCATGGAAAATTTGTGATTGATTTTGAATTTGGTACAAAGTTTTTTAACATGATTGTTTTTGAAGTTACCACCATTTTCTAAAATAATGGTATGAGGAACACCAAAATGGAAAATGATTTGGTTAAGAATAAATTTGGAAATGGTAGGACTAGTGATGTTAACAAGGGGCATGGATTCTACCCATTTGGTAAAATATTTAGTAGTGGTGATGATAAAGACATGTCCATCTTGGGAATGAGGAATTTTACCAATGAGGTCAAATCCCTAAGTAGAAAATAGCCAAGGATATTTGATAGTTTAAATTTTAGCTAGAGGTGAATGAATTAGATCATTATAAAGTTGACAAGGATTACACTTTTTAGCATATTTGATTGCATCCTATTCAAGAGTATTCAAAAAATAAACCATATGTAGGCATTTGCATGTTTTAGTATGTGTACTATAGTGACCCTCAAAAATACCCCCATGTGCTTGTTTAAAAAGAAGAGGGACCTCATCTTGCATAACACAACAAAGCAAGGTACCTTTAATGTTGTGATAATAAAGTATGTTATGTCAAAATAGATATTTGAAATATTATTTACGAATGTGTGTCTTGTCATGAGAATCTAAATTAGGAGGATAAATTTGGTGTTCTAAAAATTGAATGATATCTTGGTACCATGGGATTTGGCAAATAATTACAACTTAGATATGGTAAATAAGCAAATCTGGTTGTTGAGTTGAAGATGGGAATTTTGTTATTTGTATAATAAAAGACTGAAAAGGAATTAATGAGGATGAAATAGAGATGTTAAAGAGGGAATAAAATAAATAATGGTATTTTGATCTCTAAGAATAGGCTCAATAGTGAAAGAGATAAAATCCTTAGCAAGAGTGGTTAAAATTTGATGATAGGTAATAAGGTTCTCACTTTTACATTGATAATCACCACTAATTTGATAGAAAAGAAGTTGAGAGTCACCTAAATCATAAAGGTATTGAATGTCTAAATCAAGAGTAGATATTATGCCTAAGATAAGAGCTTTGTATTTGACCATACTATTAGTGACATCAAAGGTGAAGCAAAAAGCTAAAGGAATGATCTTGCCAAGAGGACTCATGAGAATGTAACCTACCTTAGCTCCTTAAAGGCATTTAGAACCATCAAAGTGAAGGGCCCAAGTATTCTCATGCAAGTTGATATTAACTTTATTGGGATCCTTAATAGCTACTTTTGGTTTAGTAGTATCAAAGGGAGTGGAAGATTCATACAAATTATTGGATTCAAGATCGATGGTAAAGCTATGAAAATAATCTTTGAGAGAAATATCTTGATTAAGACCTTTGATGTCAAGGATATTGTTATCTATAAGGTCATCTTGAAGATAAGTGGTTGGAATGGGAGCTGTGATAAGTTGATCAGCTATGACTTCTCTTTAAAATCTTTTTGAGTGATGATGTAGAGATCAAATTCCATAAGTAGGACCATCCATTTTCCAATTATATCTATAGGAAGAAAGGATTTAGAGAAGAAATCATAAAGGGGGTTAGAGTTAATGATGACATAAGTAGTCTAGTAAATCATGCAATGATAAATATTTTTATCTACAAAATGGATGGTGAGGCAATCACACTCAATTTTTGTATAACATGTCTCATAATTGATGAGGCCTTGGCTATTGTAATATATAACATATACTCTTCCAATATCATCATGTTGGAAAAGCATTGTTCTAGTTAAAATAGGTGTGGAAGAGGTTTATATAATAAAAGGTGTATCATTGAAGGAGGATGAAGTGTGGGTGGGTGAAGCAAAGACTCTGTCATGTTATCATAGGCTTTTTGACATGGATTCATCCATTTTAAAGTAGTACCTTTCTTGATAAGTGAATTAATGAAGTAGATGTGATAAGCCATTTTGGGGATGAATCATATAATTTACCTAAGTTTGCCTAAATAATTATGAATGTTAGGAATAGATCTAGGAATGGGCATGTTGATGATGGCACTAATTTTCATAGGATCAACATCGATGCCATAGAGAAAGACTAAAAATCCTATAAAATTTCTAGACATGACTCCAAAGACACATTTGTTAGGATTGAACCTAAATTTATATTTAATAAGATGGTCAAATATGATAACAAGACCAAAAAGATGATTCTTACAATGTTTGGATTTAGCAATGAGATCATCGACATAGGTTTCCACAATTTTGTGAATGATATCATGAAATATGTGAGTCTTTTCTCATTGGTAAGTGGCTCCAAAATTTTAAAGGCCAAAGGGAATTTTAACATAGCAATAGGAACCCCATTCTATGGTGAAATTAGTCTTAAATTGGTCTTTAGGAGCAATATGAATTTGATTATATCTTGAGAAGCCATCCATAAGTGATAACATTTCATAACCAGTGTGGAATCAACAATGACATCTATTGAAGGTAAAGGGAAGTTGTCATTAGGACAAACAAGATTAAGATTATATAAATCAATGCAAATATAAATGAACATAGTGACTTTCTTCTGAATGGGAGTAATGTTGGAAACCCATTCAGAATAATCCATTTGTTTAATAATTTTAACATCAAGTACTTTGATTATTTTTTATGACATAAAATTGAAACTTCAAGAATTTTTTTTCTTTATTTTTGACAAACAAGCTTATCATTAGGATAAGTAATGATGTTATGAACCACAATGCTAGGGTCAATGCCAGACATGTCTTCATAGGACCAAGTGAAAGCCTCATGATATTTATCAAATAATAATTTGAAATTATCATGTTTGGTAGGTTAAATCTCTTAAGAAACTATAATTTGTCAAGGACAAGATAGATTACCATATTCAATGTGAGTGGTTTCTTCAATAAGCATGGAATTTCCATCTTGAAAGTGGTATGGTGTATTAGGTACAAAAAAAATTGGATTTGTGTTAGGATCAATTCTAGTAATGAAATTTTTGAAGAAAGAAGTTTTAGTCTTGAAATTTACAAGTTTATGATGTTGCTGAGGAAGTTGAGGTTCTTCGGCATAAAGTAACTAAAGAATAGCTTTGTCACTAGGAAAATTAGGAAGAGGACCATAATACTTGAAATCTAATTCAAGATCTATATTTTGATTACCAGGGTGATTAGACTCAAAATGTATTTGATGAACATCAATTATCTTGGCATCTAGAGTAATTTCAAGAGTAGAAGTAGATGGAATAGAAGGGGTTAGAATATCAATGGGTTCAATGATAGGAGAAGGATCAAATGCAATGATTGGATTTATAGGTGGTAAATGAGATATAGATATTTATGGAGGTTCATAAGGTATAATTTTCTCTACCACCCAAGGAGTATTGATAAGAGGAGGATTGGAAAGATGTACATGACCCTCAGGATCTAAGGTATGATCCACAAAAAGGTATGAACATCTCAATTAAAATCATGAATTTGGGCTAAGGTTTTCTAATAGTTGTAGACATCCAAGTTTTTGGATTTATTTTAGGCCATTATATAGTTATCATCGTATGTTGGAGAAATTACATATGCTTTAGAATCAGGGGGAGTTTTAGAGGGTGAAATATCGATATTACTGAATGTGTGAGGAGACATGATGAGAGGATCTTGAAATAATTTATCCATTCCAAAATCATTGCAAGTGAATGCATCTTTAGGTGAAAAAGGCTCTTGAGAATTACATGGAGGGGGAAAATTAGTAATCTCATCCATGAAAGGAATAGTACAATCTCTTGGTAAGAGAGAAGGAGGAAGACATTATGAAATGTATAGAGGTAGCTTAGTGGTATTGCAAGTATGTTGCAACTCATTGGGATCATCATCATCATAATCTACAAGAGTAACTTGTAAATTGGGATTCATGTTGATGAACTTGGGTAAAGGAGGACTATTGATTTTAGGAATGTTAGGAATATGATATTGTAATTTAGGATTGGGAAGCCAAATACTCCATGGGTTGGGATTAGCTTCATGCTTATATCATTTTCCATTATGTAAGAATTTAATACATTGGCTACCAAAAGAAGTAATGGCCCTCATTCAATGAGTCAATGGATGACCAAGAAGTATGTTATAAGATAAAGGAAGATAAAGGACCATAAGCTTGGTTTGAACTATTTAATATCCTATGGTTAATGGAAGCTAAATACAACCAAGTGGTTTTTGATTAGCCTTATTAATACCATGACAAGGAAGATGGGTTTGCTTGAGATGATCCTTATTATAACCAAGTTGTTAGATGATCCATAAAGATGTTACATATAATATTTAATCTTATTAGTGTTGAAATATTGAGTATTGTTGAAATATTGGTCATAATAAATGTCAATAACACAAACATCCTTGGTATTTTATTAATTATTTGAAGATGATTTTTGATTGTTAGAGGTAGAAGCTTTATAAGTTTGTCATTTTTGAAAAGTAGTAGTGTACTCTTGATGATGAATATTGATCATAGATTCATGATTAAATGAATCACCAAGCACATAAGAGACAATAAATTTAGTGATCCCTCTATAGCATGGTAAATTTTAGAGATGAATATTCATTAATTCATGAATATTTCAATTTTTTATTTTATTTTTTGGCAAATTTTTAGGGTTGGTAGAGGGTCCAAATCTCAAAAAATTTAGGAATATAAATTATTTTTGGGGTCATCTCACCAACCATTTATAATAATATCTTATATTACATTTCAATTCACCATATATAAAGATAGTATAAAGGCTACCATGGGTAACCATCAAAATATACTTTCAGCAACCACCCCATGATATTAATATAATTCAAGAAGTCATTATGTGTAAAAAAGAGCTAAAATAAATAAGTTGTGGGATAAATGAAAATATAGTATAAAATAATTCCCAAAACATAAATATTATTGCATATTTGGATTCCTCTTGAAAAGCTATCAATTTAAAAAAATAATAATTGCAATCTGAGTTCATATGTAAAATTTATGGCTTCTAGAAGTTGACAGTCAATTATATCATTTGGTTATATCATTTATTTTCAACCATTTGATGTATCTATTCTATTGAAACCAAATGACATAACTAAATGACATAATCAAATGATGTAACTAACTACCAACTTAAAGAGGCTGCAAATTTTGCATATGGACTTAGATTACAATGATTTTTTTTTTAATTGCATAGATTTTAGAGAGAAATCCAAATATGAAATAATATTTAGGTTTTAGGAAGTTTTTATATTCCTTTTTTTAAAGTTAAGATTTAAATCCATTCTATTTAGCTATTCGATAACATTATCTAGTGGTTTTATTCAACATCCTAATTTGGTACAACAAGAAGGTAGCATGGAAACAAAATAATAAATATTATATTTATTTACACCATATAAAATATTTATGGACTCACCATCACTCATATAGGATTTTACATGCTTGTAAAATAGTTTTCCATAGATCCACCAAATAATTCCAAGAGGGTTTCCTATAAGGGCTCTTAAAATTAACCCTGCTCTAGAGGATTCATGAGAATGGCCAATATTGGCATGTGACCTACAAAATAGATTAGGATTGTACCACTTAGGAGGAGCATTGGGATAGATGAAAGGATTTGATGATAGTAAAAATTATTTCATTCTCTAAATTGAAAGAGGTGTATGTGAAGGTGAAGGAAAATTAATTTTATCAACTCCTTATTTAGTTTACAGAGTATTACTAGTGATAGCATTAGATGTTAGGAAATATCCTTTAAGAAGTTTAGGATTTGTTTCAAAATTATTCATGATAAAGTTTTGACATTTATCTTGATCAAGAGCTTCATTAAGTGTTTGGGGAGCAAAGGTTTAAACCTTATATTAAAGAGTGGGAGTTAAATAAGTGATAAAAAGTTTGAACAAACTATCATTAGTCATGTTATGATCAGCTTTATGAGGTAAATATTTCCATATTTTGATAAAATTCATGAGTTGATTCAGTGGGATATTACTTAGCATTGATGAAGTGGCTAAGACAATTTTCAGTAAGATCATTGTGTTGAAACTCTTTAACTAAAGGATTAACCAAATCTTCATGTTGCCAAATAGAATGTTGGGGTAGTTGATTATACCATTATAATACATCATTGGTAAAAGTTTTGACTAATATTTTAGTTATGACAAAGGTATTAATTTAGATCCACTCTTTGTAAAGGTTACCAAAGGCTTTGAGAAATGAGGTAGGGTCTTTAGTCCCATCATATTTGATAGTTGGAGATATGTTACCAATATCGATGGATACAATAAAGGGGGTTAAAGGTTCATTTTGAATGGTTTGAATAATTTTTTTATTTATTATGGGTTGAGGAATAACATTGCTTGAAGAATCCCTAAGAGGTGTAGGAATGAAATTGGAATTATCTCGAGGATGCATAGTTGGAGGTTGATTAGCCACATTGATTAAATGTTGTTGAAGTTACATCATTTGATGGGTGTTAAATTTTTTGATAATGTTCATTTATTGGATAACTTGGGCTAAAAGTTGGGTTATATCGAGAGGTGGGTTGGTGTTGGTAGGAACATTCCCCAAATTGGTATTAGGTGGAGGATTATTAGAAGATGGGTTATTAGTGGGGTTGTTGAATAAAATTGTATCAATCAATCCCATATTATTTTGAAGATTTTGAAGATTATAAGTTTCTCGATAAGTAAGCAAAGGATTAGATCCATCGGCTTCATCTTGAGGTGTTATTTCAACCATATTGCAATCCATGGGTGAAGGATGAAGAGAGGTGCCCCTAGAGTGATGGTGATCTTGGGAGGAAAAGAGAGGGATAAATGAACATCCCATATAGTATCTAAATGGATTTAGGCTATCCAAGAAGATTACAATAGGGACTTAATTCTAACTGAAGAAAGATGAATAGAATGTAGAATTAGAGAAATAGGGAACTAGATTGATGAACAATGAAAGTAGAAAGTAGTATATGGTCAATTGGGTCAACCTAGCATAGGAAATAGGGCCTAAAAACTATATAGGGTCAATTAGGTCAATCTAATATAGTGAATAGAGGCAGGAAAAGAATGAATAAGTTCTAAAAACACTATAGGGTTGATTGGGTCAATCTAGTACAGTGCATAGAGGTTGAAAAAAGGTACATGGTTGACTGGTTTGACCTAATACAATAAAAAAAGAAAATGATAAGGTTGATAATAAGTTATGAACTAAAATAAGAAAATTTTTATAGCTAATCTAGGAAAGAAAGAAATGAAGGGAAATAAATAGTCCATTAGATCAATGTTGGCCAATCCAATCAAATAACACAATACAAAAACCTTGAACTAATGATAGCTAATGCATATTTCTTCACACACAATTAAGCAAAGAGAAAGAAATCAACTTGAAAAGTAAATATCTAACTAATTGGTCAACCTAATAATTTTTATTAGATTATTAAGAAATGATTTTAAATGTGATGGGAAGTTGGTTGTAGAGCAAAGAACTAGATAGCAATCTAAGGATAGTTTCATGTAGTTTAGGCTGAAAAGGACTATAGTGGCAATGCTATAGGCTTGGTATTGGGGCCTACCCCTTCACTTTACACACCATAGTGATAAGGGTGTTGAGTGCTTAGCTATAATATACCATTAACCATAGTTTATACTTGACCAGAGTATCAAGTTGGATTCCCCCTTGGTGATGAAATATAAGTAGGTTGGCCTTAGGTAGAAAAATGTTAAAGTGCTTGTTTAGATTTTATGATTTGGCCATGTGTGCATAAAATAAAAATAGTGAAACTAAATGGTTGATTGAAAACCCCTAATTAAACTATGTGAACTATTATAAGCATGCAAACAATAAGAAATGAAAGGTGTGAACTAATTACTAACATATAGAGATTGATTCTAACTTGAAATAAGGTATAACATTGACATTATATGCATAAAATATAGAATAAGGTTGATAGGGTCAAAGCTATACTATGGAAGCAAGGTCTAAAAATGAATAGGGTTGGCAAAGGTTGACACAATTATTTAGATAGCACATAAAACATAGAACTAGGTCGATAGGGTTGATCCAGTTGACTATGTAGGGGTAGTGTTGAAAACTGTAAACTATGAAAGGAAAGATAGTGAAAAGAAATAAATAGAGAGATAGAAAGGAACCTTGATGGATTAGAGATGCTGAGAATGAAGATTTCTAATTAAAAACCTTGGAATATGCTTGAAAACTCTTTTAACTTGGTTGATTGGGTTGATCAAGCTTTGTAGAATCCTACAAATGAGTACTTGGAATGTATAAGGTTAACTAGGTCAACTTAGTAGCTGAATTTGGAAGTTTGGAAGTCTATAAACTTGTACTAGGTCATTTGAGTTGATCAAATTGCCTATTCCTAAAAACTTGTGCAGAAAGATTGTAATTGGTTCGATAAAGTTGATCTAATATGATAGATATATGATAAAAATAATGCTAAAAAGAATGAAATAAATCTTGAAAGGGTTAGTTTCACATCAGGTTCACCATAATATATACAATCAAAATATAAATCGATCCTAGATTAGAGAAGATAAAGCATACCTACACTTCTAATTAGGAATACATTTGTTAAATGGGATCATGGCCAATATGGGGATCCACTATACCCAATTATGGGATAAATTTTCATAATACACCATGTGAGGTAAGGTTTTAAAGCCTACAGTCTTACACAATCACCAATAACCCTAAAAGAGTCGTAGGTTTAATATTCACTCTATTCTATTAAACAAAGAAATTAAATCTAATCTAGTGCACACCAAATCTTGTGAGACAAGAAAAGGGGTTAGTAAAGAAATCAAAACATGTGTAAGATAATCTCAATTAATATAAGTATGAGTAAGACCCTAATACATGGAATATGAAGAGTAATATTATTTGAGCCAACACTTATGCTACTTCCATCTACTAAAGAGAGGAGAACAAAGTAAGAGTATACTTACCTAAATGTGAAACCATTGAGACTCAATCTCTCCATTGGCAAAAGGGGCTTCACAAGAGGTTTTTGTGGTTTGTAAGGATCACTAAGAAAGGCTAAAGCATCTAAGACTTATCCATAAGACTAGATTATCCAAGTAGAAACCTTAAGCTAAGACTTCTTAAGTAGAATGGTGGAAGAGAAGATTATGAAGAAGCACGAGAAAATAATAAATCTTGATTGAATATTGAAATAATGATAAAATGATCTTGTATTTATAATCATATCTCACCTTAAACCCTTCTGAATATGTCAGCTATATGAGGTTGACCCAATCAACCCTATATGTTTTCAAGAGATAAATCATTAGTTCTTGAGCTAGGTCAGTCAAAGTGTTGACAAAATTTCAAGTGAAAAATAAACTAAATAGTACAAGGTTGACCCAATCGACCTTGTATAGTAATCAGAGGTTGAAAACTATACAAGGTCAACCTAGTTGACCTAGTAGAGTCAACTAGTGAAATGGGGATGAAGGTGAGTAAAAGAGGGATGGAAAGAGAATAAATATTGGAGGAGTGTGAAAAGGAGGAGTAATAGCTTAGGGAATGGTTTTATGAGCTGGTTGAATTGGTAAAAAGGTGGCAATAAAGGACAACAATCCTATGAAACACTAAAGATCTACCCACCCCATTCTTTATGTGACCTTTAAGGCATGCACTCAGATAAATTGAGTCTTGATAGGTTCTTTCAAGATGTAAAACATCAAAATTTAATAAAAGGTTGAAAATATTATGTATATAGACTCCATTTTACATGAGGTGCATGAGGGTATCACAGGGGGTCATTATGCAAGAGACACAATAGTGAAAAAGGTATTACAATTAGGCTTTTGGTGACCAAGTCTATTTCAAGATGTGAAATATTACAGCAAGTCATGTGACATATGCTAGTGCATAGGGTAGCCCAACCATTAGGATGAGATGACTCTCATTCTGATTCTTTCCTAGGTGTCATTCAAGAAATGGGCTATTAATTTTTTTGGACCACTTGCTCCTGCAGCATGATGCATAGGCATGATATACATTCTAGTGACCACTGACTATTTCACAAGTGGGCTGAGGTTATGCCAAATAAAAACTACATAGCCACCATAATCAAAAGGTTCATATGGGAGAACATCATAAGATGCTATGGGTGGCCACTCAACTTGACTAGTGATAGGGGCACACACTTCATTAATGAAACTATGTGGATCCTATTGACATAATACATAGTGATACACCATAAGATAACACATAATCATCCCTAACTAAATGGAATAGATGAGGTATTCAATAAGATATTGGGGATGTGCCTTAAAATTATTTGTGATATTAGTATCAAAGATTAGGGTGATGGAGTATCAGTAGTGCTATGGGTACATTGCAAAACCTACAAGCACCTGAACAAAGATACACCATTTTAACAAGTGTTTAGCATTAAGGTGATTCTAATGATGGATATCTTGGTGCTATCATTGAACATCATGTGAATTGGTTTATTGGATGACCAAGAATCATTGATTACAAGACTGGAGGACTTAGAGTGCTTAGATGAGGTGTGCACCTAGGTAAGGTGAAGATAATAGATAGAGAAGGCATGCTAAAAGCTTTGATATGACAAGCATATCAAGAATAGAGTATTGACTAAAGGAACATTAGTTTTTATCTACAACTCCAAGTACCTCAAACACCTAGGTAAGATGCAAATAAGATGGATGAGTCCTTATGTCATACATAATATATTAAATACTAGTGCATACAAGCTTTGCACATTATCGAGTGAGATGCTCCTTGGGAATTTCAATGATAATTGATTAAATCCTTATAGGTTGTATAATAGAACTTGTGCCATTAGACACCATATCCCTAATCATGATCTAATGATATTTTTTGATCAAAATAAGTTTTGGTGCAAACCAAATAGTTCTTGATGAATTTAGTTATGGGAATAAGTGAATAAGTAGTGATTTTATGCCTACCAACATAATTCTTCTAGTGCCTTCATGCATAATTCCAACTAGGTGAGTTAAGCATGGACTTTTTTTAAGTGCCTGAGGTTAGACACCTAAGTTAAGGGCATGTGAGGTTTGCCAAATTTGGACATAAAGTGTACCATATCTTTGTGAATAATATTTATAAAGTGAGGGACCCTGAGGCTCATAAGAAAATTATTTTAGTGCTTCCACACATAATACCATTCAGGTGAACTGAGCAAGGTTGCTTCTTAAGAAACTATGACTAGACACATGAGTATTTAGGCACATAACAATCATTAGACTTGGAAATTAGAAATACCAAGTGATGGAGAAAGATTCATAAGATACTCATGGGCATATGGTGAAATAAAGTTGCAAAAGATGCTAAGAGTGAAAGACACCTAGAGAACAAAGCATTGGAGGACAAGTGTAAGGGATTTGTACGGGGTAGGACAAGCCAAGGCAAGATTTAGAAGTACAAGAAATTGACCAATAAAGGAAAGTGTGCATGGAATGGAAGTGTATCAGTAAGAAGAAATGGGACTATGGAGGCCAAATCACATTATTATGAGGTTTTACACCTAGGTTATCATAAGAAAGGCAACAATCATGCCAAATAAACAAAAGCATAGGAGAAACACCATTAAGACAAGTTAGCATCCACCTAGAGCAAGTTGGGAAGTGATCATTTGAACTACATGTCACTTCATCAAAATACCATTAGGATAATTAATTGAGGCAATGATGGAGGCATAAATATCTACATTAATTTCACATGTGACAACATATTTTCATTGATTTATTGGGTTTTAGTGAATCCCAAGAATTATAGTTCCTACCAAGCCATTAAACACCTATAATTAAGATGGTATCTAAAATTAGGGTATAAATTAGCAAGATGTTGATTGGTTGAGGTTAAAAACCTTAAGATAATTTACAAAAAATAACTCATAGTGAACCAGAGTTGAAGTAACAAAATACTACTACAGTGAGACTTGGAGCACTCTAGATGCAAAAATTAAATGATTATGTAAATAAATGAATTGTGTTCCCTATGAGATTGAAATAAAAAAGTAAGGGGTATGAATTGGGAAATAAACAATAAGTATAAAATTAAAGTGACATCTAGGCCACCATTAACAAGACATGAAGCTCAAGAGCTAAATACACAATCACATACCTCATGACTATGAAAAACACCCTACAAAAATTGGAGGTTTCAACAAGATAAATAGACCATGCTTTAACACTAGCTGATTCAGGATGGAGAAGAAATGCATGATCTCCAACCCATAATAGTCATATAAGGATGCTAAGAGGGTATGTAAATAAGAAGTAGTCATATAAAAAAAGAGGGCATAATGAGAAAAAAAAGGGCACAATGAGTAGAAAGAGTTAACATCATTGATGTTGATCTAAAGGATCTTGCAAAGATGTCTTACCTAAAATGTAGTTTCTAAAAGAGGTTTTGATAGGGGAGAGTTGGGAATCATTCCTGTATAACTATCAACTCAAGGAATATAACTACTGCATTATGAACAATGCATAAGACCTAGCATAAAAATGGGTGGTAGACATAGGGAAAAAGATAGAAGTAGGCATGTCTCCATTTGGGACAAATTAGTAATCACCAGTACAACTCAAATATATGAGTTATTATGTTTCAAAATGCTATAATAACTTGTATAATTCCTCCTCTCATGCATCCATGAGGACTGATTCACCTTTGTGTGGAGGTGCATGAGGTTGTCAACTAGACTCATTAGGTAAATCAATAGAATGCTATAATATAACATAGATATCCACAAAATGATGCTTAATGATGTAGAAGTTGAAATGGTCATAAATATCCTATGATACTACAAGGGAGGTTTCACATTCTAACCATAGATATCAAAGACCCAGGGATGAGGGTAGTTGCATATCCGGTGAGTTTAAAACTATGTCTTAGTGGTCAGTGGGTAGACATCACAAAGACCTACCTATGAATCACATATTACATGTTTTAGGGGTCAAATTTAATATCACCAATTTCATAGTGGAGGAGATGGTGAATAACATACTTTATTTCCACGCAATGTGGGATACCTTTTGATGGGGGTCGATTCTCATTTTGATTGTCATCAAGGAAATTGGAGTTGCAAATGGTGATGAGGATAACCTTTGGGTCTTCCCAATGCATAAGGACTCCCTAAAATTAAAATATTAGGACTTTGCCTACCCCTAGCCTTCTCTTAGAAATATAAGACTTGCATAATGGGGTGGTGTGCCCAGTACATTGAGGCATTTAGAGAGGAATGATACATTCCTGAGAATTTCCCTTAGAATATGTTTGGCATGACAACATTTACCATAATGAAACACTTTTGTGTAGTGAAATTGGCACTCATGGATGGAAATAGATCCAGCTAGATGAAGCTTCCCTATGCCTTCTTAGCTAAATACTTTAGGGACTCACTTTGAATAATCTCTAATACACAATAGTTAGACATCCTGATAAATACCATATATTTGAAATGAAATCAGTTGCAACACCAATGTGTGCACCTAAGGTAAAAAGAAACCAAGTAAAAAGAGGATGACTTGGATCACATCAACATCCATCCCCTCTAAAAGGATGTCATAATCAAGCACATCCACATGCTTTACTACAATATTAAGCTGAGGAAGAAAGATGTGTACCCCAAAAAGGATGATGACCTCCCCTTCTAGATTGGCTATGAAGGGAAGCTGGCTTTGGTAATAGTGAATAAATATCCCCAAAATAAGAAGGGGGAGACACTTGAGGAGATGTAGGACCACATCATACTGAAGATTACCTCTGGTAATGAATCCACCACCTTTGTACCAAAGAAGCACATGGCCTTCACACTAGGGATTACCTCATCCAAGCTAAAGGAGAAGAAAAAGAAGAAGTCCAAGGGGCCAGTGGCAATGCCCATAGTAACCTTGGAAGAGATGGAGGCATAAGAGGCATGTGAAGAAGTAGAGGCAAAGAAGGCCCATCAAGAGATAAAAGAGGAAGAAAATGAAAAAGAGGAAGAAGATGAAGAAGATGAAGGGATGAAGGTATATATCATCCAATAAGAAGAAATATGGGAAGATCCAAACGCTAAAAAAATTCTTGAGGCTCTCTAAGGTGGTATTTCTACTATGCTTGGGGAAGCAAAAAAAGCATCAAGTGCCCCACCCATAAAACCCACTACATGACATCCACAGATTGAGGAGGAAAAGAGGTGCTAGTGGATGGAAATGGGCCTTATCAAGGAACATAAGTATTGCCAGAGCTAGATCAGAAAAGAGAGTACATGAAGGTAAAGGACATGACACTAGAGGAAATTGCACAAGTAGTGGCCAAAGAAGAGAAGGCCTTAGTATAGACCAAGAAGAGGAGGATAGAAAAGAAGGAAATGGAAGAAAAAAAGGTTTCTAAAAGAATGGAACCCATGAAGGAGAGTAGTAGAGGCATCTAGTACCCCTACCAACACTGTGAAAGAAGCCACACCACAAACATGCCCAAGTAGTGAAGGGACATTTGGTGATAAGGAAGGTGATACTGGCACCTTAAGAGATCAAATAAAATGTAAATAATAAACACAATATAATCAAGAGGGTGAAGTTAGTGCCGATGAAGAAGTGGATGAAGGGGATAAACTTGAGGAAGAAACCCTACTAGAGAAAAAAGATATCATGGAAGAGGGCACTTGAGAAATCACTAGCACCAAAGAGGGAAAATGGATGGAGATTTTCATCATTGAAGAAGAGGATGTCAAATTGAGCCTATGAGAGAATGTACAAAAGGGGTTCTTTAACAAGGACTATTATATGATGGAGTACATGCCCTCTAGATCTGCCATGATAAGGATGCACCAATAACTATCCTTTGCCTTCAAAATTTATATGGATGACTATTATTTTGAGTGCTACAAAAGTCAATATTAAGTTTAGATCAACCATAGGAAGGGTATGACTCACTTCTTATCAACCCGCATGTAATGAATCCAATAAGGTCAACCAATGCCCTCATCTAAATGGCCTCTAAGGTAGCATGAAAGAACATCATTAATGATCTTAGAGACTCAAGTTGGAAGAAGATCATGCTAGAGTCAAAGGAGGAGATCAAAGACATGAAATTAAAGTTGTAACAATTGGCCAAGTGCATAGAGGAAGCCAAGCCATCCCTCTTAGATGACATTGACACTTCATGTTTTTTAGAGGTTGATAAGGTGTGTGTGCTAGTGGAGTAGATGCTCCCAAGATTAAAGGTGGAATAAATGATATAAGAAGAGGAGGACCCTTGAACTAACATAAAGTAAGAGATTTATAATAATCTTGAAGAGGTGGAATACCTCTTCATAAATCTTGAAGAGGGCATAAAAGTGGTTGATGTAATCTTTTATAACTTTTCTACCCAAGCATCAATCATCGATGCACACCTCAAAAAGGCAAAAGGGGACAAGGATGTATTAATGGCATAGGCATACACTATGAGATGGGTTGATCATGTGTAAATAATGTAACATATCAATACTTTGAGCACCCAAATCAAGACCCAAGAGTAAGACCTAGAAGAACTCTTTTGTACTTTGCAAACAAAAGCCTATAAACAAGGAACAATCCTAGATGAAGGCATAAGAAAAGCAATGGAAAGACTAGAGGAATTTAGGAAAGAGTTAGATAAAATTAACATGATAACCCTTAGTACAACCTCTATATAGATAGATTGTGCTACAAAAGAAATCAAGCTTGTAATCTAGGGCTTTGAGGACTTCAGTTTGGAACTAAAGGAGCACATGCCTAAGTTTTGTATGCCCAAACATGGGAAGACTAGTCTGAGGGAAGAATAATTTTTTTGTATGGGGTAATGTTTGGCCCCAAATCCATATAAGTTTAAATCCATGCCAACACAATAGATACTTGTGTGTAAAGCAATTACTTGGTATGATTGTTAGTTTTTCATTTTGTGGCACCACCTAACAGGAAAATAACCAACTCCCTTCTAAATCAATCATCATCAAGAAGTGGGAACATGGGATAATAATAGCTAAATGGGAGTAAAGTAGTGGATTCAATGGAATGAATAATACAACACTAGCTCATCATTCGACATGATCCATTCCCCATGGCACTAAGATGACCCAAAACACAATAAAGCCAAGTTGAATCTAGTTAGAGAGGAGGAGGAGATTGGTGTAGAAAAGCCTTGCATGAATGATTTAAAATGTGACATTCACCATTAGAGATTAGAGTTTAGTTTGGGATGACTTTGAGGTTCCCTATTATACTACCTAAGCTCATCTATCAGCCCTTGGGATTCAATACCTTTAAGATGAACATTTGCTCTATTTTTATTGATATATAAACTATGTGTTTAAACTTTGTTAATGAGGGATGGTGTACATCTAATGAGTGCTAATATTATTTAAGTGGTTATGACTATATTATTATAATGATAATGGTTTACACAATGTTTCAATAGATTAAATACTTAGATTGATATTATGTATGTTGGTTTTCCTTGAGCTTTCATCCTAGCTCATTCATGGCATTTGTATAGTGTTTGATGGTGTTGGTACCCCGTATGGAAATGCTCTAAGTATAGGAACAACTCTACACATAATGAAGATACTTATGCTAAAGCATGAGCCTAAGATTAAGTAATTCACCCAAGTAATCTATTAAAACCACCTTAGCACCTGATTGATGTTAAGCTAAGAAAACCAAAGGCTTGTTCCCATTAAGCTATACAACCCCATCATATAGGATTGCACCTAACAAATACCAGATCCTCCCTAAAACAACTTGTTACCATGAATGTACCACTACCATTGCACTAAATAAAGTCCCTAAAAGATAGAGTTATACCATGGCACTACTATCCCAATATGGGACCCAGTCCTTTCTCCATTATGCTTCAGGTGAGTGCATAAGGCTTGTGCCTTATGTCAAGTGATGCCAACATGGTCGAGTGATAAATGTTGAGTGATATAGGATTAGTCAAGGCTTGTGCCAAGCTGTAACAAGTCTAGATCCAACTTATACATATGGATAAGCACTAGATAAGGTTGATGACTTAAGACCCCAAATTTTCTATAATAAGATATCTGAATGTGCTTGGAGTATAATTTTTAGCAAATAGGCACATAATATAGAAAATATTCTCATGAAAACACATTGGGAAATAGTGATATAGAGACTAGATTCAACTACACAAAAATTAGAATAGTTAGACATTAGAACCCAAATTGGGATGCTAGCACCATTAGTGCTCTTGTCTAAGATATAGTGATACTATCTAATAGCCTCAATCTCAAAAAATTCTAGACTGGATAGAAAATTATAGTAGGCATAGTCTAGGTTAGGTTCAGTTATAGATTACTAGTTTTGGCTAAGTTTAGCTCAAATTCATGCCACTTCAATCATATTGGGGGCATCATACATGACATGATTGTTGACCATTTTTTGTCCAATAGGCCAAAATCGGTCCCCTTCTCTCCCTCCTAATCTGAGCCAGTTCATTTTTTGATTTTGCACAAGTCTTAGAAATTTCTACAGACTTTGAAAGAAATTTCTATGAACTCTACAAAAAGTTTCTACAGACTTTGTAGGTATTTCTATGGAATCTATAGGTAGAGATGAGTTCCTGACACTTAGGCACAAAAGAAACCATTCAAGTGCCCTTGTGGAGGGTAGTTCCAGACTCAAGTGCCCTTGCGGAGGGCAGGGAACATTTTCAAAGGGACCAAAGAGAAGGTTGAAAGGGTTGGAATTCCTTTGGAAAAAGGCACAAGGCAAGTTGGAATTCCTTTAAAAAAGTGAACAAGAGAATTTATTCAAAAAAATGTCTGAAGGAATTCTTTCAGACATTTTATCCGAAGTAATTCTTCAAAAGAAAATCCTATGACAAGACAAGACAAAGGAAAGAATGATTTCTTTTAGACTTTTGTCCAAAGGAATTACTTCAGACAAAAATTCCAAAGAAATTCAGGAGAGGCTGCGGGAAAAAATCTCAAGAAAAAACTCCAAAGAAGCGAGCGAGACAATTCTTGTAGACATTTTGTCTATAGGAAAAATGGTTAAAATAAAAGCCTGACTGAAGAGAAGAAAGATAAAGGAAAGGAAAGGGCTGAAGAAATTATAAGGGGTGATGGGCCCAAATATGTCAAAATCAAGCATGGCAAACTAGCCATTGGAAGTTCAAACACCTAGTGATGGGTGCACATACGTCAAATTTAAGGTGATGAAATAGTTGTTGATTTTGAAAAGCTTAAGGACAAGGTGCGAGTGAACTCAGTGACCCACCAAGAAGATAGCCCTAAGGGCCAAAGGAGATAGAGAAGACAAAACCAAGAAGAGACAAAGTGTAGAAATAGACAAACAGTCTAGGTGGCAAAGGGATGTTGACTCAAGGATTTACTCCTGCAATTGGAATAGTGCTTGCCAAGTGGTCATCAAATGGTGAAAATAGTAAGCAACGTGGCCTATTTTCTCCACTTTGCATTTATGAGTAGACAAACCATGTGAATATATAAAAGGATTAGTCTTGTTTGTAGAAAAAGAGGTGTAGCCCATGCTTTCACATTAATGTTTGAATGCCAAAGTCAAAGCAGAAGCTGACACAACATTATCTATCAAGCAGTTTCCTCTTCCTGATGCTCTCAATGCACATGGGCTAGCATGTCAAAGGGCACCAAAAGTCTTTTTCAAAAAGGGCACCATTACTTATTCTCCTCTTTCTATATATTTGAAACTTATCATTTTGAGAAGAGATCTTAGCTTGTAAGGCAAAGTTCTGCCCAAAAATCTCTGGGTTTGTAAGGCAAAACTCTACCAAATTTTACCTTGAATCAAGACATAGCATTTTTACCTCCATTTTGAGTTTGCACTTTCGTATGTGTCTATGCATTTTTTATGTGTTAAGTCATTTTACTTTATGCTTTCACATGATGATTGAAGCATGTCTAGTGCATTTTGAGCTTTTCTTTTGCAGGTTTGCCAGAAGTGTCCCTAGAGGAGTGTAGTTGCCTACGAATAGGCTACCATAGTGTGTCTGAGGATGCCTATGGTAGTTCTTCCTCCTTGTATATCCATGGACCCCTAGCTCACTGATGCAGAAGGATCTCTCATGTCAAATGAAGTGTATGGGAGCTTGTTCTTGGTGAAGAGTGTATGTTTAGGCTGAGTGGATCAACTTTTTTGGTGTATCACCTTTTTAGTTTAAGTTTAGGTTCTATTTTCAGCATCCTTCTCCCTTTTCACCCCCCTCCATTTGTTAGCAATAGGAAATCTAGGACCTAAAAGATACATCAAAAGGAGCTAGCCCTTATCTAGAGACTCTCCCCCCAATTTTTCTAGACCCACAGGCAAGAGGGGAGTTTCCATTGTTGTGTGTGGAAGGCAGGAGCTCAACCTCCTATCTAGGGTGGAATCCACTATGTCAACAATTTTTGGCACGCCTAATGGGACCAACTAGGACAAGTTTTGTCCAAAGATTTGAATTTTTTTTGGTGTGTTCTTCAACCAACTAGCCTTTGGAGGCTTTTTCATAAATGCCAATAGCGACTCTAAGTTGAATCAACTGGTTAAGTAGTTTTGGTGCCATCAAGAAATCTTATTTTTGTATGTATAATCCCATTGATAAGAATCATGGACTTTGTTTTCCTTCGTATGGTTTTAATCAAGCTCAGACTATTTATGCAATCCTTTCAAGCAACTCTCCTAGTTGTCTCACAACCATAAGGAAAGTGGTGTTGGAGTTTGAGAAGTAGGTAATGGAGATTGACAGATTGGATGAGTACTATGGATATCAACATGAGTTGATGTATAAAGAGTAGTGTTTGTTTAGGCAAGCTTAGGCCTTACAATACATGGAGGATGAGGTAACAAAATGGAAGAATCCATTCATGCAAGGCATCCAACCTTGTGCACCCCCTCTTATTCTAAATAAAGACCCCTCTTATGCACCAAATCCTTTCTATCAGATATCACTTACTCATTCTAGCTCATCTGATGCATCAATCGATCCTACTCTTAATCCCATGCACCTAGCTTTCTAGCATGCCTCTCTTTAGATAGCTCTTCTTGTACATGAGTAGACCCTCCCAAATCTTCCCCAACCTCCTCAAGTCTTTCAACATGATCTCAAAATTCCAAGTTGGAAGAAGGAAAGTCATGAACTAACCCAAGACCTTGGAGAGGATAAAGTTACTCCCTGTTCACAAGGGGAAAGTTCCAATCCCAAGATCATGAGCTAGAAGGAAATAATGGAATCATGGGGTAGGAAAGAAGAGGAGGAAAAAGGTTTTGCTCAAAACCTTGAAGAAGTCGAGGCTGTTCCTACTCATGATGATGCTTATGACCTCTAGTAAAAGCTCTTCTAAGAAGATAGCTAGGAGAATTATAGAGTTGGAGTCCAAAGCGAGATTCCTCAGCCAATGTGTGATGGACATGTTTGAACACACCCCATCTACACACCTCCAAGAGAGATATTAGGCCACACATGATATAGATGAAGTGCTAGCCAAGTGGAAAGAGGAGAATCATTCGATTCTAGCTTAAGGACTAAATCCTCTTCCACATGGTTTTTCCACTTCACCCCTTCTCAAGGAAGAACCTGTTCTACAAGAGGTGAGTGAGGAGTAGAAGATCCAATTTGTAGTTTCCCAAGAGGCTATCATGAATGTCAAAGAAGAAGAAATCATCATCAATGCTCCTTTTGAAGACATCATCGACAATGGAGAAGACACAGGGCATGCATACATGTAGTTGTTCTAGCAATACAAAGAGGAACATAAGCATGGTGCACTCTCTCCTCCTTTATTTGATGAACTTCCTTGTTGCTTTGATGAGGAGGATGACTATGCTGAGGAGCTTGAGTTGGAGGAGGATCAGATGGATGTCTTTGAACAACAAGAGACTCTGATCCTTGATTATGAAAAGGAGAGGTTGGTCCATCTTGAGGGAAGCCTTGAAGAAGAGAGCCTTGAATAAGTAGATGATGTTCTGTAGGATGAGCAATTAGTTTGTTAATCTATTTTAGACATCACAATAGTCACCCTTCTTCAAGAAGGCCATGAGGGAGTAGAGGATGAGTTTGATAGGATCTTGAATGAAGCAGAAGGGAACAAGTCAAACCATGATGCACTGGAAACAGACCAAGCACATCAAAGGGCCTATGGTGATGAGCCAACAACCATCAATTTCTTGGTGAGATACACTAGCATGAAGGACCAATTTTTAATAGGCATCTAAGAATAAGAAGTGTACATATATGTTGGAAGCATGTTTGACTCTAATCCACTCGAATGCAAGCCAATCAAGGTGGCAGGCAAGAGGAGTAGGTCACCAAGTCTCGAATCCATTCATCCACTTGTCTAGCACCATAAGTTTCCTTGCCAAGAAGGGGAATTAAGAAATTTTCCCTTTGATTTAGGAGGGAGGCAAATATACATGGTTAGCTATACATAGTAGTTTGTTTTTAGTTTTCTTTCCTATTTTCCCTAAGTGCAGTTTGCATAAGTAGTGTTTTTAGCCTTGTGTGTATTTTCCATTGTGTCTAGGGTAAAATCTTCATAATTGATTCTTGGATCTATTGGGGCTATTACTAACCTTGTCAAGTTGCATTTTGACTTCGTGCCAAATGGATTTTAAGGTAACTAATTTCTAAGCATAGCAAGCATGCTTCCCTTAGGAGTCACCAATTTGTTGACCATTTTTGGTCCAATAGGCCAAAACTGGTCCCCTTCTCTCCCTAATGATCTGAGCCAATTCATTTTTTTGATTTTGCACAAGTCTTGGAAATTTATACAGACTCTACAAGAATTTTTTATGAACTGTACAAAAAGTTTCTATGGACTCTACAGGTGTTTCTACAGACTCTACAAGTAGAGATGAGTTCTCGACACTTAGGCACAAAGAAACCATTCAAGTGCCCTTGTGGAGGGTAGTTCTAGACTCAAGTACCCTTACGGAGGGCATGGAACATTTTCAAAGGGACCAAAGAGAAGGCTGAAAGGGTTGGAATTCCTTCAAAAAAAGGCACAAGGCAAGTTGAAATTCCTTCAAAAAAGTGAACAAGAGAATTTATTCAAACAAAATGTCTGAAGAAATTCCTTTGGACATTTTATTCGAAGTAATTCTTCAAAAGAAAATCCTATGACAAGACAAGGCAAAGGAAAGAATGATTTCTTTTAGACTTTTTCCAAAGGAATTACTTCAGACAAAAAGTCCAAAGAAATTTGGGAGAGGCTACGGGAAAAAATCTCAAGAAAAAACTCCAAAGAAGCGAGCGAGACAATTCTTACAGACATTTTGTCCATAGGAAAAATGGCTGAAATAAAAGCTTGACTGAAGAGAAGAAAGCTAAAGGAAAGGAAAGGGCTAAATAAATTCTAAGGGGTGATGGGCCCTAAGACATCAAAATCAAGCATGGTGAACTAGCCATTGGAAGTTCAAACACCTAGTTATGGGTGCACATACATCAAATTTAAGGTGATGAAATAGTTGTTGATTTTGAAAAGCTTAAGGAGAAGGTGCGAGTGAACTCAATGACCCACCAAGAAGACAGCCTTGAGGGCCAGAGGAGATAGAGAAGACAAAACCAAGAAGAGACAAAGTGTAGAAATAGACAAAGAGTCTAGGTGGCAAAGGGATGTTGACTCAAGGATTTACTCCTACAATTGGAATAGTGCTTGCCAAGTGGTCATCAAATGGTGCAAATAGTAAGCAACGTGGCCTATTTTCTCCACTTTGCATTTATGAGTAGACAAACCATGTGAATATATGAAAGGATTAGTCTTGTTTATAGAAAAAGAGGTGTAGCCCATGCTTTCACATTAATGTTTGAATGCCAAAGTCAAAGCAGGAGCTGACACAACATTATCTATCAAGTAGTTTCCTCTTCTCGATGCTCTCAATGCACATGGGCCAGCATGTCAAAGGGCACCAAAAGTATTTTTCAAAAGGGGCACCTTTACTTCTTCTCCTCTTTCTATATATTTTTAAACTTATCATTTTGAGAAGAGATCTTCTTAGCTTGTAAGGCAAAGCTCTGCGCAAAAATCTCTGGGTTTGTAAGGCAGAACTCTGTCAAATTTTACCTTGAATCAAGACATAGCATTTTTACCTCCATTCTGAGTTTGCACTTTCGTATGTGTCTATGAATTTTTTATGTGTTATGTCATTTTACTTTATGCTTTCGCATGATGATTGCAACATGTCTAGTGCATTGTGAGCTTTTCTTTTGCAGGTTTGCCAGAAGTGTCCCTAGAGGAGTGTAGGTGCCTACAAATAGGCTACCATAGTGTGTCTGAGGATGCCTATGGTAGTTATTCCTCCTTGTATATCCATGGACCCCTAACTCATTGATGTAGAAGGATCTCTCATGTCAAATGAAGTGTATGGGAGCTTGTTCTTGGTGAAGAGTGTATGTTCAGGCTGAGTGGATCAAATTTTTTGGTGTATCACCTTTTTAGTTTAAGTTTAGGTTCTATTTTCAGAATCCTTCTCCCCTTTCACCCCCCCATTTGTTAGAAGTAGGACATCTAGGGCCTAAAAGATACATCAAAGGGAGCTAGCCCTTATCTAGAGACTCTCCCCCCAATTTTTCTAGACCCACAGGCAAGAGGGGAGTTTCCATTGTTGCATGTGGAAGGCAGGAGCTCAGCTTCCTATCCAGGGTGCAATCCATTGTGTCAATAATGATCATTCCCATTTTAGTTTCAAGTACTTAGATATAGATTATTATAACTCAATATAGAATTCATATACTCAAATATCAAATTTGGGGGCATGTGTGTGACACATTGTTTCCATATGCTCACTTATAAATTGATTGATTAGATGGAATACCACACTCCATGTCATTATCTAAATTATACAAACCAAACACCATATTCCATGTTACACACCAGATTGATGCCTTACTCCATATATAGTGGTTGGCATTCGTGAGTGGACCAAAGCCACCTAATATTCGCATGTGGTCCATAGCCGTTTTACATTCTAGTGTTTTTGAGTGGCCAAAGAGCTAACAATTATAGTTCCAATTATAGTTACACATATTCATTTATATTGCATAGTTTTAGTTTTAGATGCATCTGCTACACATGGGTAGGAAATAATGGAGTTGTAATCTATTTTAGTTCTTAAGCCACCTACATTAGAGGCTTAGATACACATTAAGTCCAATCCAAGATATTCATAGTAAATGATCCACCAAATAGGGGTAAGAAATGATGAATTCAAAAATGGATTGAGTTATTAATCCACCCACACATGGGGATTAAGTAAATCTATAAACTCAATCCAAGTTATTCTCTAATTAATCACTATCAACATGCACACACACATGTTATCACCAGGTTTATGTATTGGTTCATGTACCTAGTGAGGTATATTCAATCCTTTCCTCTCTCTTATCTCTTTACTTAGTTTTGTCTTTGATTTTGATATCTCTTAAGTAAGGACTAATCTATGCACATTTCATTTATAAGATATGCAATGGAGAATGTTTCACATACTCAAATCTAGATTCACAGGCTTTGCCTCTTAGGGAAGTCTAGGTACACTTCTTTTGCCTTTATCATAATCATTCTAATTTGATACATTTATATAACAAAGGAGGGTGGGGTGGAAAATTTAATCATCTAAAAATGTCACTTTGGTGCTAAGAGTGCTACTTGAGACCACCCATCCCTAGCTTAGCCCTAGACCTATCTTAGGGCCTATTTAAACACTTAATCTAGCATTTTTTTAGGACACATGCATCTAAAAACATCCATAAAGTAGTCTTAGAACCTCACTTTAACATCTTGTCCCTTAGTTCCTTAGGTTCTACCACCTAGACACTAGCACCGTAATTTGGATAGTAGTGCCCCATGGTGTTAGTGTCCCAGTTTGGGTGTTATTATATTTTCCATATATTTTTTACCAATAGATATATTTTCATATGAGTAACAAATTAGGGTTGGAATATATTTATTTTAAGACCCAAACAAAAATTAGAACAATATATATATACATTGTTTTTATCCATTTATTCACTTGATGGAAATCAGATGCAAATTACATAAACAAACTCAGAATAAGTTATACACAATCAAGGTTGTCAATCCATATTCTACCCTAATTATAAATATAGACATATACTAACCTAATTTTATAATACTCAAATTTATAGTCTCAAGAACATTCAAATCACTTAAACTAACATTCATACTAGCTTCACTTGTAACTGCACCAGTACTTAGGTGGGAAAACTACATCAAGATTGGTCCCTCTTCAGAGTATTGATATGTAGGTAACTCTCATCACAATAGGGTGTTGAATATGTATAACATACCCCAATAACAACACACTTTATTTCTTGTGCCAACTAGATGCCCTAGAAATATTGAGGCTTAGGGTTTATATAGAAAATCATTCAAAATAAATCACCTATAGGTAACCGGACTTGTGCATAGGATTAGGCTTTGTTTTGAAATAATTTTGCACAAAGGAAATTAGTGCCAAAATAGGGACACTAGTGTCATATGGTGCTACTATTCAATTAGGGTGATATTATCAAGGAAGGGTTTTGACACATGGATCCCATCTGTGACACTCATATCAGATCCTATCTTAGTTTTTTAGCATTCAGGTCTCTCGTATTACTCAATTTCTATCTAATTATTTGTTTACATTATTTATTTTTATTTTTATAAATTTAAAGCTAAGTCAATTATGTTATAAAGTAGTGTCTATATTTATTCTATATTTCTACCCTAATTTACTATACTTAGACCTTTAACAACTTAGGGCTTAAACCCCATAACCTTAAAAAGTTCATTATGTAAGGAAAGGTTAAGTCAAGATAGACATTTCTAAGTGTATAATACCATATTTCCCCCCTTTATTATAGTATTGAAATTAAAAACGTTGTTAGAATAAAAGTATAAATACATATACCTTAGTGGTTAAAATACACTTTGTATTTGGGAGAAGGTTTCATGTCATGCCTAAAATTTTTGCATGACAAAACTACACCAAAAAAATATGAGTTTAATTTTTTTTTATAAATAATAAAATATAGTATTAATTATTGTAAAATGATAAGCTTTCCATACATTTTACCACACATGAATTTTACACATAAATATCATCTTTACCTACCATTTTATCACACCTACATGTTATCTTATGAGTTTGATCCTTCCATTCAAATTTTACACTCCTTGAAGAACCTCATTGTCTATTTAAAACATGCTTACTATGATTCATGTTGAGATCCTTAGTTTAGTTTACCTATGTACGGGTAACTACCATCAAGTTGGGTCAATATCACTAGTCAATAATAATCTAGGCATATCGATATTGACCCTCTCCTAGCAATGACTAATTTTAAAATAAATCCTTTCCTTAGGATCAAACCATATACTTAATGTGTTGATTGCATGATAATTTTTTTAACTTTACTCATATATATATAAATAAATGTCTCACTTAATAGGGGACTTGGGACTTATTTGGTACACATCTATACACTAATAAAATATGCCTTATCCTTCCAAAATTATAAATCTATCATTAAGAGTGGTAACAAAAAGTATAAATCATACCAAATACAAATCAAATAAATCATTTTCAAATATAAAAACCAAATCATTAACTGCATACATATAGTGAAGGAGCACAACTACATAATCACACTAGGTGGGAGAATTACATGTGGCTTTATTTCCCTCCTCAAAGTATCAAATACATAGAAAAAAATAAATTATCAAATGGGAGTTATTGGGTCCATATCAGTACATTATACTTTCTCATTTTTTTTATCTTTCTATTCCTAATAAGTACCCCTAATGTTTCAAGGTGATGGAGGCCGGTTTTTAGAGTTACACACATCATCAAAGTTTAACATTTCACACATAGATCTTTTAGAGATAGGATAAGGTGACCATATTATAATAGAGCCACATTTAAAAATAGGTCACTATTAGTCAATAATGTTAGTATAAAATTTGATATTGACATATATCTTAAGAAATTAACCCTGCATAGATAGAAACCTAGTTCTTAAACTGAACTAGTCACAACCCTGATATAGTCAATTTTCCATTATCAAAACATAGTCATAGTTAGACAATTAACCAAAAAATTTAAGTACTCATCATTTATTGTATTTAATATATTTATCATATGCTAATTTTCAAATCATTACAATTAGTTTCAATTTTTTTATTCAAATGTATGCTTGAGTACCATATATATCTATCTGATTTATTCTACTAGATTCTATTTGATTAGGGTTTATAAATTCAAATGAGGGTAAAAAAATTTAGTGAACCCATACACTTATCAGAAGTTGGAAAACCCTATAATTCCCTTAGGGTTTCATATTTTATCCTTGGGGTTTTATTTTCAAATCTGATTTCTAATTATTACCTAACAATACACATTAATCATGGCTATACTGAATGAACATTATTGGTTGATACAGGTCACGAAAGTACTCTTTTCATATTTTAATACTTGGATAGTGTATCTTATTTGGATAAATTAGGTAAGGAAATGGATAAAATATAAGAACAATAATAAGGTTAAAATTAATTATTAACAATCCAAAGCCTTCTTTGAATCATTTTGTTGTATCATCCACTCCAAGTTAGCTCTTGTTACCACCTAATAGAAAAGGGAATGCATGACCTCATTTATTCCTCTTACTCACTCTATGTATTATATAATACATAATATACACCATTTTAATTTAATTTTCATTGATCTTGAGACTGATATACACATGAAATAACTAATTTAGATTAACTTGATGCCATAAATGGCCAAGAATTCACTCAATATATTAACTTAAATCCATATTAGATTGATGAAATGTTATATATGACAAGAGATGAATTTTTTTTCCCAAGATACCACATTAGGTGTTAAAAATTATACCATTAGTCTTATCCATACATATACAACTCTAATGACATATGTGACATCCACCCAAAGTTTGGGGGAAACACAAGGCTTATAAAACATTCCCATACCTATTCCTACATATGTAACCTTTACCCCTCCTATGATGATTACACATGTGACATCACTAACCTCACCTAATAAATGTTCCCTTGAGGAAACTATTATAGATATGCATGCTAAGGTGTTAAAAAAGAGTAAAGTGCATATAGAGCTAGTCATTTAATGGATTCAGATGCCTTACTTTGTAACCCATTATCCCCTGAGATAAAAAAATATCCTTTACCTCTAGGTTTTTAAGCTCTTAATATTTGATGATATGAAGGTAAAGGTGATCTAGAGTAAGAACTTTGATCAATCTATGTAGTATTCTTGGATTATGCATATAATGACAAAATATTTTCTAAGCTATTTCTAACACATCTCAAAGACTGATTTTTGGTGGTTATATCACCTTACCCTCAAATCAATTAGAGCATTCAACCCCTTGGTCGATCAATTTATAACACACACACACACACACACACACACACACACATATATATATATAAATTTTATGATAAACTATCTTATGCATAAATTTATAAACTATATTTAACCCTAAATTAAAATGAATGAGGATAGGGTTAAAAATATAGTAATAGTTCAAGCACAAGGGTGATAAACTAATATATATTAGGCTAATTAATTACAAACTTAGATAAATGAATATTCTAAATTATAATGCTAAGATATGTTAAATATATAAATTAATAAATTTTAAAGATGTTTAATTGATTATAATACCAAATAAAAATGATACTTAGCTAGGTTTACTATACGCAAGTAGATCTAGACTAGAAATAGGTGGAAAGTATGTAAGATCAATAATCTATATCAATCATCAGATTTTTGAAATTTTAAATCTATACTTGTGAACATTACTATTGGATTTTGAAATTACCATCAATGTTAGTGTCTAATTGTGATGCAAGTGTTCAGTACTGAATATTGACTGGACATCAATGTGACTAACTTCACTATTTTGGGTTTTATGTTCCCTTTCTACTGATATATTTAGATAAGGTACATTGGATATCGATATTAACTAATTAATCAAACCCTTTATATTAAACCTTATTAATACTTAAAATGATTTAAAAAAAAAAGGATTAGTGGGCTCATGGTGTCGAGCTGACCTCAATGAACCCTTTATCATTGAACAATTTTTACATAGCTAATACTCCAAGGAGGGCCTTAGACTTATGAATTTCTACCCTATGTGTGGGAATGCGTTGAATGAGGGTAAAATATACTATATGAAGATGCATGTAGTGAACTAGCTTGTAACTTAACAAATATCACTCATGGGATTTTCTTTGAATGACTGTTCCTATGACTCATAAAGAAATAGGGATAAAAATGGCATAATTACTTAGTATTTCAAATGATTGAACGAGCCTTTTTAGGTGTTTTATTGGTATTTTATAGATGAGGAGTGAGAAGGATCAGACTTGTATTTATACCACATATTTTGAAAATATCTCACAATAGGGTTCAATAAGATAAATAGGTTGACCCTTAGGTTTTGAAACATTTACAATTTGGATGAATTTTGGCAAGTAGACACTAGGTAAAAATTTAGACACTATCATCAATGGTAGTGTCATTATGTGTTTAGTGGTATCCCTATGTGGTTGGTAGTGCTCAAAAGGCTAGAAAATAGGTATGGATACGAAACTAGCAATAAAGGATGTTTATTAGGGTTTAAAATTTCTATGCAATGTAAGATACTTGGGTCATTAGAATGATATAGATAAGATAAAGAGGTAATAATTTAGGCACAATGATATGGATAATGTGATCCTTTTAAAAAAATATAAGTCTAAAACTAAAGGGTATAGACCTAATTGATATGTGTCAAATGTACAAGACTAAGATGATATATATATATATATATATATATATATATATATATATATATATATATATATATATATATATATATATATATATATATATATATATATATATATATATATATATATATATATATATATATATATATATATATATATATATATTCAATTTTAGTATCTACAAACTCAAGTAGGGTTCCAATGAGCCAATTAATGATTATATACTTACATATAATACTATTCTATCCAATATGACTAATATTATGTCTAAAAATGAGTTACAAGACATATTAAAAAAAAACTCACTTGCACCACTCCATGAGTCAATTATCTTCAAGAGATTCAAATATTTCAATGAGATATGTCATACAGTAAGAGACCAAGATGTTAAAATTATATATTTGAACAAAATAAAGTATTAAACCACTCTTATAGCTTATTTATAACATAATTTCAAAGCAAAATAAGCTACAAGGTCAAACCAATTGATAACAATAATGAGGTAATGATTACAGTTAATCAATATCATAACCTATAAATCAAATACAATTGATAACACCATTAAAAAGGTAATTTTAAATATTACCATCACCTCCTCATATATTTTTACAATATCTAATTGAGTGTATCCTTATCACTCTTCTTCCTTCATAATATTTTGATCCAAATAGAGTTAACCAAGTGACTATGATATCAGTGTATACTATGTCTGTCATGAAATTATGAAATAATATATGAACAAATTCTACAGATTAAGACATAAGATAAAATATATTATTGATAAAAACAATATTGAGTTGAGTACACCTACAAAGGAATATAAACCACAAAAAATTGGAAATCATAATTTGAAAATATTTTATGATTTATTTCCCAAACATGAGATGACATAGACCAAGGATACTTCAAAAGCACACTATGCATATAATATGCATGATCCAATTGAAACATATGATCACTCAATAGACATAATTATTTTTACACTTATCTACACTTCACCACACAATCCTATGGTTAAATTTGATGGAAATGAGATTATAGATGATGATTTTAATTATCATGCACTATTCATAGAAGAATATGTTAATAAGTAACCCATACATACTATCATGATCGATAATGGTTCAAGTGAGAATGTGTGCACAATGACCCTTATTCAGTACCTTAGACATATGAAATGTGATTTATGATATAAATGGAGTGTAGTTAAGGGATTATATGAACTATTTTAGGCTAAAATTACACCCTTGTGGGAGAGTTTTTTTAGGCTCTCTCACTTCTGGCTATAATATTAGAACAACCTCAGGCTATGGGTATCTTCTAATGAGGTTGAGCCTATAGGATTTTTAATAAGGATATCTCCTCAGATGCTTCACTTCAACTTGTTTCCCACACTAAAATCTTATTCTTGTGGCATTAAGATAGGATCATATTAGTCTATGTCTTGGTTAGGTTCATTTGTATTTGTTAAGGTTTCCAGGCCAAAAGTGGATCATTTCATATTTTGGTGCATCACCATCATTATCTTAGATTTACATTTCATGTTATCTTTCTCTCCCTTTTCCTTAGTGGTATATTTTAGTGTGGGAAACAAGTTGAAGTGAAGCATCTGAGGAGCTAACTTCATTAAAAATCCTAGAGGTTTAACCTCATTATAGGGATACCCACAACCTAAGATTGTTCCAATATTATAGCTAGAAGTGAGAGAGCTTGAAAAAACTCACCCAAAAGGGTGAAATTATAGCCTAAAATAGTTTTTAACATGCTTGATGGGACCACTTTCAAGGAAGATTGGTCAAATTTTATGCTAGTTTGATAAATTTATAGAAGTTATAGCTCTCATCTTTCAGTATCTGGTGAATCTAAAGAACACTTAGCAATCTGGTGGTAGAACTATAACTATCTTTCATGTCAAAGTTACTATAAAATAAACTTCTAGAGGTATTCCTTTTGAGTTTTTTGAACTCCCCTTAAATTTATCCAAGAGGTTAAGGTTCACCAATACTCTACCAAACATAGGAAACATTTTCTTAACCCAGTCTCAAGGCCTACCCTTGCAAGCAACCTCTTGATAGTTCCCCTTGTTACCATGATTCCATAAAGAGATTTTATAGGCTTCAATGGATAAAGTACTTTGAATCTACCATAGTATGATCTTAAGCTAGTAGAATCTCTCAAAAGTGTCCCATATTTTGAGACCAAGCCATAACCCCTATTGACCACATCAATGACATAGCCAAATTTTGCAATATAACCAAGCAAAGAAACTAAGGTCCTCACCAATATAACCCAAGGTTTTATGGGAAAAGGATCAAGTAAGGTGGTCAAACCTCCATCATTCTACATTTCATTAATCATTGGTGATTCCTTGGTACATAACTACATGGTAGATAGTGGAGCAAGTACTTTGATGATGCCAAAGTCAATAGCAAACCAGCTTGGTTTAAGGTATGAATACTAATCTAAGGGAGTTTTACAACTTGATTGATCTTCCACTAAACTAGTGGGTATTGTTAGAGGTCTCAGTTTGAGCCTGCATGCTTATCTTAGTGTTTTAGTTGCTCAAAATGTGTTGATTCTAGAGGTGCCTCCTCATTTTGATCTATACTTATCCAGAGAATTTGAAACAAAGATAGGAGGTTATATTATAGTATATTGGTCCTACATGGATTTTAGAACAAGGTATGGGACTAAGGTGTCAATCAAGGTTGAACCTGTGGCATAATTTCACATTGAGCCTCATCATCTAGATAACATAAACCTCAATTATACTATCCTTGATGAGGATGAGTTTACAATTGGTCAAGAACTAAATACTTATCCTAAGGAGATTCCAAACTTATTATTAGATGAGCTATGAGGGGATAATCAATTTCTCAACCCTTTGGAAGGTGTTGAATAAACAAACATGGGTGTCTCTTTGTTACATGAATAAAATCAACTCATGTCTTCCATCATTAGACCTAAAGAAGACCTCAATGGTATGTGAAAGTTGTTCTTTGATGGTTCAAGGAGGAAAAATGGAGTAGGTGTAGAGGTAATGCTAGTTTCCCCTTCAGATGATAAGTAATTCTCTTCCTATAGGTTCTATTTTAGTTGATCCTGTAATGTAGTAGAATATGAAGGCTTAATACATGGCCTCCATTAGGTCAGTAAGAGGGGAATCAAGTAGTTGAAAGCATATAGAAATAGTGAGATTATAGTGAACCAAGTCAAGGCTTGAAAATTATGAAGAATCCTTTGATGAGGTCCTATAAAAATAGAGTATGGGACCTAATTGAAAATTTTAAATCCTTTAAAATTCAAGCTATGCCAAGGAACCAAAATTAGCTTGCTAATAGGTTGGCAGCTATGGGAGCCTAGTTTGATATTTACAAGTAAGCTAAAAGAGGCCAAGGTTTAACCACATGTGAAGGTGGTGGTGAGGCCATTAGTACTAGATAATGAATCCCACTAGTAGGTCTTTGAAAATGATAAACAAATTACTTGTTTCTTGCATCAGAAAGTAGAGTTTTCCATAATGAACCAAGGTAAATTTCAACATCACTATGAGGATCAAATTATTTAACTAAAGTATAACAAACTTCCTAAAGGGATGGCCACTCTTGAAAGTCTTTTCCATGAGGGAGGCCATATGAGGAAAGATAAGGTAGTGATGTCAACTAATGAGGAAAACTATGAAAGAGTCCTTATTTTCAAGGACAAGTTCCTCAAGCTTGGGAGGGTAAATAATGAGGTAGAAAGGCATGCTTTCATTGAAATTTGTAAGTACTATTCAAACATCTTTGCTTGGGAATATGGTGAATTGAAAGGTTTTGATCCAAATTTAGCCCAACATACTATAGAATTAGAGGCTAATGCTAAGCCTGTGAGGCAAAAAAAAGGCCCATTAACCCTAAAATAGAAGAGCTTATGAGGAGAGAGCTGACCAAGTTAACTGAATCCAAGATCATCTTTCCCATCAAGCACTCATCATGGGTAGCAAATTTGGTGCCTATAAGAAAAAATAGTGGGGAGATTGGGATATGTGTTGAATTTAGAGATATGAATAGGGTCTCCTTGAAGGACCATTACCCTCTACCATCCATGGAGTAACTTCTTCAAATAGTTGTAGGTTTAGAACATTTTCCTCTTTTGGATGAATATTCAGGTTACAACCAAGTATTTGTAAATAAAGAAGATCTGTTGAATCAAATGGTGTTGGTTTATTTGGATGATATCACAATTTTCTCTAAGAATGTAAACAAACATATGGACCACCTAAGGTTGATCTTTGAGATATGCAAAGAGTATGGGATCTCTTTGAATCCTAAGAAGTATGTGTTTACCATGCATAAAGGTAAGTTACTAGGTCACATTATTTCAAAAGAAGGGCTATCTATTGATCCTGTTAGAATAAGTGCCATCTTGGCCTTATACTTACCAAAGCATAAGAAAGGAATCCAGATATTCCTTAGGAAAATAAATTTTGTGAGAAGGTTTATACCTAGTTTTACAAACTTGGTCAAACCCATCACTACCATGATTAAGAAGAACCAAGTGTTCACTTGGTCAAATGAAGGTAAACTAGCATTTGATGTTATTACATAGGTCATTTCTCGAGCACCCACACTCATGAATCCTAATTTATCAAGATATTTCATATTGTATGTCTTTGCCAATATTGATAATATATCAACTATGCTAATACAGAAGAATGGTAAAGGACTTGAGTAGCCAATAGCATTTTTTAGTCAAGGGCTTGAAGGGTGTGAGGTAAGTTATACTTTTGTAGAAAAGTAGCTCCTTGAAGTGGTAAGAAGCCTTAAAAAGTTTAGGCCAATACTCTTCAATAGAAAAATATATCTTATGGTGTCTCATCCTAGAGTGAGATACTTCCTTCTTAACAAAGACTTAAATGAAAATAGGGCTAGTTAGATCACCAAGGTCATGGAGTATGACGTGGAGATCAAGGTCACTAAGCTAGTAAGAGGTAAAGGCTTATGTGAGAGTATGGTTGATGACCTTTATAGGAAAAAGAATTTGCCATGGTGATATAAGACAACTCATAGGTGGATGCACCTCTACTTCATAAGAGCTAGCTCTATGATATGGTGCATTTTTTGCTAATAGGAGAATGCCCTCAAGGTCTAGATAAGGCAAAAAGAAGGTAGTTCAAACTTTAGTCCATACCTTATGCATTAGTAGGTGGTACTATTTACAGAAGAGACCTAAATGGGGTACTCATTAGGTGCATAGATAATGACCAAGTGACCAAGCTTTTAGAGCCATTCCATGATGGACCTACAAGAGGTCATTTTGTACCTAGAACCATAATAGAAAAGATAATGAGGATTGGTTATTACTAGCCCAACCTCTTCAAAGATGCTCATGCATAGGTAAGAAAGTGTCAAAAGTGTGTTTTATTTATGGGTAAGCAAATATTGGTAGGCCTTCTTCTCAACCCAATTTAGGTAGAGAAACCCTTCATGTAATAGGGGTTAGATTTCATAGGAATGATCAACCTTCCATCAAGTGTAGGACATAGATGGGTGCTTACTATAACTGACTACTTCACCAGGTGGGTGTAAGCCATCACATTGAAAGAATAGAATGAAGGTGTAGTCTTAGAATTCTATGATAGCATTGTGACCAGGTTTGGTGTTCCATCTAGTATCACTTTTGATAATACATTAGCATTCCTCAGTCTAAAAATGAGTGAATGGGATCTAAAGATGGGAATCTACCTCAACAACTCTTCCAACTATTATTCTTAAGGAAATGAAAAATCTAAGTCCACAAATAATTTTTTTCTAAGAATCATTAGGAGAACTATGGAGGAGAATCAGAGGACATGGCACACTAAACTAAAGACAACCTTATACTCTAATAGAGTGACTCCTAAAGCTACCATTAACAATTCTCTATATGTCTTAATATATGTAAGGAAGGGTAAGTTACCCATTTATCTTGAGATGACTCCATTAGAACTAGCCCATCATTTGGAGTTGATGGAAGATGAGCCCATGCATGTGAGATTGGCAGAACTCATAAAGATTGAAGAAATGAGAGACCTTGAAATGAAAACACTAGAGTCACTTCAAGCTTAAGTCAAGAAAGCCTTTGATAAGAGAGCCATAGCAAGGGACTTCAAGGAAGGGGATATATTCCTCAAGTGGGATTCAAATTAGGCCAAGCCAGGCAACCATACAAAATTTGATAGCTTGTGGAGGGGTACTTATTTGATCCATAGGTGCAAACAACATAATGATTTTTAGCTAGCCCAACTAGATGGAGATGTATTACCTATCCTAGTCAATGGGATTCATTTAAAGCCTTACTATTAGAAGAATTTGTAGCCATTGTATATATTGTAATTTTTGTATAATTTTTCCATGTTTCCCTAAGTGCCTTGTGCACATATTTTTAGCTGTATGTTTCCCTTCCCTAAGTGCCTTGGGCATAATTTTTTTTTTCTTATTGTCCTTATTGCTTCAAAAGGAATTTCTAGAAGGGGTCAACCTTGTATCTAGTTTTAGATCAGCTTAGTTATAGAGGCTAATGACTCCATGCCCAATGGACTAGACAAGGCAAGTGGTTTGGGTTCTTAAGCATAACAAACATGCTTACCTGAGAGTCACCAAATATGTTGGCCAATTTTTTTGGCTCACATACCAAGATTATGACTAGATGAATAAGCTGTGTATAATTCTATATCTTGAAGTTCAACCAATAATTTTGTGAACAAGTCTAGAAGGGCTTATAGACCTTGGAAAAGCTAAGTACAAACCCTTTTGAGCTAAGTATTTACTTTGGAGTTCTTTTGGCCTTTTCATTGCTAAGATAGTTTCTTTTGGGACCCTTTTTTTGGCTAAGTGTTGAATTATTTTGGACAAGTTATTCAAGGCAAAGTTTTCAAAGGGATAATTATTTCAAACAAAATATTCGAAGCAAAAGATAAAGATTGAATTATTTGGGGAAATTGTTTCACAACAATTTTTTGAAAGACCTATTTCTTTTGGGAGATTTGTTTCATGTCTTTTTAGCTAAGTATTGGGAATTTTTTCAAACATTTTGTCTGAAACAAAAGGCTCAAAAGATTTTTTCTCTCTCAAAAAGTGTACAAACAAATTTTTTGAAGAGTATCTTTTTCAAAGCGAAGTGGCCAAGACAATTTTCACGAAGGGATTTTCTTGAGAAAATGGTCTGAAATAAAATTTACAAAGGATACTTAGTAAGAATTCCGAAGGAATTTTCCTTTTTCAAAAAGTGCCTAAGGATAAAAAATTGAAAGGTATTTTAAAAAAAGCTTAAGGAAAAAATTCTAAAGGAATTCCTTTCAGAATGAATTCCTTTAGGAAGAAGTGCCAAAACAAAAATCCAAGGGACCTTTTCAATTCTTTCAAAGGGCAGTTTTTTCAAGCTGAAGGCCATTTGCAATTTTTTCAAAGGGAATTCTCAAAGTCCTAAAGGTCTTTTCCAAAATTCCAAAAGATATATTTTCTTAGGGAAAATTTTATTTTCAAAAATTCAAAGGGCATTTTCAATTCTTTCGAAGGGCACTTTCAAAGCAAAGGGCCAAAACACTTTTTTCGAAGAGTCATTTCCATGCCAAAGTGTCTTATGCAACAATTATGAAGGGTATATTTTGAGGAAGTGGAACTTTTCAAAAGTCCCAAAGAATTTTTATTTTTGGAAAAAAGATAGAAGCAAATTTGTTTAAAGGGTCTTTTCCAAAAAATCCAAAGGTTCATTTCCAAAGGGAAAGGACATTAACAAAAGTCTTAAAGCGTATTTTCCCTTTGGAAAGGGGCATTTTCAAAGTGATTGAAAAATACTTTTCCTTTGAAAAGGAAAAGCTTGAAGAAAATGCAAAGAAAATTTATTTGAGAAAATTATTCAAAATAAAAAGGTTTGAAGGAATTCCTTTGAGAGAAATAGGCACAAGGAAAAAATCCACAAAAAGTCCCAAAGAAAGCAACTGAAAGAAAGTAGTCAAGGAGCATTAAGGTCAAATAGTTAGCAAATCTGAAGTGCTAATCAATTAAGGACAAGTGGCTCAAGGGCATCTAATTAGAAAGGAGATCAATGGTTCGCAGAGGTCTAAGTTCAAGGATATCAATGGATGAGAGAAGGTCAAGTTTTCAAAGGATCCTAGTGGGACTTAGATCAACTAATCAATAAAAGACAATAATGACTCCTCTTTTCAACTCTAATGATGTGGTCTAAAAATCATATTTAGAACATGTAAAGTGGTCAAACTAAGAATAGATGCATCTAAGTGGAGTAATAGACATGTAAAGTGAAGAAGCATTCCAAGTTTTAAATGCAAAATATCAAATCATTTACACTTGGCAAGAACATGCGCTACTCATGACATGTCTCTCTCAGCTCCAATAAAGGGAGACTTCAATGCATGAGGGGATCAAGGAGATTTGTGGTGATCTTGGATGGTTCATCTCATGGTCAAGGTAGTTGCATGCTCTAAATTCAAAAGAGCTCAAAGACATAGTAGTGGTTGTAGTCATTTATGACCCCTCTCTCCATTTTCTCATGTAAGCCCCCTCTTCTCTCATCCTCTTCTGCTATATATAAAGTCTTTTGAGCCTAAAAAGACATCCCCCAACTGGTGATAGAGTTCCTCTATCAAAATAACTTTGTAAACACTCTCTTGAAGCAATAAGATAAACTTTTTTGATTTTGATTTGAAGTCAAGTTCACATTATTGGAGTTTAACTTGCAGATGTATGTCCCTTTTCATCCTCTGTAGATTCTCTATGTATCTTGATTTAACTCTTTTGGTTCCTTGTAGGTTGTATGAAGTGTTAGACATTAGTGCCTTTCTTGAAGTTTCACAAATTTATAGTGTCTCATACAAACCTATTTCTTTCTATCCTTCAAATTCAAGGGTTTCTCTTCGACCTCCACACAAAATACTTATGCTTGTGGCCTTGAGATAGGATCAAATTAATCTGTCTTGGTTAAGTTCATTAGTAGTTTTTAAGGTTTCCGGGCTAAAATTGGATCATTTCATATTTTGGTGCATCACGATCCTTAGCTTAGGTTTCCATTTCATGCTATCTTTCTCTCCCTTTTTTGTAGTCAATTGTAGATTTTAGTGTGGGAAACAAGTTGAAGCAAAGCATCTAAGGATTTAGCCTCATTAAAAATCCTAGAGGTTCAACCTCATTATAGGATACCCACATCTTGAAGTTGTTCCAATATTATAGCTAGAAGTGAGAGAGCCTAAAAAACTCTCCCACAAGGGTGAAATTCTATCCTACAACATAGACATAAATAGAATACACTTGTACACATAGTGTTACCTATTTAGGTGGGATCTAACATACTAGTGATACCATTCATTATTTTTTAAAGTAATGGGGTCTTTAACATGTTGTTAGGACACCCTTGGATTTAAAAGCTTTGTGCAGTACCAATTATATTGCATGAATGTGTCAAGTACATACACTAAAACACAATAGTCAAAATTATAGGTGTATGATATAGGCACCCTCTACAATGAATGATATGTCATTCTTCACCCCTACCATACTATATTTAGTTGATACAAATACACATGATCAATATATATCACCAGTGGTTACACAACTATAAGATATTTTTATACAACCAGTTCAAAAGAAAGCAATTGGTTCTACTAGACAACAAAATATTTAGCACTTGATCACATTAGGGAGTTAGTTAGGGATTATAGAGGCCATCATATCCTATAACACAAACTTATTTAACAACATAAGTAGTTTAGTGTGTTCCACAATAGACACATGTAGTGAAACTTTTTACTACTATACAATAAACCCCAAAGAGTCCCATGTCTTATAAAATTACTAATCATACACATAATTCTATGATAAATGATTATGATGATTATCATATAACACATGATTTCTTATCAACTTAATATATGCCAACATCTGGTATCTCTTGCTTATGATAGATAACCCTTACACTATTATATATAGGCAATATTCATGGTCCTCCCATTGATGTGATCATTGGTTAGCACTTTAAAAAATAATAATTCAAAAATAGAAGAACATTCAAAATATTCAAATTAGGACCTACTCATGACATGATTACCATATTAAACTATTTAGATATGCTATTTATCACATGTTTTTTAGATGTCATATTATTTCCATGCACATGCATTTCATGGTATATGAGTGTAATGCAAGACATACATGTTACACATGAACCTACAAATGTTGGACTTTCCTCTACCTAGTGGTATTGCTAATATTAGTCACATCTTATTCAATAGGTTCACTATTACAAGTTATATCATTCTATGACCTATCTACCATGAGCTATCTATATTTCTTACAAATTTATTTCTAGTTATTAATATTTTACATAGTGCTACATGGATATGTTATTCTAATATGGTGTGACATCGATACATATGAATGTTATAGATTAGTATTTACTTGTTCTATGTTCCATTATGTAGTTACTCTTACATGATGGCTAGTTTGTGCTTGTTTATTATGTGTGGCCCTTGGTCTTGTTTGGTGTGACATATTTATATCTCTTGTTTGATATATTATGTCCTTTATGTGTGGAATTTTACCTTGGTTATGATATTTTTATGTCCTTTGTATGCAACCATTGGCCTTATTTATGACACTAATTCTTAAGCTTGTTGTAATTGTTGGTCTTTCTCACATTAAATGGTGCCATGATACATACCATTCTCCTTTTATTACATAGTCTTATTTAGTCATCATTTAGTGATGGTTAATATTGTGTGCTTCATTTATACATCTATCTAGACATGACATTCATTTATCATGCATTACATATGTTACATACATTCTTTGATTGAAATATACATTATGATGGTGACATTCTACACATATTTACATTATTATTCATGATGTTATCTTTATAACTAACATGATTTAATTAACTCTTTTTTTAGATGAGTGACTTATATAATGCATCCCTCATCTCAAAAGGGGGAATTATAATGGGCTTGCAATAAAGATATAAGCCTCCATGAACAAATAATTAATTTAGAGTATAAATTTTAGAGATTTAGAATGGTTCAAATAAATAATGGTTTAGTTACATGATATATATTGACACATTAATATATAATTTTGAAGTCATATGAACTCACTTTACAAAGACATGAGCATAGATTCACACACTAGATGTATATGCATGGGCATATACAAAATATTTATAGAAACATGAATTAAAAATTTACACACACACACACACACACACACACACACACACACACACACACACACACACACACACACACACACACACACACACACACACACACACACACACACACACACACACACATGCATGTGCATGCGTGGGCACACACACACACATTTAATATACAGGTTTTGAAATTTAACATATAGATGCATATCACTTTATATTAGTTTTTATATATTTATAGGGTATGAAATTTTTTCATGCATGTATACACATTTTTTATATTCATAAGGCATGATACTAGTTCATGCACACACACAATAGTATAATTTACAAGTTGAATATAAAATGGTTATCATTCCACTTCACACTTATGAAAATTATGGTCATGATGGGGGTGTGAAAATTGTTCATTATATTCAAATCATTCATTTTATTATACACTAAGTAAACTTGAGAAAACTTGAGTGAAACTATACAATCAAATTTATGGTCATGATGGGGGCATGAACACTATTAATTCTCCTTTGATCATGTATTTATTTTATGTTGACAAAAACTTGAGAAAACTTGAGTGAAATTATACAATTTAATATATAATCCATATATAGTGGTTGATTTATATTTTATTTTAACAAACCTATAATGTGGTTCCCATTTCATTTTTGAGTAGTTATTTGGGTTAGTACATTGTATACTTGTCCCCACATTTATGAGGGTTAGGACATGTTGTCTTCCAAACACAAGGGCTTCATAGTTACACATATTCAAGGCATAATCACCCAAAATCTCAATGTTCTTCAAAAATGAAGTATAATTTCTCCATGGTTCAAAAATAACAACCAATATCCAAGTGCTTCAATGGAAACCATCCTTATCTAATGCTTAAACAAGGAAGCATCATATCCAACAATTTTCAAGGGCAACATGGTTTTTAGAAACACACAGGTGTAATCATTTCATGATCTTTAATTTTACACATTTCAAATTAATTCTTCAATTATAAATTTATGGACATTGACTATACATGGTTTTGATATTGAACGACTTGCACAATTAGAGATTCCCACGAAAGATAAATTGTGTTATACACACTCATGTATATCTTACCTTTCACTATAGTAATTTCATTACTAGAATAATAGGGGGTATATTTTTAGATATTAAAATATGGTATTAAGTACTTGATAATGATAAAATTGACATGCATTTTAATTTTCATGGCTTGCACACACAAACATGGTCCTAACTCACCATTATCTCACACTTATATGCTACCTTGTGAGTTTTATCTTTATGTTCTACTATTACACACCTATATGAACCTCTATTTATATTTGAAACCAATTTAATATCTTAAATAAACATATAAAAATCCTTAATTTAATTTTCTTATGCACGGGTCACTACCATCAGGGTGGGTCCATATCTCTAGTTGATAATGACCTATGCCTATTAGTACCATTACTCTCATATAAATGACTAATTTATAAAATAAAGACTTTCCTTAGGGTTAGAACATATACCTAACATGTGGGTGGCATTATAAATTACCCAAATGGACTCATATATACAAACAAAGATCTTACCTAATGGGGGACTTAAACATTATTTGGTATACATCTATACAGTATTGCACACTGAGAAAATATACCTTGTTATTCCCAAATTAAGAACCTATCATTAGGATTAGTCACAAGTCAATTATGAAACATAAAACATCAAAGTAAAAATAATAATTTTCAAGTATCAAATCCAAAACATCTTCATATAAATAGTAAAGGATGACAATTGTAAAATCAAACTAGGTGGAAGAACTATTTGTGGCTTGATTTTCTTCTTGAGAGTATGCAATACATAGGTTTAGTCATCTAAAATGTCATTTTAATACAATTAATATCACTTGAGATCACCCTATCCTTATCTTATCCATATATATATATTAGGGTCTTTTTTAATCCTTTTCTAGCTTATATGTGCACTCAGCCCATGCCTAGATATACGAAAAGCCACATTAAACCATCTCCTAGGCATCCAAGACCCTTTTTCATCTGTTGAAGACACCAAGACAATAACATGGAACTTTGGTATATAGTGTAATTCAATATTATAAAAATGGCAATGGTATTGACCCTCAACCTTCTTTATGCCTAATGAATATCTTTCTAATTACCAAAGCATTTTAGGGTTAGCCTAGACTCATTTCATATCTCGATGAGCACCAGAACACTATATAAAGACCACTCTCATTCACTTATATATTGTATGAAAAATAGATGCAATTATCATGAATAAACTTATAAATAATAGTTAAAATCAATTTCATTGATCCTTATTCTGCCCTACTTCTACATACACCCATTTATAATAGACCAGAGCTCAGACTACTTAAGTCTCTAGTCTCAATACACACTCAAAGCATTCAAATCATAATTCATACAAACATTCAATTTCACTTGCACCAAAACTTATATTGGGAGAACTACATTGGGATTGGTCCCCTTTCAAGGTATTGGTACGTAGGCAATGCTCAACACATGAGGTTTTTAGGTAATGTCCAACCTACCCTACTAATGCCACAATACTTCTAATTGTGTTATTCACAACCCTAATAATCATAGAGGCCTAGGGTTTCACATTTAATTCAATCAAAATAGGGAACACATAATGATTCAAGACTTGGTCACATAGACACATACTTCTCATAAAGAGGCAAACATCTTCCCAAAAACTCACTATTTTATCTATTAAAAGTCATTAACATGGTATAAGAGGACACTAGCATAATAAGCTTTTGGTAGAGGGATTGTGCTACTATTCTAAGGATACTCTGACACTTGTTTCTTATTGATGACACCCTATACTATTATTGCACCAATTTTAGCCTACCACTTATCCATCTTAGTCATTTTTCTAGCTAAGTATCTCTTTTATAATTCATTGCTATTTATAAGCTTAAGTAAAAAAATTAATTATTATACAAATTAGTGGATATTAATATTTATATATTTATTCCCTTATTTATATACTAAAATATTTATCTACTTAGGGTTTTACATTCCATAATTCCCAAAATAGTTAAATGATTTGGTGGACCCAACTTACTTTGAATAACATCCAAACCCTAGCCTTAGATGATATTAGGATTTGTATCCTTCTATTTTATATGATTAGTAATTAATTTAAAAATCTTAGATCTGATTCACTATTCTATTTCTACAATCTTTCATGATTTAATTTCTTAAAAGGCTCAAAATATACTTCTTGATTTCTTACTTCCCAACCTACAATGGAAAAATTCAATAACCGATTTGATGGGACTGATAATAGAAAATTTCAAGATTTCATTTCTAAACATTTTGATATGCAAGATGACCTTATCTATATTATTCAATAAGACATATTGAAGTCCATTATAGGTCAATCCTCTAACTAGATAGATGCTAATATTATTACACCTACTATTGGGAAAACTTAAATTCTACAATAACCTACTACAAATAGTCAAGTCTCACTAGTGAAAACACTTATTATGTCTAGTACCCATCCCTTTTCATCAAATACAAAATCCCTTAGGTAAGTAATACATTCTATGTAGTCCAAGGTGTTACATCTTCAACAGGGTGATACTAGACCATTGTATGCTTTGGAATCTCATGTTTTCCTACATACACCATTATCATAACATGTAGATGAAACTCCTTTTCCATACATATTTGTGGCACCCAATCTTACTCTATATGATGGTAAGGGTGACCCAGAGCATCATCTACATGATTCTAATGTAGCATGTTTGGACTACATGTCCAAAGATTAGATCCTAACTTAGTTATTCCCTCATAGTCTAAAGGACTATGCATTAAAATGGTTTTATGATCTCCTTAACCAGTCTATTACAAAATTTAATCCAATTGAAGATATGTTTTGGGACACTTTTCAATCAAAGTCAATTAAAAATTTTCATACGATTAAGTTTCACAACTCAAAAAAAATCTAATAATCCAATAGCTAAATATGCTTTGTGATATAAAACCATATTAGCAAAGATGACTAGCCCCATGGTAGATAGAGAAGTCTAGGAAATATTCAAGCAAATTTTATTACTAGTATTACATGAATTTTTATTATTCAAAATGATTCCATCATTTAAAGAATTATGCCATATAATAAAGGAATGAGAAGTCAAAATTCTCTCCATGGAAAAGGTAAAGTACATAATCAGCTCAGATTCCACTAATAAGGGTTAAAATAAGAACCCATATAAGGTGAAGCCCAATAAAAAAATAATGAGCAAAAGATGATAGTTAACATAGAATAATATCCAACTTATCATTTGGTTTTATCAGCTCTTCCAAAGAGACCTTTTACAAATCTTCCTAAACTTCTAGTTTCACACTCTAACAACATTTGGATGCAATAAAAATCTCTCCCTCCCATCAAAGAGGTTGATATAACTAGACCTCTTCACAAGAACTATGATTCCAATCAATTTTGTGATTGTCACAGGGACCCAAGCCATACTAAAAAGGATGAATTAGCTTATGACATAAGATACAAGATTTGATAGAGGCTAATATCATTGATGTGAGAACTCCTATAGAAACACCTAAAGTATAGACAACTGAAGCAAAAGCAATGAAAATATTTTTTGATCAATTTTCAATTCATATGGCTAATGAGAAAACAAATACTTTAGGTGTTTATTATAATTATTAGGAACATACAACACCAAAATACTATCATACTCATATAATGGACACACACCCTCTACATAATATCATATATGTGTATCATACTATAGTATCAACTAGGCCTCTTATCACTTTATCAAAAAATGAGATTGTTGATGATGAATCATATTCATATGCATTCTTTGTAGGATCTTACATTGATCATCATCTTATTTGAATTATCATAATTAACAATGGATCAAGTATTAATACATGTACTATTACACTTATGCATCACTTGGGCTATTCAAATTAGGGTATTTCTCTAACATATATAGTTACTCAAGGTTTTAGTGGCCATTTTTGGAGTTCTATCAAGGAGATAGTACTTTTATTATAGGTTGATCCTACACATATGGACACCATATTTGTAATGGTACCTAGTGATGATAAATTTGATGTGTTATTAGGTAGGCCTTGGATACAATAACTTCAAGAATTTTCCTCCACCATATACATATGTCTTAAGTATATACATGCTAATTAGGGTGTTGTAGTTGGGACCATCCATATGAGTATCTTTTACCTAATCCAGAACTAGCTACATAGTAGTCACTAGTAATAGTTCCATACATTACCAAACCTTAGATATCAGTTGAGCCACCAATGTAGGTGAGGTCTACTTCTAAAAAATTACCATGTTTATAGACTCTCCCATAGAGACCTTTAATAGAGAGATCCATATGTTAGAGACATGTTATGGATTATATAAAGACTCTATCTACCCCATTCACTCACTAGATAAATGTTATTAGGTCTCAAAAACACTCCACATAGATCATACATGATAATTACAACTTTTTCCACCATATGGGTCCCTAATAGCCCTGTAGTTCATAGGCCAGTTTAGTCAACTCCACAAATTCATGACCACACTTCGTAGTTAGTGTCAACTATAGATTATTTAGTATATCTAATTTCCATATCTTAAATACTTCATCACACATCACATGTGATAATTTTTCCTTTATTTGATATAGGTCACCTTGATAGTGGGACTCTCATGAGACTCATCGGTTAGTATTTTCTCATAGTTGACTTGTACATAGTTTCTCTGATGTTTCTCCTTGTATATAGTTTCATTTTCATGTTTCTTGTACATAGATTATACTTATAAAACTCAAAATCAATATAATATTTTCAAACATACAAAAACATTAAAATATTTCTTAAAAATAACAAATTTTAGATTGTATGCATTTACATGTTTAAATTCATTCTATTTTTCAGGTACTATTTATGCTATTTATGTTAGTGTAGTTGGTTTTATCATACATACATGCTTTATTTATTCCCTTTGAGTGTCTACATATTATTATAGGACTTGGGTCTTACACTCAGATCTATATTTTTTATTATTTTCCCATTGGGGGCACATGCACATATACACTAATTCAAAATTGCTATATTAGCCCATTGGGGGCATCATACACACAACTTATGATTTTACATGTTACATCTTTATATACTTCACATCACAAATTTAAAATTGCTTATATCTTGATATTGATAATGCAATACTACACTAATATTTTTTTGATTACTACTATTATAAACTTGGATTATGTACATATTTGATATTATACATATTTATACCACATGTTTATGTAAACTTTCATTTTTAGATTTACTAGTTTAGATTTTATTGTATCTTTGCTTCTACATATACTCAATGGAATTTGAATATGTCATTATTCTATGTCTCTAAGTCAATTCCTTTCATTATGTGTATGATTTAGACATGTTCCCATGTCCTTGTGTATGATTATTTATTGTGTATGGATACATTTAAACATGTCCTTCCATATGGATCTAAGCCAACCTTGCTTGCTCTTTGTGTATGTGGACATTTGAATATGTCCTTGTAAGTGCGATCTCTCAAAATGTTAGTGATATATGCCTATGTCACTTGTATTATGGACCTTTGGCCTAATTTTCATGCCTCATGTGTTTGTATATATGATTTTATGTATGTGTTATGTCCATAACACTTGTCTCTTAATCATTACATTCACATCCAATTTGTAATGCCATAAGTGAACTCATGCATCTCCCCTTCCTCCTTGGGTGCCTTAATGGACTTCATGCCTCATCCCCCTAAGTAGTTTACTTAGATTATATTCATATATGTTTTTATTACACATGATACATTGTTATATATATATATATATATATATATATAACAATGTATCATGTGTAATAAAAACATATATGAATATAATCTAAGTAAACTACTTAGGGGGATGAGGCATGATTGTTATATATATATTGACAATATTGTGAAAGCTAGACTATTTTACCAACTTAGGCTTAGACTATTTTACATTCTAATGTCATGTATTCACATTATATTGGTTTATCACATGGACATGATATGTTTTTAGTTGAAAAAACATGATGAATAAATTTTATTACACACACACACACACACATCTTGACAATATTGTGAAAGCTAGAATATTTTACCAACTTAGGCTTAGACTATTTTACATTCTAATGTCATGTATTCACATTATATTGGTTTATCACATGGACACGATATGTTTTTAGTTGAAAAAACATGATGAATAAATTTATTTTAAGGATAGTTCTTACAAAGGTTCAATAACTCCCCTCAAAAGAGGGGGTAGTCACAAAGGTTTGACACAAAGATCAGGCCATCTTATTGTACTCAGAATAGTTTTTAGCACAAAAACATAGATTAGAAAGCTCATATTCATAAAATACAATGAAACATAGACACACCTAGATCTGTCTCAATTTTACTTATAAACAACATATTTATTTAATAAAATAGTATAGAGGTTTAAAACATAGTGCAGTATTGGTGAAAAGGATTGTGCTACTATCTAGTAGCCTATATTGCATAAAATTAAGAAATTGATAGAAAGGTACAATAGTTATAGTTTAGATTTTAATAGTCTTAGTTACATATTATAAGATATATTTAGTTTATATTTATTTTTTACCTATATTATAGAGGTTTTATTATATTAGGGGCATCATGCACAACATGATCACTCCCATTTTAGTTTTAGATATGCATAGACAGATTTTTATGACTCAATAAATAATCCATATAAATAGATATCATAGTTGCAGGCATGTGCATGGAAAATTATTCCCATATGTTTAGTTTGGCACTATTTATCTCATATGGAATGACAACTCCATGAAATTCTCCATGTTATATACTCTAGACACCATACACATCATTTTTGCACTAGTTTTACATGTTAATGATGCCTCATTCTATCTATAATAGTTGGTATTCTTGAATGGCCCAGAGCTTTTTTTACATTTCAAAATTTATATCTAGCATAGAAGCATCTTAAACAATTTTAGTTACATTACACAATTTACTTTAGATGAATTTACTATACATGGTTAGGAAATGATGGACTCATAGCCTACTTGAGTTATTGAGCCACCAACATGATAGGGTTGGATAACTCATTAGTCCAATCCAAGTTATTCATAGGTTATGATCCACCAAATAGGGGTGGGCAATGATGGATTTAAGGCCAACTTGAGTTCTTGAGCCACCCACACATGGGGATTGGGAAATACATCATCCTAATCGATGTTATTCACTATTTTGACCACCATCTACATATATAGAGCATGTCATTAGGTTTTTCCATTGGTTCATGTACTCAGTGAGGTATATTCATTCCTTTACTCTCTCTCATATCTTTACATAGTTTTGTCTTTATTTTTTATATTTATTAATTAATGATGGATTAATACATGTTTCATTTTTAGGACACACAATGGAGCATAGTTTGTAAAGTTAGACCTAAATTCATGGGCATTGCCTCTTAGGTAAGTCTAGGTACATCTCTCTTTCGTTTATCCTAGTCATTTCACTTTGATGTATTTATATAATAAATGAGGGGAAAATGTAGTCATTTAAAATGTCATTTTAATGCAATGAGTGTCAATTGAGACCACCTTATCTTTAGATTATCCATAGACCTATCGTATGGTCTCTTTGATCCTTTTATATCTTATATGTGCACTTAAACCATGTCGAGAGATACCAAAATACACATTAGGCCATCTCCTAGGTATCCAAGACCCCTTTTCACCTATTTTATCCATCTGGACAATAATGTGGCCCTTTGGTCTATAACACACTGTACTATTTGAAAAGGGGTAGTGTTATAAACCCTCAACATTGCTTACCCCTAATGAATATATTTTTACTTCTTACAACATTTTAAGGTCATACTAAACTCATTTCATGTCTCAACGAGCACTAGAACACTATATAAAGACCACTCTCATTCATTTATCCATTAGATGGAAAATAGATACAAGTGTCATGAATAAACTTAGAAAAAATTATGAAAATCAAGGTCATTGATCCCTATTCTATCATACTTCTACATACACCCATCTATAGTAGACCAAAGCTCAGACTACTAAATTTTTTAGTCTCAATATACACTCAAAACATTCAATCTAGCATTGATACTAGCATTTATTTACAATTATACCAACACTTAGATTATGAGAACTACATTAGGCTTGATCCCCTTTCAAGGTGTTGGTATATAGGAAATTCTCATCACATGGGGTGTTGAGGTCATCCAAACTACCCTAATAAAACCACTCTACTTCTACTTGTGTTCTTTAAAACCCTAACAAACACAAAGGCCTAGGGTTTCACATTAAGATCAGTAAAAATAGGAAATAAAAAATGATTCAGGACTTGGTCACATAGACATAGGTTTCTTAGAGCAAGGAAAACATCCTCCTAGAAACTCATTTTTTTTGCTCAAAGTCATTAGTGTAGTACAAGAGGACACTATCATAGTGTGTCATTGGTAGAGGGATTATGATACTATTTGAAGGAGACTCTGACACCTATTTCTTATTGTCGACACCTTATATTATTCTTAAACCAATTTATAACCTACCACTTGTTTGTATTGGTCATTTTTCTAGCTAAGTATCTATTTTGTAATTCATTGTTATTTATAGGCCAGGTAAAAAAATCAATTATCATACAAATTAATGGATTTTAGTATTGTTATATTTATTCCCTAATTTATATACTCATTTATTTATCTACTTAGGGTTTTATATTAATTCCTAAAATATTTAAATCAATAAGAAATAGTCACTAATCAAGTGGGGCTAGCTCAATCCATTAAACTTTCAAAGTTTTTATCGATTTCTATCCCTCACAAGTATACCTAGGGTTTCAAGGTGAAGGAGGTTGATTTTTGGAGTCACATAAATCATCATAGTTTGATATCACACATAGAGAGATTTCAGAGATGGTCAAAGGTGATTGTATGGTTATAGACCCATATTTAAACATACGTCACTACCAACTATTAAGGTTAGTATCAATAATTTGTACTGACCTATATCTGATGGGATAGATCTTATGTAGATAAAAACCCAATTCTCGAACTAGATGAATCATAGGCCTACTTCAGTCTATTTTCCACTTTAAGAACATAGTCATAATTAAACACTCAACTAGAAAATCTTATTCATCCCTTTATTGTATTTATTATATTTAGCATATGATGATTATCCAATAATTACAATTAATTTAAATATTTTACTTTCATATGCATGCTTGAATGTCATATCTATATATTTGAATTTTATACTAGTTTCTATCCTATTAAAGTTTTTAAATTCAAATTAAAGTAAAAAAAGAACATATAACACACATTTTACTCACCCAAACCACAAATAGGCTAGCCAAATTTTGGCATGAGATACATAATGGGTTAAAATAACTCACACATCCCTAAAAAGTATGTTTTGTAAAGATCAAGTGGTTTCATAGTTGTTATGTAACCATTTTGGCCCCAATTTCTCTAATTGGTCTATAATTACTTATGTGAACCTGGTGGGCCCCATATCCCCAATATTTGAATTGAACACTCAATTGAAATAAGGTAGGATCAAATGACCACTAAATCTAATGATTTAACCTAACTCTTAATGGTATTCAAATGGTTCCTTGATCGATATCAATAATCATAGGGCCTAGTTGGCACCTTAAGTCATAGCTTAATTCTTCTTTAAAGTTAAGTTACTTTTATGGAAAGGGATCAATTTTGTTTTAGAGTATTCAAATGACCTAAAAAATTATTTAAAATATATTTTCATAGCACATTGAGGATGGAACATCCCATCTAAACCATTGGATATTTTCTATCATGACCATTAGATTAGGATAGGTTAAGGAAACCCTATGAATCCTTATAACAGTTAATAAAGGTTTATAACTTCACTTTCTATGTTCAATTTCAGATCAAGAAAAAGGAAAGGAAGGTTTTGATAATGACTTGTCCATAGTCCTCCCTCTCTACCTTTGGCACCCTTGGATAATTACCATTAATGGGGGCTCCAATTTTTTTTTCATTTTATTTAATTTTAAATTTCTATATCAATATAAAGTTGCTTCGGTTTATTTCTTAGGTATCCAATTTTAAGAATATCTCTAGGAGGTTTTAGGTTTTCATAGATTTTGAAATAGTACTAGGGAGATTTAAGGTATTCCACAAAAATTAATGGCTACTATGATATTAAAATTTGGTCATGAAGTCTTTATAATGTTAGTTTTTTATGACTTTACTTTAATTGACTTGGGCACTTAATTTGGCCCTATTTTTCCACCTCACTTTATCATAAGTAATTGTCTGGAGCTATAACTATCTAATTTGATGTTTTAAACTAAAAAAATATTATTAGTCACTAAAAACCTCTCAAAATATATGTATAGACATGAAAAATCTTAAAATTCAAATGTTACTCTTTTAGGGAAGAATGAAATAGGATGGAAAAATACTGGTAGTCAGTCTTGACTCCTATGGGTTGACCCTATCCTTCACATAGTAATGACTATTTTTAAAATTTAAACCCTATTTTATTGTGTGGTTTATATTCATAACATAGGTAGCATGGAATTTTCCCCTTTTGAATTTATATAAAGGTAAATCTAAGTCACCTATTCTACCACTTTATAATTTTAATATTGAGGCACACATACACTATTGAACACTGAGTAGAGCTTCCCTATTCTTCTTGAATTTGATTATATTCACTTGAATTAGCCTTTAATAGAGTCAAGATCATATTTTATCAAATTCAAGAAAATAATTAACAACTTTAAATCCATATATAGATGCATACATGTAGCAAAAGGATAAAAATCACACTATACACTTTAAGTGGTAGAATTATGTGGGCTTGATTTCCCTCTTTTGAATATTATATACATAGGAAAAAATAAATCATAATGGGGGTGATTAGGATGAGCTCAGTCCATTATAATACATTTTTTACTTTGAGGTTTTTAATTATTATAAGCCCTATTAGGGTTTCAAATTTGAAGAAGTCATTTTTAGGTCATTTATGCACAACCAAAGGTCAAATTTATACACACAAATGTATTTAAAGCCAAAATAGGTGATTATGACCTAATTTTACATAGAATACAATATCAATCCACAAAGGACAATAGTGGAAGTTGATCTTGACCCTAATTAGTGACAATCATAGTGTTTTTTGCACGCACATAATTAGATTTAATTGATTTGTTTCAACCATATTTGAGTTGTACATAGTCAAGCTAAGTAGAAAACAAATAAGTCTTTTTATTTTATTTGTAGTTATTTTATTTCACTCATTCATAAATTATCCATTCTATTAATTTTATTCCATTATACTAGTTTCAAGATATTTTACAATATTTAATACATTTTTTTTCATTTTTCATTTGATAGGTAAAGGAGGGTTGGAGGGTCCCTCACTCATTTATTAAACTAAGCTTCACCTAGTTAGAAGGCCCTCCCCCAACCTTTGAGGGGAAGATTTTAGTAATGGATAATGGGATCCATAGATTTGAGATAATATTTTTACTACCAAAGCCAACCATGATGATTTTTTTGAACTCAAATATGCCACTATCGATGCCATTGGTGCTTTCATGGCATTCAAATCAATTATTGGGAGAACTCTCCTTATTGGCCCAAGATTTTTGAGAAAAAATGTAATGAATTTGTTATGATCCATTATAATTAAAAAATAATCATATAGGTCCCTAAAATCATGTAGAGGAACCAAACCTTGATCATCCTACTTAGATAAAATTAAAGAGTGTTGTCTACCCAATGAAAACCCTTCCACCACATTCTTTAGACCAACTCATAAACCCAGGTGAATAATCATATTTTACATTAATATGGTTAGATCATTATCCTTTTATTTCATGATAAAATTCCCCATAAAAGTTTAAGACACCAAAGAATTTACTTTCACTCTATAATTGGTCTCCAAAACATGAGACCTATAATCTCCTTTACTGCCTATAAGACATACCTAAATTAAATAATAAACACCTAATTCAACCATTAATTTAAAACCTTCCATTAAAAATTAATCTCCATCATATCTACCTTGAAATATATAATAGGATCACTTAGAGACACCTGAAACATTATCTCCATGCTTACAACCTTTCCCACCATCGAAGCCTACAAAAGTTATGCAATGTGACAAAATGAGATCCCCAAAATGTAATAAAAAATGAATGCACCACCAACCTTACCATACCCAAATAAATCATAGTGAGAATACATCTGACACTTGGGATACAAAACCACCCTCACCAAATATGATTTCCTTCCATATCATGTCATCAACCCAACACCCCTTACAACAAAGTCCCATCTACACACCGAAAGAGTTCCATCATCCCTCTACACCCCCTAATAATTATAAAAAATGATCTTATTATCTCATGAGATCCTATATTTGTAAGGCCATCAAATACATAATTTTATTTGTATAATCAATGATTAACCTCCAAAAATTTGAAATCAAGTAACAAACTCCACACCTGACTAAATATGTTCTCAATGTTCTAAAAATTAGCCTGACTATTCCATAGGGATTGAATTATTACCATTAAATCACCCTTAATTACTACTTGATCGATACTACATTGAATAAGAAGATCAAGTACCAATACCATTGTATGAACTTATGCCTCATTATTGGTGTCATATACAAGCTTCATCAAAGCCAATCTTATTGTTTAACCAAAGCAATCATGAATTACACACCCCACCCCTTAAGCACATAGGTATTTGAATAATCTAAAAGGGGAGAACCCAATCGATATTACCCACACGTCTCAATGCATTTGAGAACATGATGGACCCATTAATTGGGGACAATTTATTTGATCTTGATTAAAATTAATACAATGATTAATTATAAATTATGATAAAATAACTTCCAATGTCTAGGTTAATAAATAATTATTATTTATTTTTAGTTTCAAATTTTAAAATTATTTTCATAAAATAGGTGGTGAAAATTAATGGGGGTTGATTTTTGGGTCAATGCATCTTGGGGTTTCTAATACCTTGTAAAGGCCATTATAGCTAAAATTATATCTATTCATTAAATTGTCATTTATGGAAAATGTATAGAATTTCAAGCCAAAAAATCACTTCCATGTGAAAGAGGGAAAAAATTAAAAGGGGGTTCAATTTCAAGGCACCCCACCTCGAGCCTCATGGTTACCACAATTAGATATATAAAATAAGTGCAAGATTTAAGCAATTTTTTCTATTCCCTTAACCTATGGTATATTTATGGATATGTGTGGCTGACTTATGGTTTCCATGCCTCTTATATTATCTTGTCACATTTATTTGTGTTCTTAGTTAGGTTGACCTATGGAATAACCATGGATAATTAGAATATATATATATATATATATATATATATATATATATATATATATGAGGTACTGGTTAGTATTTGATCATCATATTGTGAATTCTGCTCTCATTGCATTGTTATGAAGGTTTTCCCTTGAAGTGACTCAGTTATATTTATTAAGTAGTATTCTCATCTATCAATTATTATTGTGGATCTATATATTTTGTGCTTATTTTTATGATATTATACTTTATTGTGTGAGCATATAAGTAATTTTCTTATAAGTGGTATCAGATCTTCAATTTAGGTAAGTTTTTATAATGGATTTTTTCTTTAGATCTAGTGTTTTGTGTCTCATGTGAGTTAAAGAATTAAAAGAAAAACATAACTTATGATCTCAAAAGAATTTAATTTTTACATCACTAAAGTATTGTTTGAATGTTGTTTTGAAAAAAATAGTTAAAAAAATTTGAATTTTTTAACCTTGTTTAAATTAGCAATCATTGGATTTAGTTCTATGAGATGATTATAATAATATATCCTACCAATACACTTTTTGGGCTTAAAATTTTCACCCTCGTGCACATTATTAGTCATTGGGTTCATCTTGGTGAGGCAATATAAATGGCATCATTTATTGATATACATTTTTAAAGGTTGAATCCCTCCTAGGTTTTGTGTATGGTTAGTCCTAACACTCATGGATGTAGGAAAGGGAAAGAAAATTCTAAAAATACTCACAAAGAAAACATGGATCTAGAATTTTTGATCCATGTATGTTAGATGTGGTTTAACAAATTTAATTAGTATTGCATAGCATGGTGTAGAAAGATGATCTCAATGAGGTTAAATAATACATCATGGTGATGAGAGGGGAAGTAAATGGCTTGTGGGATCAATTACAATAATTAACAAGGCAATTTTCCAAATTTATAGCTTAGTCCTTGTAAAATAACCCTCCACCACTCTAGTTTGGTTCTCCTCCAAACAATCACACCACCAATCCAGGTTTGAAGCTGATGTTGGAAAAAGTGGACTTGTGCAAGTTTGATGGTACTGATCCACTCACATAGATCACTCAAACTAAAAAATTATAATTGATCTACATTAGATTCTATATTTACAAAATTGGGTCATGGCCTCTCTATATCTAGAAGCTGACTAGTTCATTTAGTATCAATATTTGTGTGATCAAAATAAAAATAATAGTCTCCTTATTTCTATATTTGTATTTTATGAAGATTTTATAGTCCACTATCATAATAATGTCTAAGAAAACTAATGCAACCAGCTAGCTAAATTATGCCAAATAGGGATTATATTAATGAATTTTATAGTCTTTCCTTATGTGTGGCATACATCACTAAGGAAAATTTGACTGGATTATTTTAGGGTGGCCTAAAAGATAACATATAAGTGAAGGTTCACATGTTTATTATCTAAATCCATCCCAATGGCACACATGGTAGAGTAAAAATAACTGATCAAATGATGACCTTTCACTAATGTCCTTAGATTTTGTTTCCAAGCACCATTTCTCCCTCAGGTTACCATATTGGCCCCTAATAATTTGAGGATAAGCATACAAAATGTATTTGTTTTGGCTATGATAGTAAATCGAGCCAAGGACATCATTGTGCTAAAAATAAGTTATTTTACATTGAAGGAACCAATGAGGATGATGAGACTTTAGGTGCAAGTTTGGATGAACCTGAGGATGAATTTTAAGATTCTCAACCTAATATTTCTTGTCATGCACTTTTAGTTATTATTACTCCTCAAACTCTTAAGGTGGAGGGTTTCCTCAAGAAACATAAGGTGAATGTGTTGATTGACTCTGGGAGTACGCACAACTTCATCAAAGGTAAGTTGGCTAATTGTTTGATTTGTTTTATTTACTTAGCTCTATAATTTAAGGTCATGATTGTAGATTATGGTATCATCAATTTTTGGGAAAATGCCATAGTATTAATATTTATATGGGAGACTAACTATAAGATTATCCTATTTTTACTATTTCCATGGGAGGGGATGACATTATTTTTGGAGTGTAATGGATCACCACTCTGGGCACTATTAAAATGATTTTCCAAAAACTATTCATAAACTTCAACTCATAAGGTAGGACATTTAAACTGCATGGATTATAGGCTAAATATATAAAAAAAAGTTAGTTACCATTAGATGATGAATATTATCAAAAAAGATGATGAAATATTTGTGGTACATTTTATTTCCATAGAGGTTCAAAAAACCAGAGTATAACTTTCTTAATTTATAAATGGTTTTGGATGACCATTTTTTTATTTTTGGTGACATGCCAAATGGACTACTAGCAATCTGAGCACATGATCATGTCATCAAACTACTTCTCAAAGGTATACCACCCAACATCAGACCCTATAGGTATCCCTATGCATAGAAGAGTGAGATTAAAAATATGGTACAATAGATGCTGGAGGAAATAAATATCTGACACAAGTAAAGTGAATATTACTCTTTAGTGGTCATGGTGTGGAAGAAAGATGACATTTGGAGGATGTGCCTAGATTACATATAACTCAACAAGTACATCATCAGATATATGTTTCCTATTCTAGTAATTAAGGATTTTCTAAATCAATTGCATGGTGTTATTTATTTTATAAAGCTATATATTGACTCTATATATCATTATATTCAAATCCACAAAGAGGACATACCTAAAACAACTTTCAAAACTTATAAATGCCATTATGGTCATGCCTTTTGGTCTCACAAATGCACCATCTACATTTCAAAGTTTGATGAATACTATTTTTAGGAAATTTTTGAGAAATTTTGTGTTGGTGTTTTTTGATGACATCCTCATTTACAACAAAAATGAGAAGACCATTTAAAGCATGGGAAATAGGTACTCTCAGTTACAGAATAAAATTAACTTTATTCCAACCTTACAAATGTGATTTTAGCATTTGAGAGGTGGAGTAATTGGGTAATATTATTTCATATGAATGAGTGTAAATTGATCCTAAAAGTATCCAAGTGATGATGGAGTGGTAGGTTCCTAAGACCCTCAATAACCTCTAGGAATTTTGAGGGCTAATTGGTTACTATAGCAAGTTTATCAAAAATTATGGTAGTATCATATCCCCATTCACATATTTGTTAAAGAAAGACTCTTTCTAGTGGACTGATATAACCACTAAGGCATTTGAAAAGTTTAAAATGGCTATGTGCACCACTCTAGTTTTGACTACTCCTAATTTTTATAAATTTTTTGTTATTGATTGTGATGCATCAGGATATGGCATGGGGTTGTACTCATGAAATAAGGTAGACCTATTTCATTTGAGAGTTATCAATTAAATGGAAATAATAGGCTCAAGCCAATCTATGAGAAAGAGATGGATATTTTACATGTAGTCAAGTAATATGTTTAACCCTAAAATATAGATATTGGAGAATCTAAGGTTAAATAGGGAAGAGATAACCTAGGGTATATGGATGGTAGACTATCTCTAAATTAGGATAATTATTGACATAACTCAAATAAACATATACCAAATTTATTATCTTGAGATTCTATGAATAAAAATTACAACTATGCTAGATATTATAATAACAAGTAAAAATAAGATACTTAGCTAGTTTTGATACTAATATAGATTTAAATATTGAACAAGTAGAAAGTGTAATAGATTTGGATTCTTGAATAGTCACTTGATTATAAAAATTATACCTTTGTAGCTACAGACACTTGCATCAACCTTAGATGATTACGTCAATGCTACTATCTAACTTGGATGTAAGTGTCCAATATAAAATACCTACTTAAATAAGATGCAAGTACCTAGATGATTTTGGGTTTTTACTCACCTTCACTTTGGTGCATTCAGATTTGGGTCATGGAATATCACTCCTTGTCAAATAACAAAACCCTGGTTCTTCATCTTCATATTAGCTATGATAAAAATGGGGTAATAAGCATATAGTGTCAAAATTCCATAAATACCCCTCTTTAAGAGAACTACCTACATAGATAATAGTTTGAATAGGGCCTTAGATTTATGTATATTTCCCCTACATGTTGTCTTGTGTGTGAATCATGCAATGTGTGATAAGGAAGTATAACAGTGACCTAGCTTATAACTTATCAAATATAGCTATTAGGCTACTCCTTCAATACTTAATACATATAGATATGTTATACCTATCATTGATATGGAAATAAGATAAAATAGGGAATATTTTGATCACTTAAGTGCTTGATAGAATATTTTTGATAATTTTTCTTAGTCTCTTTAGGTATTTTCTAGGTTAGGAATGAATGAGGGTTAATATTATATTTATACCGATCCTTTTGGAAAAAATATCAAATTAAAGCACTTAAGATGACCATAAGAATATGTTTCATGCAAATTGGATGACTCTAGAGCACTAGACAGTTGTGCTATGGTAGGGCACTTGCATCAACACAAACATCTGATTGGGTCACAAAGGTACACAGTAAAAAAGTAGGTATAGGTATATAACTTCTATAAGTGGAAGATAATCATGTTTATAACATTATAGGCAAGATAGAAGGTCTAATTAATAAGAATAACATTGGTCAGACTAAGATGTAATCAATTAGGAATAAAGAGATAGTATATGCAAGCCTTTTGGTGGTGGGAGAGGTCTAAAAGATGAAGGTACATCCATGATATGTATTTTCCATGTGTACAAGATTGAGGTGATATATAATATAGAAACAATGTTTACATTCCCCCCCCATTTAATCTAGTAATGAAATTGTTAGTTTAGAGTAAAATTAATGTGTACCTAGGTTTGTGTAATACACCTTATATTTTCTCAAGTCTAACTTGAGTGCTTTGTTTGTGACTAAAATATAACCAAGAACATGTTACAACATATAATTATTGTGTATAATCTAAAAATGAAAGTATTTAAATGATTAAAATTGAAATAGAGCAAGGTTTAGTAGTACACTTGTGTACCGATGAAACTATCTTTCATTTTGGAAATTTTATTTGAAATTTGAATCATTATGAATCAATGAAATTAAGAGTAGGAAACATATAAATATATAAAGTGTGTGTGTGTGTGTGTGTGTGTGTGTGTGTGTGTGTGTGTACACACACACACACACACACACACACACACACACACACACACACACACACTTTATAGATTTATATGTTTCCTATTATTAATTTCATTGATTGATAATGATACAAATTTCAAATGAAATTTCCAAAATTCAAGATAGTTTCATTGATATATATTATTGTAGTATATTAGCTCAATATAGTCTATAAAATTCCAACCTAGTGGGTGATGACAGTCCCTGAAAAATGTTTTAAATCTAAGAATTAATTTGACTTTGTAATATTAGGTACACAATACATAACATATGAAAATTAGATATGTCTCATGCTAAAACTATGTATAAAAATGGTACCAATGTAAACTACCATAAATGTGTATCAAAATCATATATCTATGTAATTTGGCCAATTTAGAAATTATGTAAGTTTGGATAACATTATTTATAGAGCATGCCCCCACTATATATGGAGAAATATGAAAAATTATATAAGTGATAATGTGGAGGGCATGTTCCCCAAACATGCACCCACTATAATTTGGGTATGTTGCATACTGAGTAAGTGTGAAGAACATGTTACAAAACATGCCTCCACTATATATTTTAAACTATGACCAATGCATAATTCATAACTCTATGTCATGCTCCCACTAATATTCCCCCCTTTTGATGTGATTAAATATATAAAATTGTAGTTACCTTAACTTAAAAGGATAAGATAACCATGTGATCTATTAATGTACAATGTAACATATAAAAGGAACATGTCTAGGTATATGAATCATTGAAGTATGAAAAATATTATCACACCAAGTCCAAAAATGCATGATGTGAATGATGGAAATATGTAGATAGTAATATTACAAGATCAATAAGAAAATAAATCATACTCATAAGATCACTCAAGAGAAATTCAAAAGGAAATGATCCAAGGAGACCTCAAACAAGGGGCATGTTCAAATACTTCATAATTTGAGAGATATGACTTACTCAAATTTACAAAAATTAAGAAATGACATATTCAAATGTCAAAATACAACAAAAATGACATATTAAAATGTCAAAGAGGAAAATAAAGGCATGGGGGACACAAAATAAGGATCATATTCAAATGATCAAACAAGGAAGATAATAACAAGGCAAGACACTTAAGTTCACACATGAAATCATAAGAAACTAACATAAACATAACATATTGGTCTTTGGATATGTGTGTTAGAAAAAAAATCAAGTAAATAGCATATCAAGTACACTTCAAAATATATAATAATGAATAAAGGCATGTATAAGTACATATATGAGCTCAAACATGATACTTTAAAATTACCATAAAATGATATTATTGAGATGTATCATGATAATAAAGGTGGATGCCCCTAACATCTTGGTGATTTGAGTAGAGGGAAAAAACAAAAGCCAAAAGTGCAAGGATCATGCATTTGTGTATGCTTGAATCACACTTAAAATATACATGGAACACATACATATTGTAAATATTGATATTCCATTGACCAATATGAAACTAAAAACATATATGCCAAGGAGATAATAAAATATGTAGATGAATTTTTTTTTGAATTTTTAAAGTTTTTTTTATTTTTTTGGTATTTTTGGAATATGTGAAAGGAAAAAATTTATCCTATGATCACATCCAAAGGATAGTCATAGATATCTCCCCATTATGAACCTGGTGCAATAAACTGGTGACACTGATGAGGAGCATACATAGGTGTGATATCTATCACTATAGTATTTGTGATGCTCTACATATGTAAAATAATACTTTGTGGTTGTGAAGTAAGAGGGGTAAGGGTAGGGGTTCTTAGAACCCATAATTGAGTATTCCATGGTTTCTTTAGATTAGTAGTAATAGGAACATGTGTATGTGCTATGGATATCTACATATAGTGCATAGTAGATACTAGAGCCTTGATGTAATGGTATCTCAAGTACTGGCCACTTGGTAAATGGAATTTCATATTACTTACCCTTTTATGAGAGATTAAACTTAGGAGGTTTTATAATTAACTTCTTGGGTATCAATTTCTCTTGCCTAAGAGGATGTTCATATGGAATTTTAGGAATTATAATTACCCAATTAGCGTGAATGTATTTAACACATATATGCACTATAAAAGGTATTACTTAAAGTGCATGTAGCCAAGGTCATACAAATAATATATCAAAGACACCCATGGAGTGTATAACTAAGAATGTAGTAACCAAAAGGGTGGGACCTACCTATAGAGGTAAGTATTCTCACCAAGACCTTATTGTGAGGTCTCATCAAATAATCTAACTGATCTGATCAAAGGATGTAAATCATAATTTGTATAGAAAAAATGTGTAAGTAATGTCATGGTATAAATATTTTTGATTTCACCATTATCAATCATAATAATTTATATATTCTAGTGGTCAAGGTATGATCAAATTAATAAAGAATTAAGATATGAGTCATCATCCCTAATCTCACTATCATTGAAAGTAATAAAAGGTATTTGAACCATAGAAGGTGTATGTTGCATCTAAGTACTGATAATCCCATCTTATGGGTTCTCATAATGAGATGGAGAAGGGTGCACATTATATGCCATTTTCACTTCTTAATATTTATTTGAATGATCTTTCAAAAGGTTTTTAAATATTTTCTATTTGTGGTAGTCACTAGGTTATTGACCTAATTCCTTTTGGAGGATCATTAAATGTAATATTTTTATCATCGAGGGGTCCTAGATCTTATTATTCAAGGTGAAACATCTTTTCATAAAATGCCTAGTGCCTTGGTGATAGTCATAACAAACATTCACATCATGCCATTTGGGTAGAGATGTACTCATATCAACCTCTATAGGATGAGGGAGAGATATAAGATTACACTCTACAAGCCCTAAGAGTAATGAAGTGAGAAACTTAGGCAAGCGTATAAACTATCTTCATGGTGTGTTGGTTAACACAATTTGATTAGGTTTTTGTGACACCACATTAATTGTGGTAGTTATTTATTTTTTAAGATCATGAGGTTTAACCTTATAACTCAATTTGATAGTAGACTTGGTATTAGGTTTAGATGTAGCTAGTGTATTTGCTACATACTTAAGTTTATTCAATGAGATAAGTTTCATTTCACGATTGTGAATAGTGTGGCACAAGTCGTAAAAATTTCTAAACTTTTTGAAAATAATAGAATCATGTAAAGGATCAAGCAAAATTTGCTTGAAATTATCCTGAATCTCTTTATCTGCCATGAGATTGGTCATTTTAGATAGCATTATCTTGTATCTCAAGACATACTCATTAATAGGTTCATTTGTTACTTGTTTGACCTTTGAAATTTGGGCATATGGAACTTTTTTGGTAATGTTTATATATAAGTGTGCCAAAAATTTATCTGTAATGCTTTTAATGTTGTTGACTGGTTGAGTTGGTAATTCATAGAACCACCTTAAAACATAGTCCTTGAGGCTCTTTGGAAATAGTTTGGTTAGAAGTTTATCATTAGAGAAGTAATCAAGGCATGCCACATAAAAGGATAAAATATGCTATTAAAGGTCACCCTTTTCATCATAAATTGTGAACTTAGGTGCAACAAAACCATTTGTCAAGGGGTGAAAAGATATCTCTAGTGTAAGAGGATTATGCGACACCTCTTGTGAATCAACAACATAATGTGATTTCATAGAGTTTTTAAAAAAAATTTGTAACCTTATTTTGAAAAATTTGTATGGTTTGGACAAGAGATTTCACCTCTTGTTATTTTAGATTGGACAAATGAAAATTCACCAAAGGAGGTGTACCCATAGGTTGGGTAGATATAGGAATGAAACTGGTATTTAAATTGAAGTATTCTAGTTTCCCATGTAATATGTGGTAATAGTAGTTTTAGGGAATAAATGCTAAAACACATATCTTATGCCCCCATTAGAAGTATGAAGCAATAATGTACTCAAAGGAGGGTTTTTATCTTATGGGGATGACCCATAACTTGAATAAATTGATCAATAGATGGATCTGTGTGTGCATATATGATTTTTGATTTTTTAGTTTATAATATGGTTCTTAAGATTTCATCAAGATATTTAGGGTTTTGAAGAATACACTTAAAAAACAATGCAATTACTTGTACTTGCTCATGATCTCTTTGTTCATGTTCAATAGTTTCATTAGAATCATGGTTTTTAATTATCATAATCTTCTTCTATAGTAACCTCATAAATAGGTTTTTCATCCTTAACATTGGTATCATCATGATCCATAGGATTTAATTCTTAAATGGTTTTAGACATCGCTATATGTGTTCAATAGGCACACTTTCCAATCTAGGGCTATGCCTAACTACTTTCAAAATAATATAATCAAGAAATGAAAAAGTATAAAAGTATGAAATCCTAACTTACTAAAAAATCTAATCATAAAAATTTATATTCATATGAATTAGGTTCACCAAATATTCAATCCTAAAATCTAGATATGGGGGAATTTAAGGTTAAAGGGGGAAGAAATAGCCTAGGGTATAAAAATGGTAGATTATCTCTAAATCATGCCAATTATTTATAAAACTTAGATAAAAATATACTAAATTTATTATTCTTAGATGCTATGAATATAAAGTATAAATATGATTGATATTGAAATAATAATGAAAAATAAGATACTTAGCTAGTTCTTATGTTAATAAAGACATGGATTTGGAATAGGTAGAAAGTGGATTGGATATGGATTTTGGAACAATCACTTGATTCTAAAAAAGTATACCTCTATATCCATGGATAATTATATCGACCTTAGATGATTATGTTGATGTTACTTTCTGACTTAGATGTAGGTGCCTAATATGAAATACCTACTTAAAAATGATGCAACCACATAGATGATTCTATTTTTTTCATCACCTTCATTTTAGTGCATTAAAATCTAGGTCATGGGCTATTTTTCCTTGTCAAATAGAAAAAACCTAGTTCTTCATCTTCATATTGGTTACAAGAAAATGAGTTAGTGGTCACACAATGTTAAGCTACCCCAAATACCCTTATGTTATTGAGTGCTACCTACATAGTCAATACTTCTAAGAGGGCCTTAGACTTATGTAATTCTACCTAATTTGTTGGCTTGTGTGTGAATCATGTAATGTATGATAATTAAGTACAATAATGACCTAGCTTGTAACTTGGAAAATATATCTCTTGGGATGATCTTTTAGTAATTCAGATCTATAGATGTGTTATCCCTATGATTGATATGGAAATAAGAGAAAATAGGGAAGATTTTGATCACTTGAGCACTTGATATAATGTTTTTGATAAGTTTCCTTAGTCTCTTTAGGTATTTTCTAAGTTAGGAATGAGTGAAGATTACTATTATATTTATACGAATCCTTTGGAGAATTTATCACATTAAAGTACTTAGGTTGACCATGGGAATACATTTAATTTTAAAATTAGATGAATTTAGGGCACTGGAAACTTTCATTAAGGTAGGACACTTACACCAATGTAATTTTTTGACTTAGACACAAGTTTATAAGTAGTAAAAAAGTAGGTACCAGTCCAAAACTTGTAGATGTGGAATATAAGTAGGTTTATAACATTCTACGTAAGATAGAAGGTTTGATTTATTATAATAATATTAGTCAGACTAAAAGGTAAGAAATTAGGCATATAGAGATAGTGTATATGAGCCTTTTGGTAGTGGGAGAGGTTTATAAGTTGAAGGTACATTGATGATATGTATTAGCCAAGTGTACAATACTGAGGTGATATAAAATCTATAAATAGTGTTTACACAATGGATACCTTATCTAATGGGTCATAAATTTTAGTTAAAGATTGATCATGATATGCTCAACTATTTTTTGGAAAAATAATTTTCTTTTGAATAACAACAAAAATGGTTGACTAAAATATTAGGATATGATTTTGAAATATTCTATAAGAAAGGAAAATAAAATGTGTTGGTAGATGCACTATCCTAGAGGGATGAATTAATTGAGATGTTCTATACACAATGATTATTTAGTAAGAATATTGGTTAGAGGAATCAAGATTAGAATGGGATAATGAAACTGCTATGCATGATTTGATTCAAAATCTTTAGCAAGGTTTTGGGGGATCTAAAAAAATTACATGGAAGGGGAATATATTATAGTATTTAAATAGATTATAACTTTGTAATAATTCTCTCCTCAAACGTAAAATCTTTTAGGCACTTCATGCATTTCTAATAGATACCACTCATGATTTTTGAAAACATATCATAGAATTAAACAATATTTCTTTTGGAAAGGACTCAAGGGGGATATCTAGAAACATGTGGTTATATGCATGGTATATCAATAAACAAAAGTGAATCCATTAAGACTCCTATTATTTTTCAGCCTTTATCCATCCCTAATTAGTATTGGGATGAGGTTTTCATGGATTTCATTACCAGGTTATTATGATTTGAAGGTAAAAATGTTATTATGGTAATTGTGGATCAACTCACCAAGTATGCTCATTTTTCCTTATCACAGCCATTTATTTCAAGTATAATAGCTTCTGATTTTATCAATACAAGTCATAAATTTCATGTTACTCCAAAGATCATTATAAGTGATCGAGATCCCATATTTACTAGTAATTTTTACATTGCATTATTTACATGTTTGGGCACCCAGTTGGCTCATAGCTCATCCTATCATCCTCAATTTAAGGGAAAAATAGAGGTAGTCAATAAATGTATAGAAGGGTATATTGATTTTTTTTGTTTTTAGTAAACATTATGAATAGGTTCATTAGCTTCCACTTGCTTAATGGTGGTATGATACATCTATTCATAGTTTATCCAAAATGTCTCTCTTTGTGGCCTTGTATGGATATAACTAATCATCCATCACTTCAACATTGAAGGTCCATATAAAGGTTCAATCTACTAAGGAACACATTCATAATAAATAGGAGGTACTCTCTAGTTTATGATAAAAATTAGCAATGGCACATAATTGAATGAATGAACAAGTGGATCAAGACCATAGTGAATGACATTTTGACATAGGTGATTGGGTCTTTGTATGATTAAAACCATATAAGTAGATATATATTAAGCAATAGAAAAAGGATAATAATTTATCTACTAAGTATTATGACCCTTATTAGATCTTGTATAAAATTGGTGGTGTGGTTACAAGCTAGAATTCGCCTAGTCACTTGCATACATATAGTATTCCATGTATTTTGACTAAAGAAGGTAATTAGACACAAAGTGTATAATCAAATTGAGTTACTTGAATTTGATGAAGAAGGTAGGGTTGCCTTAGAGCCTAAATAGATCCTTCAAATACACAATAAACAACTATGAACTAGAGCGATTAAAGAGTATTTGATCAAATGAAAGAATTTGCATTATAAATATGCAACATGGGAGGATGAAGCAATTTTATAGAAACATATAGGGTTGATTCAGTGTTGAGGACAACATTTTTTTAAAGGGGAGGGATATGTTATACCCTTAACCTATAACATGTCTACAAATATGTGTGGCTAAATTATGGCTTACATACCTAGTATATTATCTTGTCACATTTCTCTATGTTCTTAGTAAGGTTAGCATATGGAATTAAAATGACTAAGTAGAGTATATAATGGAGGTAGTGGTTAGTATTTGATTATCTTATTACGAATTTTGATCTAATTGCATTATTGTGGAGGTTTCCCCCTCAAAGTGGCTCAGTTATATTTATCAAGCATTATACTCTTCTCTCAATTATTATTTTGGCTCTATATATCATGATTTTATTTTTGTGATATTATATTCTATTGTGAAAACATCTAAGTAATTTCATTACAAAATTTTGGTTTAGTAATTAATCTTATAGATGTAACTTAGTAATTTATGTTATGTGATTTAACAAATAATAGAGTATAATTTTTATAAAAAAATAATATAAAAATATTCACCAATGATAACATTGAATGGTGATTAATTTACATTAACTACCACATTATGTTACATGTCTTGTGAAACCTCCACCTCCCAATCACTCACATGGATACCACTATGGCCTAGGATAAAGTTTGTTCTCAAGAAATTAATTGCTGGAACTTTTTGGGATTACCATAATATAATGCAAAATCACATGGATGATTGTTGAAGGTCACAACCTACTTTGAAATATCCATTTTGGGATAAAATAAGAATTTTGATTTTTATTGCCCTTAATTTTGAGAATTCATTCAAATACCAAAACAATACATGCAATATAGAAAACCAACAAATCACACATGTTCTCTTTATTTCAATCAATTACATACATAGAAAACATTATGAAAATAATTATGGAAGATAAAAATAGAATAATAAAATCATAATATTAGTTTTTCTTGATTTTTCCATGAAACTCTAACATAGAATAGAATAGAGGTAAAATTTTTCCTTGAAACCCTCACTAGAAATGCCTCAAAATAGTATGAAAACATTAAAGGCAATAAGATAAGATTTTTGTTGAAATCCCTAGATGAAAATAACACTTGCATAGTAAGGTAGAATTAAACCCTAGTTACAATAGTATAAAAGTCTTCAAAATGATATGACAACCCTTAAAAACCAACAAGAAACTCAACAAAGTCAAACCCTAGTGTATAAAAGTCAATGCTTAGGTATGGTGGGCCTAAAATGTTAACAATTAGGCACAATAATGAATAGTGACACCATAAATAGTGGCATGAATATCAACACCATGAATAGTGATGTCATGATGAAATATCACTATAGGAGAATATTTTCCTAATTTTTTGAACTATTGTAATCCCATATACATCCATAATCAACCTCTCTATATCTATGTGATGCATTTCTTCTAAATCTAAAACCTCTAGTGTAATATATGAATATAATTACCAAATGGGTTTGCATGTTTTTGTTCTTAAGCTTGTGCATGAGGGTTTTTGTCCTCTATGTAAAATATTAAAGGTACTATCCCAAATTTGCAAAATAAGGGTTTTGTAAAAGTGTTCAAATGAATGAATGATTTTCCATTTCTTTTCATTCAACCCTTTTAATAAGTACATTTTCACTCAAAAACCCTAAAAGTGTTTTAAAACACTTTTGATTATAATTACTTTTTGGCCCATTTAATTAATCATTACTTCATGGTCCACTTTAATAATAATGATTAATTGTCCTTTTTCCATGTTATTATAGAAAATTACTTTAAGATAACTTAAAATATTATTATTAAATTATTCTTTTCTTTATTTGAAAAAGGGGACATGACATACTTACATAGGGACTTGGTTGATATCATGCAATCATAGGGCCCTTTTTATCTCCTTTTTCATGTTAAATTTATATTTAAATATAAATTTTTGGGGTTTATTTCTATTTTATGCATCTTCTCAGAATGTCTCTAAGAGGTCTTAGGGTCTCACAATTTTCTAAACAGTCTTCGAGGTCCTCTATAATCATTAATATCTATCAATGTCTAAGTTAATTTTTTTTTTCATTTTATGTTTTAAAATAATTTTCATATAGTAGAGGGTAAAATTTAAGGTGGGGTTCCCTTTTGGGTGAACTGCCTCAGGGTTTTCAGGAGCCTGTAAAGGCTATTGCAGCTAAAATTGCCATTTATTGAAAATTTATAGAGTTTTAAGCCTTGAAATCACTTTAATACATAAGAGGATGAAAATTAAAAATGGGGTCCCTTTCAAGTCACCCCACCGTTGGGTCTCTTGGTTTCCATAATCATCTATACAAAAGAATTATAGGTTTTAAGCCAAAGTTTGGTTTAGAATTAATTTTATAAAGGCAACTTATTTATTTGTGTTATGAAATTTAATAAATAATAAAATATAAATTATATAAAAAAATAAAAAATAATATAAAAATATTTTTTGACTTAATAATTCATATATGGTATCAAACTATGGTCAATTTACATTGAGCACCACCTTTAAGTTGCATGGCTAGTCTAACCTCCAATGCCCAATGACTCACATTATGATTGTCATGGCCTAACAAAAGGTATACATTCAATAAATTTACCACTAACCCTTTTTGGCATAACATACTACATAATAACATGGAGGACCACCATTGAAGGTCACTGCCTACCCTATGAAAATAGGGTTTGTCCTACAAGAAAATCCTTGTGTAAAACAAAATGACCATGTACGATTAAAAATTTATAAAATTCACTCTAGGCTATAGATGGCTTGACATTTTTGGAAATAATTTTATATAAGTTTAGTAAATAATTAAATTAAATATAAAATTATTTAAATCCCAATTCTACCTCAAAAACTCTATCTAAAAATTGCTTGAAGTTATGCTAATTTTCTTAAGGAATTTAGGGCATAATGGTACTTCTAATTTAAAATTTCATAGCTTTTAAACCATGACTCCAAAAATTAATCTATGAAATGTTGTAGATTCATGGAAGAATCTAGTTTAATAATAAATTAGTTTATGGAAAATTTGGTGAGTTATAATTATTTCAAAATTTTTAGAGAGAAGACTAGCCCTTTAGGGCCTCAGGGTTTTTAAGATGTTATGAGCAATAAAAGTGAAAGTAAACAAAATATAGGCTATTGTATTATAACCAAAAAATTAGCATTTTTATCATAATATTTAAAATTTAATTAAAACATATAAATAATAAGATCCATAGTTTATTTTTGTGATCTTTCTAACAAGGGTTTAAGAAAAGCGTCATAATGTTTGTAAGCTCAACTACATGTACTTATTTATTTATTTTTCTCTACGCTTATAAACTGAAATAAATTACATTTTTCACATCTTTAAACAATCATTTTTTTAAATAAGAATGATAAGAAATGAAATATAGTCTCCAAATCCATGTTCCTAAATAAATTTACAATACTAAATCAATAAGGATCTCACCTCCCATTCATTTTTCATCATTAGGTGTCTTCCTTAGGCACCATAAATCTAAGAACTCTCAACCCAAAGCATCACATAACCAACTACAAGTTTAAAATAAAATAACATGGTTTAATATAATTAAAGGGTTTATGATACCATCAAATACACAAACATAAGAGCACAACCACCCTTATATCAATATTCAAAACCACATTCAAATCCACAAATAACACATGCGAGGCCCCGATTTTCACAATACAATTTTTTTGAATGCTCCCAGCGCGTGTATGCCCCCTGCTCCCTGCACGTGCATGGAGAATTTGAATGCTATGGGCACACAGGTGCAAGCGCAAAAATCCATCTTGATCCAGTCTGATGTTGATCTGGCGGCTGGCGTGGCAGAGTCTTTACCAGTGAATGGGGATAGGATCCTGGTCGTGGAAGGGGGTTCTTCTCCAATCATGGATTCAGAAAATGGTTTCCCTATTTTTGGGTCTGTCCCTGGGTCTAAGGGAAGAACTTATGCGAATGTGGCTATGTTTGAAGCAGAAATCCATGATGTGAAATGCCAGGCTTCTGTTGGGAGACTAAGCGAATCACCTGTAAGTGCTTTAAAACCTGTCAGGGTTAATCTTGATCCTGATACTGTTAAAGAAATCTTTGATTAGGCAGAGTACTTTTCTAAGTCTACGGCTATTTGTAGATTTCATGGCTTCTGGCCATCTCTTGCCGATTTACATGGCTGGATATCCTAGACATGGCTGCCACTAATTGATGGAAATGTTGAAATCTATCCCTGTGGTAAAGGTTTTTTTAGCTTTGTTTCACATTGCTGAGGACAGGAAGACTATTCTCTCCAATAGAAATTTCTTCTGGCAGGGTAAATACCCTCTCTTCACCAAACGGTGGCACATGGATTTCAATCCTGTAATGAAAACTTTCAACAAGATCCCTATCTGGGTTCGGCTCCCTAATCTACCATTGCATCTATGGCATGAATCGGTGTTTAAAACCATCAAAAATGCTATAGGGGAATTTTTATTCATGGACACAGAAACCAAGAGGTATTTCAGATCGACCTGTGCTTGCCTTATGGTTGAGGTGGATGTCTCTAAGGGCCTTCCTAAGGTGATTTGTCTGGATTCCCCTAGGGGATCTTGGACGCAAATGTTAGATTTTGAAGGGCTACCTTTTCGATGTAGAAAGTGTCACCTGACGGGGCATGTTGCTGCTCGGTGCACTGCAAGGAAATCCAGACCCAGAAGATCACCTTCTTGGTGGGCTGAAGCTGATCATGATCACTATATTGCAGAACAACCTGAGGAAGCTTCGACTGATTTTGAGAATGAGAATGAAAAGAGTATCTTATCTGCTTCGACGGATCAGGAGTCTCAGCTGGAGACTGTTCTTATTGAAGGTTCAATGGAGAATGGATTATGTAATCTTCCTGAACTGATTTTCAAGGAGGTGGTGGTTCCTCCCCCTGTTTTGATGGATTCTCCTAGGAGCTAGTTGTTGGCTGGTTCTCCTAAGGTTTTGGCTGAGGTTTTGTCACCTCCTGGGCTTCATGATTCTTGGCCATTTGAGGAATGGGTTGCTGAGGTAGCTAAGGTAGAGGATGGCTAGACTACTGTTAAGAGGAAAAAATCTAAGCCTCTGGTCCCTCCTCTAGATATGAAACCTCGGTCTTGTAAAAAAAATAATAACTATTAGTTATTGTTTGTCTAGCTCTTGACTGCTATTTTCAGATTACTGGTTAATCTGGTTTTACTTTTGTAGGTTCCAGGTTATTTCATTTCCTGGGTGTGCTTAAGGTTTATATCTTATCTGTTGTAAAGGGTTTTAGGGCCCCTTCAAAACCTGTTTTTACCTTAATCTAAAAAAATGAGATAGTTGGTCCTATTTTTTTAATAATATTGATTACTTATCGTGACTAGTTATGGATGATTTCATTAATTATGGATATGTACACTACACTATTGCATTAGTTGAGTTAATATTATCCATCACATAATTTTTGAATACAAGTATATGATGTTAACATGTATTAATTAACTCATGTGTATATTTTAATGTTGTGATTTTATTGGTCTAAGTATGAAATTATGTATTACTAGAATTAACTAATATGTTAAATTTAATAGATTTAGTTACCTAGGGTAGAACATTTGATGTGTGAAATGGTATGTAGGAAACATATACAGCCAAGTAATGGAAATAGGACTATGATAAATATGAGTAAACCATTGGTTTTAATGGATTATATACTCTTTAACTCCCCCCTTAGACTTTAATATAAACCTTGTGTTATCATCTAATCTAGTTGTAAGTTTGAACCTCTTTGGCCCTCTTAACATTATTGACACCCCTTAACACTATTATTGTCCTCTTTAACCTTAATTTAGATATTTTTTGAAACATATATAAGGTAATAAGGTTAAAAATATATTTAAGTAGCCTAAATTTTGTCATGAATACTTGATCATGCTTAATTTATCCCTTTTACCATTAATTGACATGTGCACTCAAGTGACACTTTGACAACTTGGATTATCCTAAACAAAAATTAATAGATTATTTTACTAAAATTACCTATAATGTCACCTAAAAAATTATATTAATACTAAAAAACCTTTATGCATATGTGTGGTCTAACTTAAACCCAATAAATAGTACCTTTTTTGAAAGGACAAGAGTGCCCAAAAACTAGTCTATCGATCTTGTCCTTCCATGAAAACATCCAAAATTACAAAAGGAAAGAATAATTTGGGTTATAATAAATATTTATAAACTATAAAAAATATTATCAATTCATTCATTAATAGAATCTTGGAAAGCTTAGCAATCCTATCATAGGAGTTGATTTATACAAGTGTGCATTGAAAAATGTTCCCTTATTCTTCCAAAATTAATTTAAATTTACTTAATTATTAATTTAATTTTATGTATCCCTAAATAATCATTATCAAGTATTTGAGCGAATTCTATATGTATTCATATAGTCAAAAGAACACAATTACATAAAACACTTAGGGGGGATAACTACATGGAACTTTGATCCCTATTTAAAGTATTGTTATTTAGGAAATGTTTAACATAGTGGGGTGTTTTAGTCTAGCACAAATCCAACCACTAACCTATTTTACTTCATTATCACATCTATTTATCTCCTTATGACACAAAGCTAGGGTTTACATCTTTAAGAAGGCACATATGGGTATCTGCATAGTTTTTATTGATAAAATCAGCTCAATAAGACCTAATTTTTAGTGTCACACCTGATCCTTCCAAAATTTATAGTTTTATGTAAAAATAAAAGATTGACTAATATGACACTAGGGATGGTTGCTCCTATCCTACTAGGTGTTCCTATCTTTTAGGGCACCCAAACTCATCTTTAGGAAGGTTCTTAGGTTTTTTTCATTAATTATATTCTTGAATTTTATTTTCTTATGCAATCAATTAAAAAATAAAAAATATAAGTATATCTAACTTTTGCATAGTTTAGCCTTGTTTGATTTTATTTTGTTTTATCTAATTCGATCACTTGTCTTTAATTTTATAGTTTATGATTATATTTAGACTATCCAACTTCACTGAATTTCATTTAAATGAATGAGGATTAAATGAAACATCAATTCAAACTTAGATAATCCATACCGAATCATAAATACATAGATTTTGTGTTTTTCAAACCCTTAAAGATTAAATCATCACTATTATAAATTCAATAGAAATTTAAAAAAATCAAAATCAATATTTGAGGTCAAATATTACATCATTGAAAAATTAGATCATTGAAAAATTAGATCAAATTAACATGAAATATCAAGTATTATAGTGTTAGTCACGTGTTTATAGATTCATATAATAATTTTGTGCCTAAAAATATCTCATATCAAGATTGGAATCCAAAATAAACTACTTATAAAACTAATGTTTCTAAAAATACACAAAAATACACTGAGAGTTCAAGTGAAATTATAAGAGAAATGATTTGAAACAAAGTGATAAAATTACCTCCTTTAAATCCTATAAGAATATAAAAATACTATTTTGCATATCATAAAATGCATGGGCATCATACAAATTCTTACTTGGATTCAAAGAAAAAAATACAAAAGATAATTGATAGTGGTGATCCTATAATAGTTACATAAATCAAGAAACCCACTCACATCATGAATGCATATTCTAAAGATACATTTTACATAAAAAATGATAATCTAGATTTAAAAAAAAAACTAGATAATAAAGATAAATTACACAAGGAATATATCAAAAAGGCAAAGTTTTTAGAAGATAATTAGTGAAAAATCAACCCAAAATTCAAGAAAAAGAAAGCTTATTAAGAATATTTCTCTCAAACGAAGGTAAAAAGTAAAATGTTCCTCAAACTTACATTGATTAAAATATGGTTGATAAGGATTCACACATGAAAGATCTAGATGAAAAATCAAGGTTAAAAAAATAACATGGTGAAAAGTAAAGGTTGCAAAAGGAACAATTCGAAAGAGACAAACTACTAAAAGAATAAATTAAAAAATAACAACTTCCAAAGTACAAATTAGAACAAGAAAAGTATACAATACCTAATGCTAACAAACATGGTTCCAAAAAATGTAATCACAAGAGCTTCTTCATACCAATAACCTTTCACTATTGCTTCTCACATAGATGGAAATCAAGGATGTCAAGGTTATGGAATTTTAGGATATGAATTTTTATTCTACTTAATTTATTATATCTCTTAGATACAAAGTTAAAATCATATAAAAATTACCACATCAACATCATGCTTAGGATAAATTTACTTAAAAATATTATTTTCTTTGAAATAATGTCATCTTAATTTTAGTGTCATTTCTCATATTACTAAATATAATGTTGTGTTTTAGAGATCATGTTAAAATAAATAAGGTCATAAATTGATAGAAACAAATATTTCATTACATTTGATAGTGAATACAAGGTAAATTATATTTCAAAAGAGGGAACATCTTTAGAACAAACACACACAAAATATAATGTCTCTAAAGTGAACATATTTTTTGATTCTGATCTACTCACATTTGACACATTTCATTTGGGAAATGTTATTCACTTAACACTCCTCATATATTATTGTGATCATTGGGTAGTTCATTTCATTTTCAAAACATTATAAAAAATCACATTTAAACACAATAGAAAAACATGAAAATTTAACTGTACATAGTTTCTAATTATTGCATCTTCTTCTTCTAATGCTTATTTTTGTGACCATTTGATGTATTCTTCTATTCCCTTGATTTTTTTTTAATTTTTGGCCTCTTGACATTCTTATTTTCACTTCTAGGTTTGGATAGTCTCAAAATAGTGTTAAATCTCACTCAACATTAACAAATATTTATTTTCATACATAGTTTTTTCTTGAATTTCTCATTTTTCCCATAGGACATAATTAACTAGAATATGACAAGAACACTAACTATTGCTATCATACTAGTTGGTATTCTCATTTTCCTCTATCTACTCAAACACTACATTTATAAAACATAGAGATATAATTCTATGTATTTCTAGATTATTCATGTGGTCTCAATATGAAACTTTTAGTTTGTCATGAAAAATATCTTATTTTTGTATACACCCTAAATTTTTCAAGCAACCACACATACCATGTCTTTTTATAGTATTTTAATAGGAGACTTCGACTAGAGAATATTATCCTTGTTCACATTTAGCCATGTCTTTTATTTTACTTATCATGGTCTTATTTCATGCTTGAGTCACCTCTTTGCTTATTATCAGTCATCCATAGCCTTCCAAATCGTCATTATTGATTAGCCATAATATATTTCCCATACTATTTTCAACCCCTCGAGTCCTGATCCTATTAGACAAGAGTTCTAGGGTTGGACTATAACACTAGACCCTAGGGTGTCCCATTTACAGTGCTCTTATCCAACTATATTGTGAGCCCCAATGGTCAGTTGTCTCACTTAATGAGTCCTATACCTTTCTTAGCTTCATCCTTAAGTTTTGTTTGTCTTTATAATTTTAGATAAATGCAAATAAAGATCCTAAATTCAAAACAAAGAGTCTCATATTTAAAGGACTTCACAAGGAATTTTATATTGGGCACTTACTACTTTGGCATAATACATAAATAAAAATTAGTCAATAGTATAACTCAACATTTTGCATCACACATAGGCTTGCATGATTGATCAAGGAAGGGCCTAGGTGAAAGTTAATTCTTTCATCTATCATGCACATTGATTATGCACATTCCCTAAATCAATTTTTAAATTTTTCTCATAATTATGATAATGAATGGACAAATTTTCAAAATTGCACATTAGCTAAAAATGTGGAAAATGATTTAATTTACAATGAAGATAATTACTATTGTTTTAATGAGGAATATGATGATACATGTGAAAGTGATAGTGAATAAAAATTAGATGCATCTTCTTCTCTCAAACCTATCTATTTTATTCCCTCTTCTAAAGAAAATAATATTGATAAATGGGAAATATACTTTTCACCTCATTCTCCTATGCACAATGCACCAAATGAATAAATTAGTCATGAACTTCTAAGATAACCTCTTATTGGTGATAATTTTCTTCCATGTGAACCTAATCTCTCTCTCTCTCTTTTGCTAATTCTATTTTTAAATTACAACAATATAAATGCAATAGAATCAAAATTAAAATGCATAGTTCAAATTATCCATCTCATGTTCTTAACTCTAATTTATCAAAAGAATGTATAAATGATATGTCTCTTACTCTTATTTCTCATATTGAAAATGATAATATTGCATACACTCCATCCATGGATAACATTGATGCACATAATATTCCAATTTCACATGATAACTTATTGCATATTAGAAAAGAATTAAATTCTTCTCTTACACCTATCCCTAGTGACAATGGAATTAACAATGAGTATGATAGTGAACATGCAAATGAATATAAAAATGAGAGTGAATATGAACAAAAATGTGATTATGATAATGCATGGAATAATGATGATTATTATGTACATAGTGAAGAAGAAAATGCATCTCATGTTTCTAACTCTTATCTCACTCCTCTCAAACATAACGCACTACCAAATGTTGTTTCTACTTTTATACATTATTCTATTTTAAATAATGCACATATTAATGATAGCATCACATCCTCTACTCAATTAGAATGTGTTTCACCAAAACATAAAGATACCAATGAATCTCCCAAGCCACCCCCTACTATAGTAGCACTTATGTTTCACTCTTCACCTAAAGAGAATGGTAGCCCACATCCCTTTACTAAGGTCCAAGTTACCATTCTCCCAAAGGTTCAAGTGAGCACACCCTCTCTCTATGATCCAATTGCTAAATGTAGCATTCTCATGGCTAAAATTATTGACAAAATTCAATGATTAAATGAACCACTTCAAGATGTTAATATACCATCCTAGGAGTTTATTTATTTGATGCATGTAGTTGGTGAATTACTAAACCTAGTACATCTCCTTACCTTGGAAAATAAGGCTTATAAGTCTTGGATAGATGATAATGATTTACATGGTAACCCTATTCCAAAGACATTTGCAAAAGCTTCATTTCCTAAGCATTTCCAAATACCATCATTGCCTCACTTAGATGGAACTAGAATCCATTTGTACACCTTCAAGCCTTTTGGAAGGCTTTATCATCTCATGTGAGTCCTTTGATTCTACTCAATTTTTTTCAGCAAACATTAGTGGGGGAGGCACATATTAGTTATTTCATCTACTCTCTATTGGTTCTTTGCACACATATAATGACTTAGAGGAGACATTTATCAAATATTACATAGCAAAAATGGGCCCCCATGTTACATATGATAAAATTGCCACATTGCATCAGAATACTTCAGAGTAAGTTAGTGATTATATCTTGTGATTCAAGATGCACATGTTAAAATTTATCTAGAAACCAATAGATTTAGAGATTCAACATATATTTATTAAGGGGCTTCATCAACCTCTCCTTGAGCATCTATTATATCAGATAGAGTCATCTTTCAAGAACTTGTGTTATATAGTTCTATCCTTGGAAAATAAATTGTGATTGATTGAGGTAAATTTAGTTGATATAATTAATCTATATATCACAATAATACCTCCATCTACAGCTCCTAGCACACAACATCCACCATGTCCTAAATAAGATAGGAGACCACAACCAAAAAAACATCTAGTTAAGAATAGAGAGCTAGTCTCTAGAGCACAACCTATATTATGCACTACAAAGAACAACAAAAAGGCACCACTATAGTTTGATTCAGATCAAAATATCCCATGTGTCATATTATTAGAAATACTTGATAGAAAGTTAATCACATTGCCTTCTACTCATCGATGAGATCCACATCTCTTAAAAAATAGCCACATCAACCCTTTTATAACTATCATCGTATCCATGGACATAGAGATAATGATTGTTATGGACTCAAAGATTCCATTAATAGATGTGTTGATAATGGCATCATAACATTCACATAGGGGGCACTGATATCTCCTCCATCATGGAACCATAGACCCCATTCATCCATGACTAAGTCATCCTAGGACATTCATTTATAAGAATCATCAGTCACTCATCATGTGAGTAATATAGGTTCCTAAGACAAAGCATCATAGAATATCTCTTATTCCACCTACTTAAAAGATTTAGAAACTAGTATAGTGACAACAACCTACATATAGTAGTGTAGTTCAAGGAATATATAGTGCAGTTACATATACATATCCAACATAGTCATAGGTACCGTAGCAAACTACCACTCTAGAGAAATATTAATGATAAATATGTTTTATGGTCCTATCTCATGTAATAACATGCTATAGTTAACTTTAAATGAACCCATCTCATAGAGTATTTCTCTTAAGAGATATTCACTATGACTAAGTTTTTTGGGACCTATTTCATGTAGAAATCCACTATGATTGAGATTAGATGATCCCCTATCATAGGTTATAGTTCCATCTCAATCTAATACTCAATCATATGCATCATAGTAGAGGTCATAAGGTGTTATTATTGCAGATAGATGAGCCTTATTCACAACACATACTTTTAGTTGCACATTCATTAAGGCCACATTTGGTATAGTCTCCATGCATAGCTATAGTTAGTGCATAATAGATAGTATCATATATAGAGCATGTTCCTACATATCATGAGTAGCATGGGCACTTGTTCAATTGGCCATCAGGGTTTAAATAGTGATATGACACACATTCATACTATCATTACTTCATAGCTTCACTTCATGGGGAAATATGGAGCCAAAGGGCTAGCCTTTGTATTATTAATCCAACTACTCAGAGGGATTGGAAACATAGTCCAAACATTGATTATCATATGCATGATTACATAGCTTCACTTAGTTGGAAATGATGGATCTAAAGGGCTAACCTTTGCATTCTTGAGCCACTCTCAGGGAAGTGATATCCATAGAATGCTATCTTACATTCCCTTATGCTAACAACTAACATTCCTAGTTCTAAAAAACCATCCCTAGCCAAACTAGCTTATCAATATCCCAATCTTAATGATATCCCATTTTACCAATCTTTAACCAATTCACTTTACCAAATCAATTTAAAAATTACAAAATAAATACAATTCTTTACTTACATACAATTCAAAATAAAAAATTAACATTACACTCAAACAATCAAATCACATCCCAAACAACATTTTACCAATATATATGTAACTTTAAAATCATTACCAAATCAACTATTTGTAATAAATCAATTGTAAAAAATATAACAATATATTTCAAATCCCATAACATAGTACACGAGTCAAAATCAAAACCAGTATCCATATATATATATAAACATTTAAAAAAACATATACATCATATCAAATACAATCAATCATGAATGGGCATCATGACCTCACTCTCTATCTCACTCTCCCCACCAGTATGAGTCCCATAATCCAATCTAGCACTCAATATCCCTATACCTCCTTGAGCTCCTAAATGCCTCTTATAACAACTCTCTCTCTCCATTAGCCAACCATGATCCTCACATAAATGTGTATAACACATCTAAAGATCTTTTTACTTATCCATAATCCTCATACTCAATGATCCAAAATTGAGTGGGGGCATCCTATGCCTATTGAGTTCAGACCTTAGCTCATCTCTCTCTCCTATTACCCTAACATATGTAGTTATCACTATACCATCCCTATCAAATAAGTGAGCATGAATATTAGCTATAACCATTGCTTGATCTATCAATCCCTCCTCCACTACATCATCAAGAACATGTCATGTGAGCTCTTAGAGTGTAAACTCAATGATGGTCTCTTAATAGTCATCATTTTCACTCCTCACCCCAACATGTGCCTCATCTTGAGTACCTCCCACTTTACCTATACATAAAGTACAACACTACATTAGATATACACTTTCAAAACAAGCAAAAAGAACAAATTTGTACACAATTCAAATGAAATTACTACTTACCTCATATCATCTGGATCGGCATATGATCCTCATACTCTAGAGTATCCCTTCCATCAATAAGATATAATGAATCCCACCAATGCCTCATCCACCATGTAGTATATGAATTTGTGGATCCAACATCATCCACATTAGGAGTGTCTATAGCCATATCCCACACATATAATGGTAATGGTGCTAGCTTTGACTTTGTAGGCCTTGCATGAGCTCTTACCTTGCTAGTGCCTGTGTACTCCTCACCCACACCCATGCTACTAGGGGTAGATATTTTGGTACCCCAAACTATCTAGTCATGTGCTCATATTAAAACTGCTTATACACTCCAACCTAATAGTCATGTATCTAACAACTGAACATCATATACCATAATTACACTCCATCCTTGGCCCACCTAAGAAATCTTTTATAAGGCCTCCATATAATGTCAACAACCACTAGTCTATCTAACACCTACCTATAATAATCCATCCTAGGAGATCAGATAACTAAAGTACTCATCCACTGCTCCCTAAATGGCTATGGAGGTACCCACTCCTCCCTCAATAATCATATCGATCATAAACTGCTATGTGCTCATAAGCCCACTAATGAAATAATGTCTCTACACTCAACCCACCACTGAATGCCTCTTATGTAAACTTGTATAGATCCTTGTATATCTGGACAAGCATAGTCCTACCCCATGAGAACATAGTACCATATACCTCCACACTACAAAAAATCTTATGCATTTTATATACAATAGACACTCCACTCCCATCCATAACAACAAATAATGCCAATAACATAACTAACCACTTATACAAGCACAAAACACTCAACTACATAATAACTAAAATAGTACATCACTATCACTCCCTCTTTTATATATACCTAAGGAAACACTAGAAAAATACAAGTACACATGATTAATAGATTAAGCACCCATGTTATCCTTTAATGTCACACCATCCACTAACTGTAAATGTAAAATGTGATACACATCCTCTAAAGTCATAGTAATATCCCCTATAAGAAGCTAAAAAGTACATGTATCTACATTCCACCTCTCACATAAAGTAGTAATCAGATACCTATCCCACTACACTATGCTTAGGTCACACACATGAACTATCATTTACCTATCTATGATAACTCTCTCATTAGTAGACAATGGTAAAAACCTCAATGTCTCAATAACCTGGCCCCTATGGAACTATCTCATCCACACCTCACCTTGAAAACACTAAAAATAACATATATATCAGTCCATAATGCTAATTTACTAAGCCAAGAAAATATAGTAGCACCTAATCAAGCAACATCTTAAAAAATAAATCTTCTAGGATAATAACACTGGATATAAGATAACAACACTATATAGGAGCACTGCAACTTAGATAACAACATTGAAACCTAGATAGTAGCACTGGATGTAGGACATGAGGATTGAAACTAGTGAAAATTTTCCTAAGACATTTAAAAAAAAAAAAAATAGGCTTCCATATAGGCAAAAATCACACATTTCAGCTACTAATCAGGGTATCATCACCACTAGCCTAAACCTGGGCTACCTACTACTCAAATCAGGTCGAGGTAGGTGCTTATCTCCTCAACATATCTCTTACTCTAGAGCTCCAAATCTTAACCTAGTTAATACACAAATGAATCAAGAATCAATCCAATTCTTATATTACCCAGATTTCTCAATCAAATAAAAATACCATTTACCCATAACTTGAACCTCATAACACCATTTTTCAAATTTTTTTATTCCAAAAAATCATGATAATGATACCTATGACATCACTCAAACTTCACTCTCTTACCACCTCATATACCTACTATGGCATGAGTATCTTTATATTTATTTTATACTTAGGCATAGACCTTGATCATCACCAATCAAAAAAAATTCCACTTTCAAAAACTAAGTTTAATCAATAAAACAACCTCTCAAGTAATTCATAACAAGCCAACCTTGTTTCTACTTATAATACTAGTCATCACTTTTGGCTCGACCTCCTCTATCACACATTTCATCCCTCTCCTAAAAAAGGGGGCATCATTCCTACTATTTTTATTTCTACACCTACCAAACATGCCCGTCCACTCTCATAGGTGGATACACCATGGTTTGTACACATCTAATAGTCAGATTATTAGATTTAACTCAGATTGGTCAAAATATATAGTGATTCAGATTACATGGGTCACTTAGCATTACTTAGGATATTCAAGGGGATATACCTTCAATTTATAGATACATAGACTATTCAAATATAGTGATTCAAATTAAATGGATTCATAATGACTTTGATATAGATTCAGACTTAGATACTAGATTTGGGGGCATATACACTACTACACGTCTCACACATATATTTTTATACAACATGACATAGTTATAAGACTAGATAGTAGACTATAGGCATAGTACAGAGCATAGTGTTTTGATCTCTAGTTTTACACATTGGGAATGGCACGATAGGTCATATCAATATTGGTTATAAATATTACCAAATTATACATATGCATCACTCACATACCAGATTTGGGGGTATAACATAGATGTTCATGTTCTTCATCATCCATGATTATACAGATGGAATGGAAAGACATGCCAATATATTCTTTCACATTAAATAGAGTTTCAAATTCAATTTATTTGTACCTATTTTATCACCAATTTGGACCATATGGTCATCTACAGTGGTTGGTACATTTCATTACCTAGACCTAGACTACATGAGTTCGTGTAGGATAGAGGATAGACATTGGTTTTAGGCTTCCAAGAATTTCCTAGTTCCAATTAAAATATTAAGAGTGGGGGAATGATATATTTTGATATTCACAATATAAAAATTATATACACACATTCCAAATTACATGAGTTTATGTGGGACAGAGGATAGACATTGGTTTTGGGCCTCCAAACATTTTTCATCTTCACTCAGATTTAGAATAGGGGAAAGCATTTCCCTCTTTCTCCATGTTACATAGATTCCACTTCTAGATTAAATATAGGGGGAATCCATTTTAGGGATTATTTCTTTCTCTAGACACTATTCATCTCTCCATCAACTTCCCTAGCTAAGAAGTGAGTTGAAACCTTTGTAGCACATTTATCTTTTTGTAGGTAGGTTCAGGTATGCATTTTATTTTATTTCTTTTACTCTAATACTTAATTTCATTACATCATTAGTATATAATGGCAATAAATGTATACACCCTAAATTGGTCAAGAAACCACACATATCATGTCTTTTCACAGTCCTTTCATAGGAGACTCTGACTAGAGAATATGAGCCTTGTTCACATTTAGCCATGTCTTTTGTTTTACTTACCATGGCATTGATTCATGCTTGAGTCACCTTTTTGCTTATTATCAGTCATATTTAGCCTTCTAAATAGTCATTCCATCTCTGCTAAACTCTATTCCCCATGTTAGTTTTACCCCCTCGGTCTTGAGCCTATAGGATAGGAGCACTAGGGTTGGACTATAGTGCTGGACCCTACAGTGTCCTATTTTTAGCACTTCTATCCAACTATATTTTGAGCCCCAATGGTTAGTTGTCTCAATTAATGAGTCCTAAACCTTGCTTAGCTTCATCTTTATGTTTTGTTTATCTTTCTAATGTCAGATAAATGTGAATAAAGCTCCCAAATTCAAAACAAAGAGTCTCCTATATAAAGGACTTCATAAGGCATTTTATATAAGGCACTTAATAATTTAGCATAGTACATAAATAAAAATTAGTCAATAGTATAACTCAACATTATTGATCACACATAGACTTGTATGTTTGATCAAGGAAGGGCCTAGGCAAAAGTTCATTCTTACATCTATCATGCACAATGATTATGCACATTCCCTAAGGGAGAACTACATTTGATCTGAAACCCTAGCTTGAGGGGTAATGTAGGTAGTAATTAAGATAGTAGGGGTTATAGATAATGAAATCATTCTTCCCCTATCCTAGTTACCCCCATTTTGCTTTTGATATATTTATTGCTTCATGTGTGTAGATACACCTAGGGTTAGAGATTAAATCAGCACTACAAGCAGCTTCATCAACAATCAAGATCTAAAATTTCATAGGTAGACTAATATAGGGACAAAAAACAAAACCTAGAAAACTCAAACCTCTATGATCAGTTTGGATAATAGTAACAGGACCTGGAATATATCACTCAACCTTAAGGAGTCCTATTTTTAGTTCTCTTATCCTTTCACTGAATGAAAGATAGATCCAGATTCCTAACATCTTTTTAGTCTTGTGCAGTAATTTTCAACCCTTGAATCATTCATTTTAGCCTATTTTTTGAGATAAGTTCATTTCTTTCCATATGAAAATAATTTTATTAAATTTAACAAAGTCTATATTTTACTATATTTTATTGGATTTTCCCCCTTATTCTAAACCCTTTATTATTTAGGAAGTAGACCCTAGTTTCCCAAAAATAATAAAATAGTTTTCAAGTTGTATTGTTCATACATGTGACATCTTTCAACAAGTGTACATTTGAAGAAATGAGAATGTATAGTTAGCTACTTTAATATATTTTTAGTCTCTTATATATTTATAACTAATTGAATTCACATTCCATAGGGGAAATTTCCTTTTATTGAGCCATTCAACTCTTTGATAGTGCACATATTTCATTGACACTTATTGCAAACTATCTAGATTAGTTTCCTTCATTCTATTTCAAAATCTTGAATCATTTCAGTTTTAGCCTTACTATTTATTAAAAATGTCAAAATATAAAAAAATCATTTATTCTTGAAAAAATATGCAAAAAAATTCAAATATTGTCAAAAATCCAAAATCAAGACATGAATATGGTTAGAAATCTAGTTACATCTTTGTAATATATTATTTATATCAAGATTAGTAGATAGCATATTATGCTTATATCACACATGAATTTCATGGGTATATATGAAATGTTGTGCAGGACATACAAACATGTGTGCATATTAAGATGTTAGACTCTCCTCTACCTAGTTAGCCTTGCTAAGTTGATGGTATATTACTAACAAGTGGTAATATGTAGGTTTTATCATTCTATGAACCCTATGTTGTTGATATTTCAATTTTATAAAAATGAATTGATGGCATTTATACCTTATATAGGGTACATGAACATGTTATTTGCTGAGATATGATCACATGACATATGTAGACATTAGATTATTTTTTTATAGATTTATGTTCCATTGATATTACTTACTTTTAAATAGTATATTACAACTTTAATTTTCTATTATTTTGGCCCTTGGCCCTTGCGTGACTTTATTTTCTTGATACATCTCTATAAAATATTGTGTGATGTGTGACATTTAAACATGTCCTTGATTTTTCCCTTGGCCCTATGTGTGGTGTGTGATGTTTGGACATGTCCTTATTTTGGCCCTTAACCCTATGTGTGTGTGAAATTTTAACATGTCCCTTGTTTACAATATTCATCATGTCTATGCATGTTCTTTAGTACATTTGAACATATCCTTGTTTCTATCCCTTGGTCCATAAATGTCAACTTTATATCATTTTTACTTGTTTTGGGTGTGATTATTGAGCTTGATAAGTTTGATAAGTGCCATGATCCATATAAAACACTCCTAACATACTAACATATTAATTCCATGAGTTTCAATGATATGTTCTAAGGCCTTACCTCTAATGTTCTATGCACAAATTCAAATCTTACTATGTGTTTTATCAAAATTTGGGAGCTATAATAATGGTAGAACCTAATAAAACTTAGAATTATACATATATTCAATAAATGACACAAATTGATTTAAAACTTGCTTAATTTAGAAACTTACTAAATATGGAAAGTGTAAGAGAGAAAATATAATTTAGCTAGAAAACTAAGACACAAGATGGTTCTAGATATGAGATTGATAGGCTAACTTTGTTGACTATATACAAACCATGAATAATAAATAACAAGGTTCTTGGATAGAATCACAATTATTAGGTAAGGTAGGGGTGTATTGTTATCCCTAGGGTGCACCAATGTTCAGTAAAAGATCAAGATCCTAGTATTTTTGGGATTTATGTGCCTTCACCTATTTCTTCTATAGAATTTGTAGGAGCTTCATATTTGCTTCGATTACCATTATATAATTGATTTTCCACTTTAAAACCCTATCTTAATATATAAGAATATAAAATGTAATTATGCAGTAAAAAGGGTTTAGTGGTTAAAGTTGTTTTTGACATCAACAATCCCTATGTTGAGCATTGACTACATACCAATATTATGAAGAGGGATCAAAATCCATGTAGTTTTCTCATGTTATGGTGGTGTGTGTGAAATTGGTGAAAAATTCTAAACATTGACGTAATTCGAGTGTGATTAAGTGATTTAATCATGACTTGTGACCTTGGAGGTGTATCAAAACTTTAAGCTCAAGTCTACTAGGGATGTATGTGATCAAAATTGGGAGAAACAAGGTATTTTATCTCAATATTCAATTATAATTCTGGTGCTTTTATATGTGGAATCCTCATGTATAAATTGATTTTAAATGTGCTTATATAGTAGTATTTTTGGAATTCCTTTAGATGGGGCTTGCTAAAACTTATGTGATGACACTTACGCAACTTTTAATTTTTTAAAATAGTTTTTAGTTAGTGGAAGGATAATTTATGATAGGGTATAAAATATTAGGGTGCATTGTTGTCCCAATGGGGCACTCTTGTCCTAAGGAAAATAAAAGTTGACTTGAAGGTATACATCAATCTAGGCATGAGCCTAGGTTGGTAAGTAAGATAGATGGTGATACTCTAAAGTTATTTAGGATGTTTGAAGGAGTGAGTCACCATACCAAAAATGAAGGAAAGTGATCAAAAGGAACTAGAATAGGTCATGATATAAGTGTGTCAAAAGGGTGATCAAAAGTGCACAATTTTAGCCTAAATCTTAATTTATGTGTCTACATTTTCTCCCATTTTATTCTAATAATGTAAAAAAGTCAAAGTTCTAGATTAAAATGAAAAAGTGATACCTAAACTTACCTATGAAGTGTAGTCTTGAGTGTAGGCCACAATGCTTAACTGTGCTTCATAGAAACTTGCAATGAAACATGTGTAAAAGTAGTCTTTAATTAAGGTGAAAATCAAGAAGTAAAGACAAGAAAAATTATATATCTAATAACAAGGAATGAATAATCTTAATTGTGTAAGTGATTTTTTTTAATGGTGAAAAAAGTGACTATAAGGGCCCCTTTGAGATTTAATTCTTTTGGAAAAGCTTGGATTAGATTGTGCATTGCCAAATCCTCATTGATTAGGAGAGTTTGCTTAAGAAATCGATGTATGCTTGACTCCATCATTGCATACTCAAATTAGTGAAATATCTTGGATCCATGTATTAATGCCAATAGAGTGTTATGGTATAAAAATTATTGCAAAAATGGTGTAAAAAGGGGTGAACCAACCACTACAGATGGAATATGGCTCATTTTTGGTTAAAAATTAGTGCAAATAATTTGTGTAATCTAGGTATCATGTATACAACATGGATAATGAAAATTTTTACCATTCCATTTATGGAATTGGTGGAAAAACTAAGCAAGGAGGAAGCCATGTGCCATGCATATACCCCAAATATGATATCTAATGTATAAAGATTTTGTGACTTAGTAATAATAACTAAAATTCTAAGTAAAAAACTATGTATAACCTATAACACATACCATACATGATTCCCCCAATCTAATAAAATATGATTATACTATTAGAATTGAGATTGTGAACCTATTACAAACTAATTTGGACTACCTGATATTTTGATAAATTATGGAATTGACTATTTTCTAAACTAAGGGATAATAGTGCCCTATTTGGACAATAATGAGATGCACGCTTATATATTTGGAGTGCTCATGTCCAAACTACTTATCTGAGTGTTTTATGAGTATGCTCTATTATCCACTACATGAAGACTACAAATTTTTACTTGTGTCTATCTATGAATTATATTGAATGGGATTAGTATCTAAGATAAACCACTATGCATGTCCCATCTTTTAAGGTGAGTTGTTGAGCCTACATAATTTTTTAACTAAAAATAAAAATTTATATGACATATGTTATGTAACATATGTCAATATGAGTAGTGGTGATAACATGGAGAATCATGACATCATCATATAGATAAAATGAGTATAATGGTAATGTGAAATACATGTAGTAATAAACATACATAGTGTGAATGTCAAGATATATGTTAGCAAGTAGACATGTAGATAAGAGATTAAAAATTAGTATTAGAATTTGAATATAACTACTTGGGGAGGGATGCATGATATCCATCATGTCATCAAAAACTATGAGGATGCATTATATCCATCATGACATCAAAATCTGAGAAAACTAATCAAACAAGAAATCAAGTGTCATGGCCATGATGCACACAAACACACAGTACATAGAGAACACATAAGGCATGAAAATGGAATAACAATGGACCAAATATAATATAAATGTTCAAATTTCACTTAGACACATAGAATCAAACATAATGACATGTTCAAATGTCCTCACACACATGAAAAATAAATAATGAAGGCTTAGATCAATACAAAGATGTATTCAAATGTCCTCAAGTAAATAAACACACAAAGGGACATGTTTAAATGTCTTCACATGAATAGAATAATCAAATGAAGGCTTAGATCCACACACAATGACATATTCAAAGGTCCTCAAGTGAAGAAGCACACACAAGACATGAAACAAGAAAGGAAGCATGAAAATCATGCATGTATATATTTAATTAATCAACATAAGTAATTTAGAACATGATTAGATTTAAAAAATTATATAAATAATAGTATATAAATGTGTTAATACATGTGACATATTGACAAATGGAATATATTGAAAAAACTAAGTTGTGATCAATAAAGTAAAGTGATAAAAAGATGAAAATCATGTTTGATATTCACCCAATGACCTTGATGATATGTATAAAAGTTTTAAAAGGCATGTTTAGGGTATGGGACTGATAAATGATATCCTATGCTCACTGGGACAACAATGGGGGAATATACAATAGAGCAATGCACTCTTATATAATTGGGCATTATCGTCTAATTAGAATTTCTATGTCTGAGACTATAAGTAACCTATAACTAAGTCTAGGGATGGCAACCTGTGTTCCCTATAATCATTCATGTTCACTTGTGAAGCATATATGACATAAAAATTGGATAAAAGTAATTACTAAATATTATACACAAATCAACTGATGTAAATGAACTAAACATATTAGAAGTTTTATGTCTGATACTATAAATAACCTATAATTGAGTCTAGGGATGGCAACCTGTATGCCCTATAATCATTCATGTTCACTTGTGAAGCATATATGACATAAAAATTGGATAAAAGTAATTACTAAATATTATACACAAATTAACTGATGTAAATGAACTAAACATAAGCATGCATAGGTCTTGATTTAATATTTTTATGGAATATCTTATTTTTTATATTTTTGCATATATGAACTAAGAAATAATAAATATACTAATAGATAATTCCCTTAAGAGTCTTACCATTAATAGATCGTATTGAACAAATGAATGGTGACCATTGTGAATGAAAAGTATCATGCCACTGTGTAGGATCATTATCATTGCAATATTCATATTCTACCTAATCAATATCATCAAGATCATACAAATACGTGATTTTATAATCACCATAATATTAATTTTGAACTTTTGGAATTCCACTCTTATCTTCTTTTGATTCTAGATATGTAAAACCAACTACCCCATATTATGGTATTGACCTTTCTTATTTCTAGGTTTTAATATGTACTATATCCTTTGCCTTTATTGTTATTCCATTACTTTTATCTATTTATATACTATCTAAAAATAATATTTCTTTTTTTTTGTTCTTATTTTAAAGAAACTTTATCTTCTCTTGAAACTATGATCATGGCACTTTCATGTGTAAATGTGACATGGTTATGATCTTTATCCATTTTATCTCCCATTGTTATAATCCATGATCTTCCTAATTTGACATTATATTGGACTAAACTAGGGATAGGAGTGTAGTGATTATATAATTTAGGGTTTCATGTTGTCCTTAGGGTGCACTAGTGTCTTGTAAAAGATTCAGATCCTGATATTTTGGTTTCTATGTGCCTTCACTTTTTTATTTTATAGACTGTGTAGGATGTTCTAATTCAATTTGATGACCACTATTTAAATAATTTTCCACTTGAAATCTATAGGTCAATAGATAAGATGAAAAAATGCAATCATGGATTAAAAAAGGGTTAGAGGTTAAATTTTATCTTTACCTCAACACCCCTTATGTTTAGTGATTCCTACATATCAATACTCTGAAGTTGGATCAAAATCCATATATTTCTCACATCTTATGGTGGTGTGTGTGAAATTGTGAAATCATGGTGTTATTAAATGATTTAATTATGACTTGTGACCTTCGAGGTCTATTCAAACTATATCTTAAAACTACTATAGTTGTATGTGACTATAGTTGGGAGAAATAGGGAATTTTATCTCAACGTGTAATAATAATTCTAGTGTTTTCTATATGGAATCCTTTTGTGTTCAAAATGATTTGAAATGTGCTTATATAGTAGTATTTTGGGAATTCCTTTAGAAGGGGATTTATAGAAATTATGGGTTGATCCTTACATAACTTTAAATTTTGGAAACTAACTGATAGTTGGTATGAGGACAAATTATATTAGGGTAGACAATAGTGGGGTGCACTATTGTCCCAATGGGGTGCTCTTTTCCTAAGGGAAATAAGAGCTTAGCTAAAGGTATGAATCAATTTGGGCATGATCCTCAGATACTAGGAAAGATATATGGAGACATCATAAAGTGATTTGAGATGTTTTAAGGAGTGACTCATAATGCATAAAGTGAAGGAAAATGGTCAAAAGTCCCTAAAATACGTCATGAGTGAAGTGTGTCAAAAGGGTGATAATAAAAACAAAATTTTAGATTAAATATTAATTTATGTGTCTACATTATGCTAACACTTTTCCATATGGTATAATTTTCAATGATAACATCTTACTACACATGTTTTGAGTTTATTTTTATTTTGATATGAGTGAATTTTCAAGGAAAATTACCTCACCTAAAAATGGGGGAATTTAAGTGAGTTTCTCATGCATTATATAAACCATTTTCAAAGAGAAATTATAGTTTCAAAGTTTCAAAATAAAATTTTCAAAGTTTTAAGCTGAAAATTTAGTTATCAACACATATTATGGGGAAATATGCTGTGCATATGCACTCCTACTTCTAATTTAAAGGAACATTCACATACACTTTCAAATTCTATAATTATAATGGAGTTATGATACAATTTATGCCACTTTTTTAGCTATGAACATGATAGGAGCATGGGTGTATTCCATTATCTTGTGATCAAGATATACCAAGACATTACAAATATTTTAAAATTAAATATACAAGTCATCTACAATGATTTATTCAATTTAGTTGCATAGTGCATGACTTGGGGTCACTAATCACTCCAACATTATGTGTGTAAATCCACTATGAGTCCATCTTGTTTACATCTTGGGGTTATAAATATGGGTTCAAAAAATTAATCTAACCAATCGACAAAAAATAAAATATTCACTTCAAAATAGAAAATAAAAGTTGGGGTTTGATCACCCCCAATTTTATCCAATGGTTTGGCTAAGGAACCATCTTCTCCAAGTGCTTCATGGGAAGCACCAATTATCCAATTATTTAAGGAGTCATCATCACCAAACAAAGTGACCTTTTTTAACATTGATGTCATACATATAGGTGTATTAATTCCACACCCTCTTTTTAATTTTTCAAATTAATTAATTAAAAATAATTTTAATTAAGCAAATGTCATTTCAATTTAAAAATTTTCAAAGTTCAATTAAAGTTTCAAATGTTCAAGTTCAATTTTCAAATTTTAATTTTCAAAGGAAAAAAATTATTACATGTGTTTTGAAGGGTTTTCCAAACTATATGGTGCCTTGCATGATTGAAGTATGCATCTCAAAAATAAAGTGTGTCTTACACACTAAGGTATGGATTTCCATTAATCTAGTAATTTCATTTATAAGATAAATGGGAGAAAATGTAGTAACATAAATTTGATCATGAATAATTGATCATGTTTATTTTATCCATTTTTACCATTAATTGACATGTGCACTCAATTGACACTTACTTCACCAACTTGGACTATCCTAAGCACAAAATAAGACCTTATTTCATTACAAGGCCCTCTATTATCACCTAAAGAAATGCTATTACTAATAAAAACACCTTTACTCATACATATGATCTAGATTATAAAAAAAAAGGTACCTTTCCTAAAAGGATAAGAATGCCAAATAAGATAGGAATGACTTGTGTTCCTTTCCTATTTGTCGATCTTATCCTTTTATGTAAACAACCAAAATTAAAAAAGGAAATAATCCTTATGGTTGGCCTAAATATTTATAAAATCCCCAAATAGTATTTTTCCTTCTTAAATAACTATAAAAGCATAACCAATTCATTTATTAAGATAAGCTTGGGAATATTAACAATGCTATCACAAGAGCCAACTTATACAAGTGCACATTAAATGGAATTTCCATTATTCTCCCCAAATTAGTTTCAAATAACTTTAAGCAATCATGAGCCAAGCTTAAATTTATTTTTATGTACCCCTATCCAAGGATGATAAAGTATTGAAGCCAATTATAGATGCATTAACATAGTCAAAAGAACATAATCACATAAAGCACTTATGTGGGAAAATTACATGTATGTTTGATCCCTCTTCATATTATTAGTATGTAAGAAATGCTCAACACAGTGGGGTGTTGAGGTATAAAACAACTCCCATTGCTAACGCAATTTCCTCCTTAACACATTTGTTTATCTCTTTATGGTATAAACATAGAGTTTATAGCAACTTCAAGAAGACACATACAAGTCTCTGCAGAATTTTTAATGATCAAATCAATGTAATAAGACCTAATTTTCACTATCACACCCAATTTTAATGATGCTCAATCCTATCCTACTAGGAATTAATATCCTTGATGGCACTCAATATAATGTTTTATAAGGTTCATAGATTTTTTGTATTATTTCTATTCCTACATTATGTTTTTGTATGTAGTCATGTGATGAATCAAAAATCTAAGTATATCTCCCTTTTTTCATAGTTTATCCTTGTTCATTTCTATCTTGTTTTGTCTATTTCAGTCACTTATATTTAGTTTTATTTTTTAGGACTATATTTATAATATCTTTGATATATTCCATTTATATATATTAAGATTAATTATAATATTAATTCAAATTCAGATAAAACATATAGATTATTGTCACCACTTTCAAAACTAAAATGGAAAGTTGGACCCTTATTTGTAAATGGATGTAATGTGGTTTAGAGGTAATTGTGTATGAGTTTAAGACCCCTCATGACCAAGGAATGGGTGAATACTTTTATGGAGTACTGTTCAAGTCTAATGAAAACCCATGTGCCCGTTTATGGTATGTAGAAGAGAGATCATAATGAGGGATGGATAAGTATTGATTTCCCACATGGGTGTGTAAGGAGAGTAAATTCTAGGGAGGGATTTTGAGAGGGGCCAAGGGAAGGTAAGGGGAAAATGTCACCTTCATATTAGACATTAGATTTGAATGAATTGGATATAATATCATGGTAATCCTTCTTTAGAGGAATATTTTTGATCATTTGTAATTTGAGATTGGATGAGAGTTAGAAAAAGAAGAGGAGAATCTTAGAGGAAGAGTTTAGATAAGAGGAGGATAACTAGTTTTCAAGGATCATATAAGGTTTCTTGAGTATATACAAGAGGTGGAGCCAAGGTATGATTTTGTATCACCTAAATTATTATAAATTTAATTATGTTTATAATTAACATTCTCCCTCCTCTTATTTTTAAATTTTCAAGAGGTGTAGGGCCATTTGGATTACCCTCTTTCTTTGTTTTATTTCCATGGATTATACCAATGGCCACCACATGGTTCTATTTCCCATTTGAGTATGGAGATGTAATATTACTTATTTATTTTTGGTCATTTTACACCCATTTTCTTGAATTAAAATGATAAAGATATGTTTCACAAATAGACTGATATTTTTTTCATTATTTGTGCGTTCATATGTAGGGTTTGTAGAAAGGAACAAATTTCCAAGTCCTCATAGAAGATCCTAAGCATGGTGTTTGGGAAAAAATAAACCATCATGTTTATAAGGTCCAATCATGGAAGGTATATAGGTTTGAGCAAGGGAATGAATCCAAGGTCCTCCTTCTCCCACCCTCATAGTGTGGAGAGCAGAAATCCTCATCCACAATGGGTGAGTGAGTAGATTTGTTATGTTAAGGATATTAGTGTGTCTTTTGAGTGTTTTTTTAATTTGATTTGGTAAATAACCTATTTTTATAGGGATAAAATAACTATGAAAGTGTTATAAATAAATATTAATAGGCCAAAAAATGGATGAACAATAAAAATAATAAAAACTAATAGAATACTGAAAGTAGGGAAAAAAAATTTATAAAAAGATCAGGAGGGGACCTCTAGTGTTTCCTTCTCTTCCTTATATTTATTTTCTAAAAATACCTCACTTTATCTTATATATATTTTCCATTGTATGATTTTTAGGTCTTTTTGCACCATTGCTTGGGAGAATCATACACAACCTCTTCTGGCCTTGAACCTATATGGGTGTTTACTTGATAGGGGTCAATTTAGGGGAACTAGATGGGGGGGGTCCATAAAATTTGAAAACTATTTGAAAAGGGTCCAATTAAGCTTAATGGATAAGACAAAGGATTGAACATTCAAGTTAGATTGCATGTGAAGGGCATTATACTCTTGTCTAAGACTAGCTAGGGTCAAATCGACATCCTACACCCTGTTGTTGAATTTGTCAAGTTGTTACTTATTATTTTTTAGCTCCTCAACTAGAAGGAATTTTACCTTCTTGATGGACTCTATGGAAATTCCCTCATCTAGGAAGATTGGCTTGGGTTTGGGAATAAAAAGCTTAAGAGGAAGGTCTTTGACAGATTTTTTAGATAGACTAAATTGGGGAGTACTAACAGATGGGTGGTAAGACCTTGAGGTGGATCTTTTGAGTGTTAATACTTCTTAGTATCATATTTTTCCTTTGATGTATTTGGGTTTGTGCTTTGGTTGAGCTATAAATCTTATTTTTTCATATGAGTATATTTGAGATACATAGTTTTCCTAGTTATGTGTGTTGCCTAGCTAGTAACCACCAACTTGTGTAACTATATCATTCAAATTCCAACCTTTGGTGACACATATGTTTATAGATTGGATTATTAGGCTAGAGAGTGCCTATGAAAACCTCCTAATCATGGAAACATGATGGGAGGTGATCCCATCCTTAGCTTGGTCTCATGAAACACTTAGAGGTTTCATGGAGTAATTTCCTAATTTTTTAGGCCCTTGCTATGTAATTGAAGTGAAAAATTATCTTGAATATAATTTATTCCATTTAATTTATGACTAATCATTATTCATGTGAAAGGAAAAATAAATAATTTAGTTGTAGTGAATAGAGACTTTTATGCTTTCATTGTCATCAAATATTGGTTGAATAAAATAAGAATGAAATGTAACTATTATTTTTTTGGTTGGAAAAAATCATAAATATTTTTGGGATATTTTAATTATCTATATTTTTACCTTATATCAGAAATAAATGATTGTATATTTTCAAAAAATTTGTATTGTAAATATTTTTTTATGCCCAAAAGGGATAAATGCACTATTACAATTATTATGGAATATTAAGTGTCCATATTTTTTCTAAATTTAATATCATTATAAAATAAAGTTAATCTAAGTCCTAACATAATTTATAGTTAATTATAAGGCCTCATAGTTAAGTTTTTAGGAATTTTCTTAGTTTAGTTGCTATAAATTTATATATTTCCTTTGTAAATTGCTCTTACTTCCCATGATTTTAAAGAACCAAAAATGAGGTATTAAGGTGAAAAAAAAAAGTAATGAAATTGGTAAAAATTAGGACCTAATGCCACTAGTTTCATAATTTTTGGGTTCTTGGTTTTTTGGATATGAATTTTTGAATGTGGCACTCTATAGGGTAATTTTTAAAAACACAAGGCCTTGGAAAGGTAATTTTACCCTTTTATATGGTAGGTAAAAATAAAGGGCTGATAGTCACCTTTGTGACTACATAGCAAGGGTGAAAGTACTTAAGGGGTTTGGTATGATATGTGTTTTAAGCCCTTAGACTGATGATAGGTTGGGTTATTGTGCTTAAATTTACATGTGAGAGAAATTGGTAACTTTTCATTTTAAATCCCCCAACAAAAAAAAATTAACCCTCATCGATCAACACATGTTGACCACCTCTAAGCTAACTCCCACCTAATCTTCCATAACAAGGGATATTAAATTAATTTTATTTTAATTTTAATGTTATTTTATTAAAAACTAATATATTATAATTTTTTATGTGTGGAAAATGTTTTATTATTAATAAATTTATTTATTATGTTTAATATGAATTTTCATTAAGACTCTTTCCTAAAGTTTAAACCTACAAATGAATTGTTAAACTAGAACCTTGACAAATAATTATCCTTTTTTTATAAAGCTGACTGTGGCTACTTGGTTACCTATAGGTAAGGGAATCCAAAAGGGAACCCACACCCCATCAATTTTTATTATCTTCAACATGAAATGATTTTTATGTCTTGAGATGACATATTTTTATAGATATGACCTTTTTTTCAACAAAGTTAGTTTAGACCTTTTTCAACTTAATATGCCAATTTTTTTTTATAGTGATTACAGATACCTAAAGACGTAAAGGTGGGGGAATAAAAAGGGAACACCCCATAAATACTTCATCCCCTTCTACATGAAAGTGGTCTCAAGAGTTGAAGCTTCACAATTCACAATATTTAGATCTTTTGTTCTTGATAGGTCCTATTTATCTTGTTTGATGGTTGTAAGATCTTGGAAACACTTAGAAGGGTTAAACCAAAATGGGATCCCAATTTATTTTCTATCCTTTTTCATTTGAAAAAAATTGCAACCTAAAAAAATGTTTGAAAATAAATTTAATTTAAACTTGCCTTGACAATCATTAATGGTTGTCATGGAGCTTGAAACTCCCATAGACATTTTTAAGAACTATAGAAATTAATAACGAGGTAGAATAATTATATGGATATGGGTACCTATGAAATTATACTAAAACCACATGTATTGAATAAAATTTTCAATCTAAATATAAAACATGAAAAATACTAAAAATCTTGGAGGCTCTATTAATGATAGTCATCCAAGGTTGAGGAAGGAGAGGAAAGATGACTATGGAAAATTCATCCCCCAAAATATCCTTCCCCAATTTAAACATATGAATTTGTGAATTAATTGATAATTTTGATACTTTATTGACCTCTATAAGGTTTTCTAGGGTTACCTTGTCTTTGATTAGATCTGATGGTCAGGATGGTTAGATCTGATGACGGAGATGGCTTGCTCCATCCTTAAGGGGCTTATTTGAGATATTTTAGACCCTTTTGGAGGTCATATGGATACTATATGACATTTGGTTGATAAGTTTCCTTAAATTTGACTTAAAGTTATAAATTATATTTAATTATGACTTAAGTGTGAATCGAGCCCTATGATTAGCTAGATTCGCTTGGAGACATTTTTGAGCATTAAAAAGAGTTAGATGGTATAGTTTGAGCCAGTGATTAATCAAATACACCTCATATTAATTTAATGTCCTTTTTTTCTTAGTTATGTGGGGCTAACTTGGTTCACTTAGATATTTATAAGCTTGCTTATAATATGTAGGATAATTTGAGTGAGTGGGGTTGACATGGTTGCATAGTGATAATGCGAACACTTGTGTATTTACATCCATGAAATTTAGGCATGTGAGTTTTTTGGGATGATCTGTGTGTCTCATGTAAAAAATATGGATAGCCAATGGTAAATTCAATTGTCTAGGATGTGCATAATACATTCTAAAAAATAATATACCTATTTTGTGTGGATTCAATAATGTCAATTTTGGGCATAACAACACAAGGGAAATATATTCACAAGAATTTTAAACACAAAGGCTATAATAATAGTTAAATTTACATGTTTAATAAAAATTAATCATTTTAATTTTATTACCATAATATGGGGATATTTGAATTAGCCAAGCCCTACAATAAAGCACCAGATTCAAATAGATGATTCAATATAAACACAATGTTGGGTATAAGTGGCATCGAGATATTACCACTCTTAAAATACTACACAAGGGCCAAAGACAAAGGGATTTTAACACACCAGTAAAACTCATTAAAAAAGGTAATACAAAACATGGTAAAAATCCAAAAAAAATAATAATAAAAAAGGTCATGAGACCCAACAATTGCATCATGACAACCACAATATATTTTCAACAAAATAAAAAATACATGGGAAATAAAATAAAATAATTTAAGTCACACATGCAAGGATTTCATGTCTAGGGTCCTACCTTATGTCCAATAGTATGAAGAACATATCCATCCTCACTTTAAGCTTATCCCCTCAAACACAAATATTAAAATTACCAAATCACCCAAGCTAAATTATTGAAATGGAAGAAACATAATGAAACAATTTAGTCCCTCACAATGGAATAAATCTCTTACTTATAGAAAACAATCCCAAAATATTACCTAATTAAAAATTTACATGTGCCCCTCTCCTCTCCCAAGACTTGCTCCTGAAGTTTTCCTCACCAAAAAATCTACCTGAAAATAAATAAATATATATTATAAGTCACATGGGCACCATGCCATTTTAACACTTTCATTTAATCTCATTTACACATCATATAATCTATCTTAAACTAAGGCATTAATGAGGGTCAAAGACACTCAAAAGTTAACAAGATGCCAAAAATATATTCCCTAGTCTATCTATTGAGTTGATAATCATAATTAATCACCTAGGAAAGTCAAAACTTTCCAATACCCATCCATAAATGTCCTTTGTTCTCAAAATCTAAATTTTCCAAGTGGCCATTCATTAGTGAACCCCAAACAATATCCAAAACTATTATAGAATATTCTAAGAGTTAAGGATCACATGAGAAGAGGTTGGAAATAAAAATAAATATATTATAATTTTTCAAAATTATAAATTGACATATTTAATAAATCAAACAATATTAAGCAAGATATAAACACATTTAACACTCCAGGGTAATAAAAGGTTAATAGATGATTCATGTAATTAAAGTTACTTCACTTGGTCTCCCTATAGTCTTTCACATCATCATGCACATAAAATTTGTTTATCCTAGGATATCAAAATTTATTGAACTTGAAACAATATCAAGTAACATGTATAAACACATAATGCAGACATAAAAACATCACAAGGATCATATATCTCAACATATCATGCGAAGAAAATACAAATGTCTATGTCTCTAGTTTTTTAAAGAACATGATATCAATGTAAGTATACAATAAAAAAAATTAAATATGAAAGGTATAAATTGGGCCTTACTCTCTAAATTCATAGATTGTTCCATGCAAACCTATAATGAACATGTCACAATCAATGTCCATATGTGAAATGCAATATTAAATGAATTAGATAAATGGGAACTTATAAATTTGAAGGGAAATGAGGGAATAAACCTATAAATAGATGAACCATGTTACACTATGATATGTTTGTGATGATGCCTCTTTATAAATCATTATTGAATGTTCTTCTTATAAACACCTAAATTTGGTACAAGCATGTCCTTTAAGTCATTTATTGAAACTTTGTATGCATAGAATATTGACAATGAATGAGGTATATATTAGCATATTACACTTGAGTATTTTTATCTATTTTAGTATATAATTTTGTCTTTTAGTCATTTGTCTCACCATTTGGTCATGAGGATACCCAAATTTGCTTCTTTATCCTTTTGACAAGTCCATAGTAATTGAGCAAAACTGGCATGCGATCTTTTTTATTTAGTGTGGACTTATCTAATCATAGATTCAAATTTCCTTTGATTCTTATTTATATCAATTGGGTATTATATTGGGTTGAATTTTATGTGACAATAGATCCAAAATTTAAAATCATAAAATATATAAATACAATGTTTATCTAGGACATTAAGGACAATTCTACTCACTATCAAGAAGCTACCAAAAGATTTTCTTGTTTTGTCTATAGGTTTTCTAAAATTATGTTTGAGGTAGAATTATAATCATAATTATGCCAAGATTAAAATAGGAGAAAAAACATGTATAATTTCATTCACCATTCCACACATGCACACAAGTGGGAGAACTACATTTGAGTTTGAGCCCTCTTTGAACTATTGGCAATTTAGTGCAATGCTTGGGCATTCAATAGGGATTGACGAAGGGGAGTCTAACTCAATCCATTTGAACTGATTCCACCCCATTTGATTAAAATTTGGTTTGTGTATAGGAAACTAGGGTTTTATTATTATAAGTACATCATGAAATATTATAGGTCTAAAAATGTGTCCAAGGTCATAATTATCACTTTATAGATAGTAAAATAATAAGTTTGACATCACAGTCAACTAGGATAAGTTTGTAGTCAATGACTCAAATGCATTGTTTTGTCATCTACCTAAATTGATTGTGTTTAGGGCTATATTATACTTCTACCTCTTTTAGACTTATGCTTTCTCTATCTTTTGATGTTAGTCACCTATCACAATCAACTAGGATAAGTTTGTAGTCAATGAACTCCAATGCACTATCATATTGTCCACTTACAATGGCCCTGTCTAGATTCCATTTTTGGTTCTATCCCTAGTATTTAACATTTTAAGTCAAATATTTTTCTAATTTTCACTATCAAATAGTCAAAATAGTCAACATAAATCTATGTGGAAACTAAGTACATATATTTTTATTACTTTTAGAAAATAACAACTTTCCATATTTAACATCTTATCAAAATCTAAATTATTGATCAATGTATATCTTTAGAATTATAATATTTTATAGTTTTAAACCTATTATAACAAAAAATAAATTATTTGTTTTAATAAAAAATAGGGTAAAATATACTAGTGAACTTGAACATTTATTTTTGAGCCTCTTCTTTCTAATTTCATTTTTTAATTTCAATTTCATTTTTTTATATGTTTTACTAGAAACTACGTTTTGATAATTTTGAAACTTATATGATATGTCATTATAGGCAATATGTTCATTAGTTTGACTTGATCTATGGTGTTATGGGTAATACTGAATAATCAATCCATTAGATAATCTATTCATATATTTTAGTTTCCATGTACCTCATGATATATCAAAAATTCTTGGGATTATTTTTTCATCCATAGAAAGCCTTTGATATTTTTTTGCCTTTGATCTTTTTTCCTTGTAGTGTACCAGTAAATGATTAGCATCATACAGTTACTCTCAACTTACCCTAGATAAGGGATAGTATGGTTATAGGAATGATGAAATCCTTTGTAGTTAGTTAATTTTTGGTCGTGCTCACTTTTTACAACTTGGATAGTATAACTAAGATCCTATAAAGTAAACACACCATGACTAATCACACCTTTTGACATTGTTTCTACTATGGCATGATCGATTATTTGTTATAAATAAGTATAATAATTGTCAAATTTTATATATTTTGGGTTAAAAATATATAATGTCTTCCAAATATGAAATTTCCAATGGTGTTTACCCTTTAAATTTAATATTATCTAGCAATGCTACACTATTTAATATTCTATAAGAATATTACACATTATGCTTATGATAATTAATGGACTAATGATCATACTTGTGTAATATATAATGCTTATCCACTAATCAAGAAAATGATTTTGATAGAGATGACTATGATTATGAAAATTAAGATGAATGGTACAATAGAGAATAATATAATTAAGAGGAAAATAATCTAACTAATTTATAAATTGTAAAACTAATTCGTCCATTATATTCCTCTTTTCATAAATCAGAAGAAAAAAGGCATATTGATAATTAATACCTCTTCTCTCTTAATATATCATAAAGATTAAAATATGAAAAATAAATAGTTAGTGCACCTTGTTTATCTTTTAAATTCTTTTTTACATTACATCACATTAATCAATAAAAGTTACAAAATCATAACCCTTGTATATAAATACAAAATGATATAAGTGAATGTGTCAACCCTTCTTTCTCTACAACTTATAGATGATAGACATGCATGTGATATTTCATATTCTCTTCTAAAAAAGATACATGATATACATGCACATGATATTACATATTTTCCTCTAGACATAGATAATGATATATATGATTATGATAATTTCTCTCATTCCTTGGAAATAATAGATAATGTTATAAATGACACTCTTTCTCATTATATTTATTTATCAAAAGATGAAAAATAATTTTAATTACAAACACAAAGTCCCATTATTATTTTAGATGTGCAAAATAATGATCATGAAAATCTTTGAAAAAATATTCATGATAATATTCCTATATCCATAGAATGCAAATCTTCTGATAATAGTCATTATGATGTTTTCTCTCCTCTCCTAAGTCAATAGAGTCCAATAAAAAGCAAGATGATGTTTTTACTCTTATTAAAAATAATAAGTTAAGTAATGATTCCCAAAATTTTCTTGATTTTGTCTTAGAATGTAACATTAAACCATCTAATAACATTTTTCATGATCCTATCATGCCAATGTTTCAAATGGATATCAATTAGAATCCATGAGTGAGCCTTTCCAAACCACTACTATTCCTACTAGTCATATTGTATCTATGATGCATGCTTTTAATAAACTCCATAAGAAATTCTTAATATTACTTTACAAACTAGATCATGTTATTGTAATATCAAAGATAATGTTATCTTAAGATAACCCTTTATATAATATTTTTTTGAACATCCATTTCCAATTTTTTTTTTATGCCTACACTACCTTTACTTAATGGTTGTGGGTATCCTTATACTCATTTGACTCAATATAGCGTTTCTTTCAAATAATGGAGAAATTATGAACATATTTTACTAAATTATTTCCATATATGTCTCATAAGAGATGATTCATAATGGTTTTATAGTTTACGTAGTCAATTTTTATATAACTTCAAAAAGTTAGATGTTGCATTCTTATTAGATTATCATAAGCACATGGTACCTAATATCACATTAGAACATATACCAAGTTTGAGTTTTTTTATGATGATATTATTGAATATTACATCTTATGGGTCTAAATTACTTTTCATTATCTAACTTACCAACCCTCAGACTTGTAAAAAACATTTGTCTCTAGTAGTAGTCTTTTATCTCCACTAAAAATATAGCCAAGCATAAAATTTATACCTATTTTTATAGATTATACATGGATGTATTAAAATATGTAGGTGATGTAAATTATGCAACACTAAAATATAAGGAGCCAGGATCATCTTCTCTTGAGAAAAAAGTTATCAATAAATAATTCAATTTAGGTTCAAAATATAAAAGAAAGAATGTAATTAAATCCATCCATAAGATAGATAATTCAATGGAAACAACTAAGATCAAGGAATAAAAATTCAAGGTATTCAATAAATGGAAATAATTATTTTTCACATCATAACCTACAATAAGTAAACCTACTCACAATAAGAACAAACCATTACAAATTGATAGATTTAGATATCAACCATATGATATTCTACATACATTATTGGATGATAAGCTAGTCACTCTCCCTCTTAATTATTATCATTATCCTCATCATAGTGAGTAAAAAAAGGCAGGTCATTTTTCACCTATCATGGTACTAATGGACACTAACAGATGACTATTATGTATTGTGAGAAAAGATTACACAACTTTTTGATAAAGGGATTATTACATTTCAAAGCAATAGAATCAAAAATAAAGATACAAAGATCCATGATAATAACACATCTCCATTTACACAAAAATGAATACCAAAGCCAAAGAATCTAAATTTAGATTAGGAATATGAACATGTATTGCATAATTAAAAAATGTCACAAAATATCAACAATATCATATAAAAGTATCACACATAATTATTATAGGTTTAGAGAAATGTATTGAGTATCACAAGACAAATCTGAATGTCAATAATTATGACGAAAAATTTATATTCCCATCCACATGGTCAACTTATTAAATAGTTTTCAATTAAATTAAACATACATAAGTTAATAGATAAAAATTAAAATATCATTAACACATTTAATTTTCAAGAAAATATTAAAATATATCAATATTTTATGTAATAAATATCATGACATGATCTAACCTATCTAACTACAATACAAATATCAAGCACATGTATATGAGTCCAATATAAGAATAAATATAATAAATACCATATATATATCAAATGTTTTAAAAGTAAAATATCACTAATTAATGGCTTCATTTATTTATATATCTCCATCTCCATATAGTAATATTTGTCTATGTGAAGAGGAAGCTCCAATATCAACTATAAACAATCTCAAGTGAGATCAACACCTTTGCTCATGGTCCTCACATACATCCAATCATGCATATAGAGTAGTGTGCTCATGTTGCAGCTGTACATAATCTTGATAAAAATTATAGACTAGATCCTTTGATGGAGTAAGAAAGGGCATCTAATATCTAGTGAGATCCACCCTCAACTTTTCATGCTCAATTATAACCACATCTCTCATCTATTACATCATCATGATTTTTTGCTATTGTAACATGGGCTAAAATAGATATAACTCCCTGATAAAAAAGAAGAGGGGCATAATCACTTACAATGTCTATAACATGCTTTAATAATCCATGTGGGACCACTTTACCAAGCACATGTTATGTGAAGACTTTTAGGGATGTGTCTAAAATGACCTACGAAACTCATCATCCCTTACAAAATCAACAAATATGTGAAATAAATACTGATATTATCAAGATAAATAAAATTATATACAAACTAAAAAATAAAAATATAATCAGTCATAAGAGGAGATTGAGGTCTAATTATTACTACACCATCTTCATCTATGTCACCCTCTATCATAGGAACATCATCTACTATAATAGGAAATAAAATAGCCATCGATGAGATAACCACCACATGTATAAGTTATTGTATAACCATCATCATTTGCATTCACTATCGAAATAACTAGATCCACACCCAATAGTGGGATGGGATCCATGTCCATATATTTTAGTAATCCAATATCCCACTAATTTATTTGATCCCTCATGGATCATATTCACACATATGTTACTAGAGGCACATCTTATAGAATACTAAATTATCTAGTAATATGCTCAAACTAGAAGTAGTGATGTACCTCATGAAATCTATCATGTAACCAAAAACTCACTCAAATGTGTTTTAACTACACTCTACCCTCTAACCACCCTCCATAACCCATGTAGGTCTGACACAATGTTTCCTAAAAAATATTGATCAAGTATACGATGACAATCTATTGTCCTATTTCTCATCATGTATGGTGTACCCACCCATATCTCCATGTAAATTTGAGGATGAACCTATCTTCCATGAGGAATCCCCAAAGGATGGATAGTTGTAATTTTCTCATAGTCTTAAAAATTTAGAAGTGTGACTGAGCCTAAACCTCCTCCAAAACCCTCTTAGGAAAAGTTGTGAATGTTCTTATATGAGTGGGCCAACATAGTGTGACCCCAAGAATATCTCATGTTGTGATCCTCAATGTGATGAAAAATATATGAATTTGGTATGGAATAAGAACCCCACTAATATCAAATTCAATAAATGATTATAGTAAGGCATAAATTAAAATTTTAAAGTTTGAAACATTCACCAACATAATCTTTGATAATAACATAGTTGCATCACTAGGCCGAGCACCTTGAGCATATCTAGTCATGTATAAGTGAGCCTAAGTAATGTGGTATTGCCTAGTAACATATTGTAAGGTCATTTAATGAAAAAATATGGGTAACCACATGATCCTCCAAACATCTTATAAAGTCATAATCATCTCCCCCATCAAGAGCCAAAAGGTACAAGTGTTTGAGTTCCATTTCCCAACCAAGACAATCATCATATGCATACCATATGACATCAACTCTAACCACCCAACATACTTAAGACTAGATATGTATAGTGTAGATCTATCATCATTATTAAAAATTACATCTTAAACTATCTCCATCATATGGACATGATGAAACTCTCTGGCTCTCATATCCTCCTACAACCACAAGTTCATAAAAAATAACAATTAGTAATATCATATACAAATTCGATCAAATTAATCCAAAGCATAAAATCTAGTAACACATATTTTTTTTTATGAATTCAAATGCATATAGGCACATAAATTTTTAGATGAATCTAGAGACATCTAGATAGGTCAGAGGATGAGTACACATCTAAGAAAATAGGTATGTAGACAAATTTCTGCTAGAACTAAACAACTCTAGTAGGGTCTAGGTAGGATTGCCTTGGAGTGGGGATGACCGAAAAAATCTCAAAAAAAAAAGAAAAAAAATACATAAAAAATATTAATTTATCAAATTTTATATATGTCAAAATTTGAGTTATTTTTACTTACCAAGTGGTGTGTTCTTAGACTATAAGCTGGCCTCAACCTATTCAAACCATGTCAACCTTGACAATCTCCTCTATGGCATCTTGTCTCTCTCAGAGTTAAAAAATCATAAAGTATCAATGTGTAAAATAAGTAAAAAATTATTTTTCAACCAACCTATTTATATGAGTTAACTTTTGCTTTTTCAAAAATTTAAAAATTTTCTAAACAAACTCTCCAAAACTTGTGCATGTGATATCTCAATTAGTACATATCAAAACCACTTCCTATAAGTTGCATTGGAACATACATAATATGATATTCCACATGATATTATTTTCATAATTCTAATAAAATTTTTCTAAAATTTTAAATTTTTTGCTTACTTATATGCAATATCTCTTGCATATTTGTTGGCCTTTGGCAAACTTTTCAAATACAATAATTATCAATATAAGGTTAAAAAATGCTAAATCAAAATCATTAAATCAATAAATATTTAAAAAAAATTTATTTCAAACCATATACCTTATTATTTCAATATAACATAGTTGATTATCTAATTCCTTCCATCTAAAGGTGGGAATGCATCAAGTTAATTACAAAATATATGTCAACACATTATGTATGATTTATATTATTTCTAACTAGCCTTACACTACATATTTGTGATAGATTTATTATAGAGTCATACTTAGTAAAATAAATATTGTAGGAATATGAGAGGCATATGCACTCATCAAAAAAAAAATTCAAATTATAAATTCATTCACACTCAAATGCATATGTATGAAAATATGCAAACAATTTACAAGAACAAAGATAAAAATTGTGAATATAAATAACAATGCAACATATATATGCATAACATCATATATCATTGGCACATATTCAAGGGGCATGATATTTATTGATGCTCAAGATTATTCATAGATCAAAATTTCATAATTCAAAGTTTCAAAGTAACAAAATTAAAAAAATAATGATACTTGTTCACACACATGTTTCATAGTTCAAAGTTACAATTCAAAGGCAAAATATTAACTTCAATCCAAATCTATGAGTAATGTGGTCATGATGGGGGAAAAAATATTCTTCATTCTCTTTTGATCATTCAAATTAGAATCTAGATCCATCTATAATGGTGTGATTTGATATGTTTTAGGTGATGTAAATTTGAGTGTAGTGACACTCAATGACCTTGGAATCACTTCTGATGAATCCATGGTTCCACATTTTTTGGGTTTAATGCATAGAGTAATTTTCCTCATTAATGTATATCATAACAATGCATATTTCAAAATCATGGGATTAATTATCTAAATCTAAAAGCTGAGACTTGATCACTATTAACACATCAATAATTCAATATAAGGAATTACTACATTCTCTAAGTGATTCAATAAGGGGAAATTATTTCTCAGTCTTAGTTACTCTAGTCTATATATTCATGTGTTTAACGATACCTAAAGACATGTTTACTATCCATTTATCACTAAAGGGACCATCCATTTCCCTAACTAGGAAAATAATAGGACTAAAAGCATCCTCTCTTAACTTATCACAACATAAGAATTATTCATAATTAGCATCATGCACAACACATTAAAGTTTACTCTCTCATTATTCTTTATCTTTGAAGTTTCAAATTTAGGGTTTCAAAATTTATATATGGACATTAATTAATCCATGTGTTACTAAAAAAATTATCAAGATTTAGTCGATACAATCAACATCTCTACAAAAAATACAAAGTGTCTCATATACAATAAAGTTTCAATTATTTCATTTACTCAATCAATTACATTACTATAATAAATGGGGGAAATGTAGACATCCACATTTAGTACAAGATCATCCTTTATGTCATTAATTATAAATTTGTAAGAATAGACTATTAATAGTGAAATAGGTATCTAATGTGAATTCTACTTTAGTATTCTTATCTATATTGGTTGTTTATTTTGTCTTTTGGTTATTTATCTCACCATTTAGTCATGGGAATCCCTAGTTTTTATCCTTTCTCCTTTTAGACATGTCTACGGTTTTGGATAGGGCCAACCTATGGCCCTAACTATTTAGCAAGCACTTATCTAGGCATAGATTTTAGAACATATTTCAAGTCATAATTCATTTATTTCTTATTTTTGTCCATTGGGTCTTATCTTAGGTTAAATTTAACATGTCAATATGTCTCAAATAAAAAATTAAAACATATATAAATACAAGGCTTCTATAAGGCATTAAGGATGGTTTTATTCACTCTTAAAAAGATATCAAAATATATTCTTATTTTATCTATATAGGTTTGTTCAATCTATATTGAAGGATGAATTCTCATCTACATACTTGAGCCAAAGGTAAAATAAGAGAAATATAATCTTGACTTTCATTTAACATTCCAAACACACACATAAGTGAGAGAACTATATTTGAGTTTGAGCCCTATTTTTAGTATTTTAAATGTAGGGAAACACTTGAGCATTCAAAAGGGATTGACCATGGTGAGTCCAACTCAATCCCTTTTGCCTAATCTCCCCCTATTTGATTCAAACTTGGTTTGAGTGTAAGAAACTAGGATTTCATTATTGTAGGTACTTCACATGATATTAAAAGTCTAAAAATGCATCCAATGTGTGAATTAATGCATGTGTAGGTAGTAAAATAATCAATTCAAAGTCACAGTCAATGGACTTGAATATACTACACTACCATCCACCTACAATGGTTGTGTCTAAGGATATATTCTAATTTTATCTCTAACATGTCATTTATATAATTTTAATTTTTATTCCTTTTCATGTTATTAATTTATCATAATCAACTAGGACAAGTCCGTATTCAACAAACTATAATGTACTGCACCAACCTCCACTTATGGAAAACTTATCAAGATTTCATTTACGATTATGCACATTATCCTAAACCTTTACAATATCCTCTTCTTTTAATTTTCACTATAATAAAATTATAATAATCGATGCAAATCTAAGTGCAAGGTAAGCATATCTCTTCTTATTACTTTCTAATGATAACAACTTTCCATATTGAACATATTGTCAAAACTAGAATTGTTGATCATTGTATATCTTTGGAATTCTAAAATTTTCTAGTTTTACACCTATTAAAACACAAAACAAATTATTTTGTTTTATAATAAAAGGGTAAAAAACTTCCTACTTAAGCTCTGGATAATTGTGTGTGTGTGTGTGTGTGTGTGTGTGTATGCAAGGGAAATGGGTTGGGAAAATAAATACCCCAACCCTTATGAAGAGGTAGTAGTGATAAGTCATTGATAAATGTTATACCTCAACCATACTACTCATTTAACTAATCTTGGACCTTAAGATGCAAGGGGAATCCTATATTATGCTCAAATAAGGTGAATAAAATGATACAAATGGAATTATAGATTCAAAATTTTTAGTTCTTGGTACCATAAATGTCACACAAATGTCATGCTTAGTTTATAAAAATACTTTAATAGTGTGTGTGCGTGAGCAATGTTCATAATCTGATCCAATTAGTGCCAACATATAAAATTACATTAGTAGACACAAGAACCAACTGATGACAACATGATATAAAATTCTATACATATGTGTCCTAATCTATCCCAAATTTTAAATATTTTAAAATTCTCAAATTACATTCTTATAAAATGTGTACATATGCCCCTGAGATCTATCCCATTATATAGATATACATCCCAAAATATGAATGAAACTGATAATTTGAATCAATCTAAAATTTTAAATCATGTAATCTATCAAAAAATATGAAATATATTTAAATGGAGGTTCAAATATCCATGACAAGACCACTAATTTTCCTCCCTTTTGAGGGGAATAATGTAGCCTAAAAATTACTCTTCTCAAAATAAAAGAGTTACCTATATAATGATATGTAAAAAGATGTAATTAGTTATAATCAGGTGCTAACATGTGGAGAATATGTTAACATAGTATGAATATATTATCAATTAATATATGAAGTATTTAGTGTAAGGAATAAAAGTGTGATGTTAAAATATATATGAAAATGAGGTATGTAGTAGTAATCATCACAATATAACCAATGAATAGTAAAAAATGAATAGTAACCTCTATAGTAGATATATATGATAATGAGGTAAGTAGTGGTTGATTGTGGTACACACACATGAATGAAGGTGCATAATATGGATCATGGAACCACAAACTCAACATACAATCATATAGTCATCCACTCATAAGCACACAAATATCATGACCATGACACACATAATTAAAGTACACATAATAACACTCATTATCACACAAGGCAAGAACCACACTCAATATATAATTAAATTTCATATAAAAAGTACACACACACAATGGATAATCAAATGTAACATGCCAAAGCAAGGGTCATATAAATAAAAACTCATATAATAAGTCAAGGTCCTAAAAAAAAAGCCATACTATGAAATTTAAATCAAATAAATTTCACATAAAAAGGTAAGTATGAAAATAAAGAGGCATACAATGATACAATCAATCAAGAAAACGTAATAAGAGAAGGCAAGGGATAAATAAATGGGTATTCAATGACACATTCAATCAAACAATTTCATATACTAAGGTAAGAGCCACACAAATCATAATCAATTATTAGCCTATAGGAAATGAAATAGAACAATGAAGCATATAACTATTCAAACTAGTCTACACCATCAATCTATGTCAAAATCATAATATAGGAAAATAACATATAAATGAAATATAACACTATGAATAATATAAGTAAGATTAAGGCATGTATAGGAAAATAATGTAGTTAAACATGATAGATGGAAAAGGTCATATAAATATGTATAACCTATAATAATGTAACCTATGGAATAAGATGCCTCTTGCATTGGCAAGGCCCCTAGGTATAGAAGTGTATTGAATCTATGAATCCATGTATCATCTAAAAAATGTATGTATTGCATCCCACTTATATATAACTTAAAATTCATATGAAAATAATATGTACTCTACCTAACATGTGATAAATAACATAAATAAATAATGTAAAACTAATAAACATGTCATGTTTAGGTCATAATTTTTCATTTTTAGGAATATTTTATTTTTTTATATCTTGCTTATGTAAAAAAATATAATAAATTATTCCACCAAGGTAATAGTCACATGTAGGTCCTATATCAAACATGTGAATGGTCACTTGTCATGAGAGAGTGGTGTTGTATGTATATGTATCTAAATCTAAGAAATGATTTCATGTTGTAATGCAACCACCGTCATCATCATGACTCATAAGATCCTATGTATGATGAATAACTCTAATGAACATAGGATCCTATGAAATCAATTATATACTAGGATAAACATTTTCTTGTGTTTATAGTGGAATACAATGAACTATATGTAATACTAGCTTAAGATGTGATGGAGTAGATAATGGCTACTATGAATCCTGAATAACTCTATGATGTAATGGGTATGTTTGCAATGAAATATAATGAGATATATAACACTATATTAAGATAAAATGGAGTATATAATGGATAATGTGAGTCCTAAATAACTCTTTGATGTAATGGGTGTTGAAGCATTGGTTGTTTAAGAAAGCCAACCACCTTCTTTTGAATCATCTACCTAGAATGAACCTAAATATGTTGAATAAATTATTGTGGTGATGGTGGGGGTGGAATAAGAAATGGCTCTATCTAAATAGGATATTATTATGGATTATCCAAAATATAACCACCCTATTAAAATGTATATACTTGACACATCTTTATAATAAATATGGTACTACATAGAGCTTATGTATCCAAGAGAATCCTAACAAAATATAAAAAACTCATGGTTTTAGTAATACTAATAATAAATTAGAAACTATTATAGGGCCCACACTAATTGGTAACATAATGTTCCCAAGAGGGTTATATGTCTTACCATCAAATCCTTTGATATCTTTGTTATATACATTAATTCCTTATGTGTATAACCAAGAGTATGAAGAAGTGCCATGGGTCAAATATTTTCCCTTGAGTAATTATCTACAATGACATTATGTATAGGTTAAAAATGAAATTATGCATGTATACATTAGGAAATTAAATTAGAATCATCATTTACACTTTCATTGTCATCAAATGTAATCATAGGTCATTACATAAAAATGTATATAAATGCACCAATAATAACGTTTAATGGATGCCCATATGTCTATGAAGGAGTATATGAATTTTAGGTCACAAAAACCTTATAATTATACTTAGTTTATATTTCCTCATGATTTATAAAGGGATTGGAAAATATTTTCAACTTTGAATTCCCATTTTGTTATTGTCTTAAATCATTTGTAGGTGTGTTACACTTAATAATGTTATCTTCACTGAGACATTGAATCTTATGTATTATTTAAAAAATATATATTTAGAATGTCCATTGAATATATGGTAGTAATAATATGTATTATTTTCATGTCACTTTATACTAATGAACCTCCATAGGTGGAGGGATAGATATAAGGTTTTACTTAGGTAATTTTTGTAAGGGCTTATGAGGAGTTTTAGGTAATCATGAAAATTTCCTCCTTTTTTGATTGGATAAGACAAGCCTATTAGTAGGTTTTGATACTAAATTAACTACTATTTTTGCCTCACTTTTAGTATCATTCACTTTGGCTTTTTACCTTGGTTTGTTTTCAAACTTTTCAACCATATTAGTTAGATCATTACTCACATACTTTATCTTATCCAAAGATATGAGCTTAATTTATCAATATCTAATTGTATGTAATAACTTATCAAATGATTTTAATATACTGAACATAATAGACTCATGGATAGGGTAAAGTTTTTTTTTCTTGACTATATATTGTAACTCATTTTAGACATGGGATTTGTCATCTTAGAAAGTATAGTCTTGACCAAATCATATAATCATTGATTGGTACATTGGATCCTTTCTTAAGTTTTACAATTTGTGTATAATTAAATTTATCATAGATATTTATTGAAAAATGTGATATAAATTTATTGGCTAAAAGATTGAATGCTTTAATTGATTGGAATGGGAGATCATATAACCAACACAAATCATAGTCCTTAATGTTGGGAAGAAATAACCTAGTTAATAATTTGTCATTAGAGGCATAATCCAAGCATGTGGCATGAAAGTATCTTAGGTGTTATATTATATCATCTTTACCATGATATAGTGTAATCTTAGGAGATGTAAACCCTATGGGTAAGGGATAAGATGAAATATCTTGGGCTAATATATTATGAATCAAAGCATGATAATCATTTGAATAGTCCTTAATGTTGGGCATAAATATCCTAGTTAACAAGTTGTTTTTAGAGGCATAATCCAAACATGCTACATGAAAATATCTTAGGTGTTGTATTGTATCACCTTTATCATCATATAATGTATTCTTAAGAGATACACATGCTATGGATAAGGGATAAGATGAAATATTTGGGGCTAATGGATTATGAATCAAAGCATGAGAAGCACCCTACTCTAATTAAAAAACCTTAGCCTAAAAATCTATTACATTCTACATGAGGGATTATGTAGTAGGTGTGGGTGATGATGTCACATGAGGAGTGATCTTAGGATGTGCATAAGTATGGTATGTAATAATAGGAATATTAATATGATGAAAACCTTATGTTTATTCCACATGATGAGTGGGCATCAAGTGTGTAGCTAAAGGTGTAGACAATATTAATAGTAGTGGTAATAATATTTAGTATCAATGAAGGGCTCATGTTTTTTTTCATCACATATGATAACATTAGATTTTTGTGCATTTTTAACTTCTAGGATTAACTTTAAGACCTTATCCCAAGTCACAAGGTTGTTGATGGATCTGATTTCAAAAATTATAAAATGATTGAATATTTAAAATATACAACCCCTTAATATCATCATGATGAATTCTATCTTGGTATTCCTGATTATTTCAAATAACATTATCTAGATTAAGTATTTCATTCTTAATAATATGATATTTTATTTGTATGTATTCGTTAACAATATTTAAATTAAAATAAGAAGAAGAAGAATAAATATTCATATAATTTATTTTACTAGTTTTCATGGGACCAAAGGAATCTGATTATACTCAATATGGTCACCACTTAATATAACACTTCACCTTAAAGGGACAAGAGAACTAACTTTTTTATATAGCATAGGATGAAGCCATGAAACTTGAAAAATGATAGGGCCAAGGTGAAAAATATTTATTGCCTTAATGTATGGTGAAATCAGAAATTAGGCTTGAAAATAATATTTAAATATAAAAATTTGAAATCCTAGAAAGAAGGATGGAACCCTAAGGAAAAACCTAGGGCTTTGCTATGTTCTGAAAAAAAGTGGTTTCACCAATATGCTTTACCTTATTTTTTCATTTAGTGTGATCTAATATGATATAATTTTTTCACTATTTATATTATTTAATGTATTATAATAAAAAATTGATCTGGATGGTAAAATATAATTTGATTAGATAATTATAACTTACTATTTATGGAAAGTACTAAGAGCATTTAGATACTTAACATGTTACCTTTATATATAGGTTTGAGACTAAATATAAGTGGATATAAATTTTGTAAAATGGATTGGAAGTTGATTTGATTAGGTTCAAGAGTGTCTAGTTTTTCTTGGACATGCACATTGATATCTATATGCCTACATTAGTATAGAGGTATATGATGTTTTCAGATTCATCCTATGAATCTATGCCTCACTATTTTGGCATAGACCACTATACCTACTTGAAATATGTCTTCTTGTGTGATATTAGTTGCTCATTTTACATGTAAATTTATAAATCATGTCTTATTCACTTTAAAACACTAGCTCCACTTTTGACATTAGGTTTAGGCCTAAAAAAGGGGAATAAATGTGGTTTAATCTAACCTCAAAGACTCTTTAATGAATGGTTTAACATTGCCTACATATACAATAATTTGAGGAAGGAAGATAATCCACACATAATTATTGTTTTATCTATTTTTTATTAATACAACCCTAATAAAATAAAATTAATGATAAAATATATTGCTTAAGATGTTCAATATATAAAAAAATCTAAGTGTAACTAGGTTAGTAAAGTAACTTGTTATTTATAGAAAGACACTATAGTAATTAAATATTTATCTTATTTAGGTTTGTTAAGGTTTGTGATGAGATATGGTCATCATAAAAATTCCTAAATAGGCATATGAATTTTCATATATGTAAAATGATACTTTACATGAGTTTGGACAAGTTTACACTTCTTAGATGCCTATATAGCGTGGCACTATCTGTTGAGGTATGTTACTATTGTTGTGTTAAGGCGTTGGTGTTTTTATTGATTTCAAAGGTAATGGAGTGTCATTGACATACTATAGGTTATCTTTTGAAGATTCATGGTAAGTGATCATGATGGCTTAAGCATGGTCTATTAGGTCCTTGAGTTATGCATAAGGTCTTGGCACAATGTTGTGATATGACAAACTTATGAACAATGTTATTTTGTAGTGATATGAGAGATAATCATAAAGAGAGAGTTTGATTGTGTTGAATTTATTGTTTTAATAAGTTTTTTTTTGACCAATTTTATAAGAAACAAGCCTTTATGGATAAGGTATATTGTGAAGCCTAGTTTTGTCTTTATAAAGGCATGAATAGTGGAGTTGAGGTTTGTGAGAAGATGTGTGATCATGATTGAGCATGGTATGAGGTTTTTGGTAGGAGAATGAGATTTATAGAAAAACTAAACTGGTAGGAATGTCTTCAAGGTTTCATGAGTTTAAAAAGAAATAATTTGAAGATAAATAATGTCTTTTGTCTTCATGTTTTGTGTGATCAAGAAGGCTAGTTTAGTCTTGGAAAATGAACTATATGGTTTGAGAATTATTGGTCAAAGGAGAATTATGGGAGATGTTTTGGATATTATATTATATGTTTGGATATTATTTATGAGATATAGAGGGAGTTTTGAAGGTCTCAAAGTGGTATGGTGCCTAGTAAGTCTATTCGATGGACAAGTTCTTGAGTATGAATATGGCTTGTAAAGGAATGATGATGATGATATGGATGTGTATGGAATTTAAGTTTTGAAATAAAGTGTTACATAATGAGATAAATTTTTATATTTAGTCACATGACTCTCAGAGTGAGCCAAAAGGGTAAGTCCTTCATTGGTGGTCTTCTTATGGACCTTGTCTTAAGACCCTAGGTGATAGGATGAGGCTTCATGATCAAGTTTGGAGGATTTCAAGATCATGTGAGAATTTTTAAAGGTATATCATGTTTTTTCAAGTGTTTTGGTTAATTTTTAGGTCTTAATTTGAAGAATAAATCATAAAAAATGGATTTGAGGTTTTTCAAGTGTTAGAATGAGGTGTTGTAGAACCGAGAAGGATTTTTATTGTGCTCATTGGCATGTGAAAAATTTGCATGAGATCATAATAAGTTAATGGAATTTTGGTAATGGTAATAAATAAAATTTCTTGGAATTGGTTTTGGAGTTGAGGGGTAATCTTTTATGAATGATTGCTAAAAATGGAAACTGGTTTTCTAGTGCCTTAAAACCCTAAGTTAAACCCGATGTTTGAGATATGATTCAAAAGTGATTATAATGGTTTGGAAATGTTAGTATTGTTATTTTATATTATATTAAAATATCTAATTCACCTATATGTGGAATTATTTAGAGAGAGGAGAGAGAAAATAGTCAGTTACAAGTATATTTGTAAAGAAGTCTATGTAGTTCTCAAAAGTTACATTGATCAGAAGAAGTGAATGGATGGAGGGAAAAGTTAAAGAATAATATTTATGTCCATAGAGGTTTTAGGACAATATAAATTATATATTTAAATAATTTTGGTCATCCTATCGATCCAGTTGCTAACTAGTTTTGCAATGCAAAATGTGTGTTTCTATAATTGTTTCTATTGAAGGCCTTTGCATGGTAGATGGATGCTCTTGAGTGATTGAAGATGTTTTATTGAATATTTTTTCATATTAATTAATTTTATAGAGTGTGAAATTAATTTTAAGTGTGTGATAAGTTGGTCATAAAGTTTCATGTCTTGTTTAATGAAGACTATTAGAGAGATAGTCATGGTTTGGGTATGCAAAACCAATATTTTGATTCTAGACCATGTTGTTTTTGCAGTTAAAGTTTTTATATGTATGTAATATGATAATTTTAATGTAATTATGATCATGTTAAGTCTCTATTTTAGTGTGGAAAGTCAAAGGCATGTTGATCGATCCTCAAGTTAGAATGGCAGTTCTAATTAGTCATCTAATAAAGATGAGTTTGAGGTGATTTGATTTTTTTTAAGAGTATAATGAATATGAAGATGTTATAAAGTTATATAAGGTTAATATTATAGAATTAATATTAATTAAATTTCCTTGTATATAATTTGGTGGTAAATTATTCATGATTGGGTTTTTGAGCAGATTGGTAGTTTTGAGTAAGATTTTTGATGAGATGTTTTTAAATATTTGGAGCTTGATAGAAGATGTATAATAGAATTTTTGATGACCATAGGTTCATTAATTTTACATAAATATGTGTTTTTTTCCTAAAATGGGTTTATTTAGGTTGTATGAGCTTCATCTTTGAAGGCAGTATTTTAAAGATGGTTAGGCTTAATAGGTCTTTAAGGCCTAATTATGATTTCAAGGTGTGAGCAAAGGTTTTTTGACTTATTGAGAATATATGAGGTTATTTGAGGTTTATAGTTAAGTTTTTTAAATATTTTAGTTCATTGGTGAGCGACATCTAGGCTATAGAGGTTCAAGTTGTTCCGTGGAGAAGATAAACCTAATGCATTAGGTCTCCATTAGGTCAAAAAAAAGAATAATGACTAAATGTGTTTGGCCAGCCTAATAGTGATCTTGTTTTTATTTATTAATTTGTATAACATGTCTTAAGACATTTTTTGGATTAACCTTGATGGATTAACATCTTGGCTAACCAAGAGTATGAGTGATCTAGTGATTGGTATAAGAATAAGGCCTAATAGGCCCATTTATGTGAGTTAGAAAAAGGGGGAGTATGAGAAAATAAAATCAAATATTAAAGAGATAGAGAAGGTATAATTGATCATTAGATAGGTGTATAATAAATATGTATGAATAAATAACTGATGTTCTATTCATGAAGAAAAGGTCATATGACCTAATCAGTTTTGAAGAAGTACTTATTGATTATGAGTAAGTTAAATTGAGTAAGATATAAATTTGAAGAGGTTTAAGGAGGTATTATAGACCATTAATAGGGCATAGATAAATCATCATGAATATCTGATAGGGTTACCAAAGTTGATTATCAAGGTCATATGACCTAACCTAGTTAAGAAGAGGGTTAATTGAGTGAAGAAGATAAAGAACAATTTGTCCTTATTTGAGAAGAAAATTTGAGTGTGATAGAGCAGAATAAGACCATAATCATTTATGAGAGGGAAAAAAGAGAAATTTAGATATATTTAGAGTTTTGATTTAGTGGGTTCTTGATCAATAATGGAGTTGTATCCTCCTAGCAAGTTGGTACTTGCTAAAGTCAAGTTGGTTCTTGATAAATTTAGGGGTTAGTGCTCCTTGTTGGGTTGGTGCTCAACTAAAATTGATTTAATGTATTATATGAAAATTCATCCAACTCATGTTTTAGTGGGTTTGATTCCCTTTGAGTGTTTCCCAAATAGATCTTACATTTAAGTGTTTTGTTCTTGCTTCATGTTCGTATGAATGGTTATAAATGCATTGCTTAACTAATATATTAGTTTGATTGGTTAATGAATGATAAGTGGAATTGAATTTAAAGTTTGAACATTGATTCACCACCCCCCCCACCCTTAGTGGCTGTGATTCCAATAATTGGTATCATATCCTGATCCCTTGAGAGAGGTCAAACAATATAAAGATGATATTAAGAAGCATAAACTTGAAGTATGATGATGACAATGTTTATCATGATTGTAATGATGGTCTACCAAAGAATGATGATACTGGTAGAGTTGAATAAGAATAAGGATGAAAAGATGAGTCATGATCAACTCATAAATCAAGGTGATTTATGTGTTATTATAAGACTTAAGTTAGATTTGAAAGAATGTCAAAAGTGTTATTTACCAGCTCATAAGGATTATGTAGAAGCCAAGACAAAAGTCAAGCCTAAGTTGATAGTCAAGTCTAGAAGGACATCGAAGACATGTTGAGAGAAAGGAATAGGTCAAGGCATCAAGTTCTCTTGAATAAAATAATTTTAGACCTTGTAATAAGGACTAGGGGCATGATGAATGTTTGAAAAAGGAATGAAAGATGGATATTATCCATCCTTTTATCAGTAGATGAGATGAATTCATGATGTATAAAGGTATGAGAATGTATCCTTGTTTATGTTTGTATGATTTTTGAGCATATATGTATTAAGGTAACAAGACCCAAAGGATGAATTAATTTGAATAATGAGTGCACATGTTGTGAATACTAAAAGAGAGTCCCTTTATCTACAAAGAGGTCTAAGTTAGATGAGGTGATGGCATGATGCTTCAAACATAAGGTAGAGACTTATAGTTCTTATTTTTCATCTTAGGTTTAAGAGAAACAACATACTCATCTACTACAATATTATCCTCCTCTAAGACTATATTGACAAAACATGGGGATAACATAGATTCGTGACATACCTTTTTAGTTAAATAATCTTCCTTATAGTTTGGAACTCATCACTAGGTATTGAAAATTGATGTTATTTTTATTTGCATTAAACTTGATAAAAATAGTAATACATTCACTTGAATCCATACACACCTCATAAGTAGCCTCAACCAACACCTTGCTCTTCTCCTTGAGCTTAGTCTCTTCAATCACAACATGAGAAAATAATGAGAGTTCTTAGCACTCTCCAGCTTCTATAGAATTATCCACCTTAGAAAATATATTACTTAGACTTATAGAGTCATCATGACTCACACTTACCACCTTTAGTTTCCATGAATTAACTTTCCTTCTTTCTTACATTCTAGGAGCCTAATTAAACCTATTCTATTTTATAGGCCTTTGCTTGTATAATCTAACAATGTGACATATCTGTTGACATTTGAAGCACACTATACCTTTTGAAAGAGGCTTAGCCCACCTTTCCTAATTAGGAAAATTATTATAAAAATATACCTCATCAAGAAAATTGAATCACTTAACTTTGTTCACACCTTTTGACTGATAACCCCCATCATAGTTCCATATAAACTCATTTCTAATAGGTCTCTTGCATTCTCTATCTCTATGCCCAAACTGATTACATGTGTAATAGTAACCATTAAAAATTTCATACCTTATGGTATTTAGTTGTTTGATCTGATTTTTCTTCACTCTACCAACATATTTATTGCTTGACTGATTTTTGGCCTTCAAGGTCTGATTTACTTTAGTCTTCATCTTGTCTTGAGTTACAATTTTTGGTTGTTATTTGTATCCAAGACTAGTTCTATAATTTTCATGCTTTTGACCACTCAAAATATTATTTAGATAGCTTAAAATATTTTTAAATCTCATAAATGATTGCATCTTACTAGATTTCTTCTCTAACTTAGCTTTTAATGACTCATTTTCAATTACATACCTTGAACATTCATCTTCTTTAGCTTTCAAGCTTGTAGATAGAATTTACAATTGACAACTAAGATTCTTGACAATATATTTATGATCCTTAATTTATTCATTCATTCTTGGTTCATACACACTGAATTCTCCTTATAGTCCTTGATTTAAGACTTCATCTTATTTTTAATCTTCTTTTCAATCTTAATTTCATCAAGAGCATTCATCAACTCAGTCTCATAATCCACCTCATCTTTATCATAATTTGAATCACTCCAAGTAGACTCATTTTGATATGAGAAACTTCCTTCCTCATCTATGAAGAGATCTTAGTCTTTGATAGGACCATCATCTTCATGATCATACTCTGAGTCACTATTTTCACTCTCATCTGATGACCTGCAATCTTCTTTGGTGTAGAGACTCTTCTTGTCCTTGAAGTACTTATTCTTATTATCAAACCTTCTAAATACCTTCTTGATTTTATTAGACATAAATGATCTCTTTCCATCATCATGACCTTGAACATTCTCTTCACCATCATTATTCTTATGCTTATAAGGGAATTTTTTAGTAAAATGTCCTACCTCTCCACAATTGAAGAATTTGAAGGGTAGTTTACCCTTATACTTGTTCAACCCTATTTTTAATTTCCTTGTAAAAAAATTATTAGTTCATCTTCATCAATATCAAGTATGCCATCCTCGAGTTTCTTACCTTGGAACTTCTTATTTGTATTCATTTCTATCTTAAATGATGCTTCTTTATTTGGTGGTATATCATCATTTACTCTCATCTCATAGGTATTAAGGATGCCATGCAATTCATACATCTTCAATTGAGTAAGATCATGAATTTCTTCTAAATTAGACACTTTTGAATCAAAATTGAGAGAGAGATACCTTAATACTTTTTGATCTATAATATATTCTTCAATATTCTCTCCAAGACCTTTGATGATGTTCAAAATCTCATCAACTCTCTATAGAAATGATGCCATAGAATATTCTTCCTTCATATTAATACTCTCAAATTATCTTCTATGAGTTTGTAAATTTTCTAACTTAACCTTTGAATCTCCTTAAAAAATAGTCTTCAATTTATCCCACATTTCCTTGGCAAATATGTAATGTATTACTTTGGTGTATTCAGTCTCTAAAATACAAATAATAACATTTATTGCCTTAGAATTGTTCTTAAACAACTTCTTATCTATAACACTAGATGGAGGAATAGTAGGTGTAGAATAACCATCCATAATAGATTTCCAAGTGTCAAACCCTATGTACATGATGTATGTCCTCATTCTCACACTCCAAAAATCATAATTGGATTAATTTAACATTAGTGTTTGCTTATTTGAAAAACCTCATTGCTTTTGATGGCTACCCATTATATACTTTGGATTTCCTTCAAGCTGTCAAGCCTTTACCAAAGGACCTACTTTGATACTAATTTTTAGAGGTACAAATCACTAAGACAGGTAGGGTGAATTAGTGGTGGAAAATAATCCAATTCAATTTCCAAACTCTTCAAACACTTAAGCATTGAATATAACAAGTCATGAAACATTCAAGATGTTTATAGCAATGAACAATAGATAATGCAAGATCACATACATACAACACAAGATATATATGGAAAAAATTATTAGGGAATAAAAACCACTCTCAAGCTTGAAAACACATGGACTACTTCTCCTATAAGATGATCACAAACATGATACTAGTCAAGTCCTTCTGACCAAAATTTAGTGAAACACTTGTTTCATAAGGAGCACTTACCCCTAGAATATTTAGGTCCTTATGACCACCTATTGGTCAAGTCCTAACCATATTTAGTGAGACATTTATTTCAAAAGTAATGTTTAACCCTAAGATAATCAAGTCCTTCTAACCATGTGATGGTCAAGTCCTTCTGACGTAGATGTTGAGCACCTTACCAACACCTATGATATGAACATCTCCACCTTTAAACTAATGTATTCAAGACCTGATGATGGACCTATACTTTTATAATCTATTAAAAATACCCTCTCAATATCATATAATCCTCTCACATAGGTATGCCACAATATCTCCTCCTCTTCACTCAAACTTCCATCATAAACTCACTTAGACCTACAAATCCTTCTTCTATTCGCTTCTCTCCCCAATCTTAAAACCTATAAGAGCATTGTTCTTGACATAAAACATATGATATGTAGGTCATACACACAATCATCAACCTAATATACTCTACATCCCATCTAATATCACACACTCTTTCCTTCACTCTAGAACTCTCACACCCACCTCTTCACATAGATCTGACACATCTATGTAACAAGCCTAGAAACCATCACATTTGGTTTCACCTTTTATAGAGTCTTCATGATTATTATATTCTTGGTCAAAATTTATACTTAAATTAACCCTTAATACATCTTAAATAACTAAATACTATCCTCATGGGTTATACATAATAACTATGGGTCACACTTTAGTAGCTATGCCTTTTAATTAGGTTTTAGTAACCCTTATAGGTCTAATTGAGACATATTCCCCCATTTAGTACTCCATTGAGAAATTTAGAAACATAAGACAACTTAAAAAATCATAGGTTCACTCTGCATAACCCCTTAGACATCCTCAAATGATCATAGTCATTAAAACACTCCTCTATTTATGCTTAATCTACTCAAACATTAGCCTTCTACACAAGAACACCATGAATGAACAAACATTCAACTTATAAACATTTGTTCATACAAAATATGGATTTGTGAAACCTAAAAAGTCCATAGAGATCATCTTCAAAGAGTCTACAACACTTTTCAATACCTAAGTCCCCTTGAAACATCCAAATATCATCATAACAAACTCAATTACCTTTCTTGGGTTACTTGCAGATCATGAGTAAATGCATGGTCAACTTTGGATCTCAATAACTTTGATTGTATAAATATTTAGGCTTTAAAATGAATATTTATAGATGCAAATTGAAGTCCTCTATAACTTTTATTTTTAATAAAACATTAAATTTTACATAGATCAAAAGTTATGGCTCAAAAAAAAAGTAATGGTCTTTCCTTCATTAAATTCAAATATTTAAATCCAAATGGTCACAGTTAAACCTTAGTCACTTGGAACACGTCTCATGCTTTTCACTCAGGTTGATAAAATTTCACCATCAATATTATTTGGAAGAATCTTGAACTTTAACTCACATTTCTCCACTATAAAAATGTTAAACCTCAAACATGTTGACCTCATCTCTTGCACCATTGTAATATTGACCAAATGCACACCGTCGATCTCTACAAATTAACCTAGTCTTTATCTTGGATAGCTCACCATTAGATCTTGCTTAGAACTCCTAAGATTATGATACTTGACACCCACACATACTTCTAATAAATTTAATAATAGTCTCTTGCACTTGTGCCACTTGGCATTCTCACGTGCATTATTCACTCTTTGATTTGTCTTGCACTATTGATCTTTGTCAGTATGAACTGTCACTCATCATTGACCTTCTCTTAGGCTAGAGAGTTTGTGACACTTGTAACTAGTGAATGAAACCTTTGAAAATTTGAATTCATACACACTATTGATATCAATATGCATGATTAATTTCCCATTATTTATATTCTAGACCAATGATCTCATACTTTATAATATTTAAAATTGATGGTCTCTATCCTAACATAGTCTACAAGAGTAACTTTGAATATTTATAACTTGAGATAGAAATCACTTCAATACTCCAGATTTTCAAGGGACCTTCTTGGAACTATAGATAATATCTACATGAACTCCTTTATCCTTGATTGAATTTCTAAGTAAGAAAATAAATGCTCAAACTTCTTGGTTCATCCATGGGTAAAAGGGAGGGATTGAGCTAACCTTAACCACCCCCTATGGTTAAGTGATAATTATGTATCTGTAAACTCCTTAATTTGGTAAAATAACCATAAGTACTATGCCTTGTATTATTATTTCACATGAGGGTCATCGTGATGGTTATAGTCCTTGTTCGCATGGCAATTTTGAATCTTTTAATCTTTTTTATGTCTTATTTTCCCTATTTTTAACACTCTTGGAAATTACAAGTCACCTTTTCCTAGTCATAGGGGACTATATCCTATCCTCATTGATTTTAGATATGTTCTGAGCCTTAGGACACTAACACCAATTTTAAGACAGTGGTGCCACATGGTGCTAGTGTCCACTTGTGGCTTAGTTTCTTATGGGCCCTTTCACCCATGTTTGAGTCCTAACCCCTTCACGAGCCTTTTATTATGTTTTTTATATATCTTTTATGAATTATTAGCTAGTGAACAAGGTATTATATTCAAAATAAAGATATTCCTATATAAAGAGCCTCACAAGGAATTTTACATCTAATACTTACTATTTTGGCACTTATCACATAAAATTAATCGATAGTATAACTCAAATACTCTACATAATAAGTTTTTTCACTTATACATTTTCATGATTGATCAAATAAGGGCTTATATGAAAATCATTCTAGAATACCATACAAGTTGATGGTGTACATTACCTAAGGGAGAACTACATGTGATCTAAGACCCCTAATATTAGGTTAATGTAGGTAGTAACTAAGATAACATGGGTTATACTCTGCATGATCATAACATCCCATAACCTAGTTATTCCTTTCCTTTTTTATCTTTTATCTATTTATTATTTCATATGTGTAGTTATTCATTAGGGTTTTGGAGGAGATTCAACCAAAATAATGACATATATGAGCCCTTAAGTGATAAAAAATCACCTATAATATCTCCAGAACCTCTTGAACTTCCTTAAAGATTATAGACAACCCATTTAAGAAGGACATTATCACTAGAATCAGACACTAGCACCACATGGTATGATTGTCCTCAGAGGGGCACTATTGTCTGGAGCTAGATCTCAACAAGTAGTCAAAAGATGAAAGATTTCTCTATGTTTTCACAGTCATTTTTATTACCCTAATACATGTAAAATTATGGTTATCTCTAGATAATTTTATTTTCTCCTCTCATTTGCTATTTTTAGAACTTTCAATTTAATCAATAGTTACCAATTTTGTTTAAGATTAGTAACATACTCAGCCCTTTAACTACATAGGATTTACACCTATTAAAATCCTAAAAGGTTAAAACATTTAGTGAAATTGTCTTACTTCAAATATTGATTCATACCCTACTTTTACTTAGGCGTTTCCTTCTCTCAAATTTGTGCATTAAATTAGGGTTATAAAATCTTGATTTTTTGATTTTTTTGGCATAACCTGGCTAGTTTAATTAATCTTATATTAGGCTTTCATTTATTTAATTTAATTTAATTTATTTCAACACAACCCTAAATCCATATACTAGGTCCCTGTACATATAAATATTAGCAATTAGGGTTTCAATTACAATCCTATTTTCTATTACAAACTTTTTTCAAAATTTCACACATACTTATATTAGAGTATGTTCTACCTCTTGTGTGTTTGTCATTCCTTGTTTACACTATATTCTTTGAAAATTTTAAAATGACATATAAAAATTATTATACCCCTCATCTAATTGATGCACTCTTGAATTTCTCTCATGATTATAATAATAAATGGACAAATTTTTAAGATGTACATTAGAGCATAATAATGACTTAAGTTATAATGATGATTATGATGACTATTACTATAATTATGAATATGAAGATTACTATGAACATGAAATTGAAAATGAACATGAGGATATATTAGATACATCATCTTGTCTTTTATCTCACTCTTTTCTTACTCCTCAAAATCAAACTAACAATACAATGTCAAAATAACCTCTTGTTGGTAGTGCTTTATTCCAATGTGATCCTATATTTTCAACTACTTTTAATAATTCATTATTAAAATTAAATCAAGATAAGTGCACTACATGAAAACCACTTTTTCATGATTTAAGTAAAGGAGATAGGAACAATTCATCTTCTTTACCCTTCTCAGTTACATTTGAAAAAAAATAAGTACAAATTATATTACACCTTTTAGAAATGCACAAACTAAGGTAGATGAGATTATTTTATCACCTTCCTTCACATTTTAAGATTAATGCAATGATTCTTTACAACATGATAATTTAAATGTCTATAACTCTTCTCCTATATGTCATAATATGAAAAAATAAAACATGGTTGTTACTTATCATATCCTTGATTCCAAAATTGAAATTGATAATCATGCTTTCATTTCAAAAATAACTAGTGAACAATTTCCTTGCATTACACATGAATGATGACATATTTCATAGTACTAAAGAGTTAAAATATTCCTCTTCTCTTTCTCTTAATGAGCATGTGGATGATACTTCTTCTACTCTTACTTTTATAAATGAATTAAATTTTGATTTATATGAACCATGGGATAATATTTATTATGATTATGATGAAGATGGCATAAAATATACACCTTCTTATTGAATTACCTCACCTATTTATCTTATTCAACCAAATAATAGGTCACATGTAAATACACACACACACACACACACACACACACACACACACACACACACACACACACACACACACAGAGAGACACAGACACACACACACACACACACACACACACACACACACACACACACACACACACACACACACACACACACACACACACACACACACACACACATGATTATGTCCATAATTTACATTTACTTGAGAATAAAGTACCTTATATTCAACTAGAATGTGATACTCCTCCACAACTTAAAAATATAAAATATACCAATGAATCTCCATTAACCCCCCTTACTATAGTAGAACACGTATCTCAAACTAACCGAAATGAAGGTGTTATCTCATTTCCATATAAACATTTCCCAAATATGACACCTTAAAAAATAATTGAGAGAGAACCAACCGTCTCTAAAAAATATTTCCAAAATTATATTACCAATGGCTAAGATAAATAATAAAATTCAAGCATTAAATGAACCCCTTGATAATGATAATATAACTTCACAAGTGATAGTTTATTTAATCAATGTTGTGGGTGATTTGAAACAATAAGTACATCATCTCACTTTGGAGAACAAATCATACCAATCTTGGGTTGATGCCAATGTTATACATGGAAACCCTATTCCATATAGAATCTCAACTACAATATTGCCACCCAATTTTTAGCTACTAGTGTTACCTATATTTTATGGACATGGAGATCCATAATTTAACCTTAAAGCTTATGAGAAATGCATGGACCATAGTAAAAATAAGTTTACTCTAGTACAATTATTTCCAAAGTCCCTAAATGGGAAAGCACTAGATTGGATCTAACATACAATCCATAGTGGATCTTTACACACATATGAGGAGTTAGAGATAGTATTTCTCAAGTATTACATATAAAATAAGAAACCTATAGTCACCCATGATAGGTTACCTTCCTTACATCAAGGTGAGATAGATCTTACATCTGAATACATTCCATGGTTCAAATCTTGTTTACATCAGTTGATTTATCAATTGATAGATTTAAAATTACAATACATCTTTCCCAAAAGTTTAATATGTCCTCTCAAGGAAAGATTGTTGTATCAAACATCTAAATCATTTTTACATATATGTAATGTAGATATATCATTAGAAAAAGAGTTGGTATTAGTAATTACATAGTCAGAGGTAGATTTGGCTATAGACCCCTCAGAGCCTCAGTCATCTAATCTAGTACAAGAGCCTACTCCACTTCAAATTAATAACTTATTAGAATAAAGTCCATTGATAAATATAATCAGTAAGGGAAAAGAGCCAATACACAAAACACCTTCTATAATGAGTAGAACACAAGATATACATAGAGGGGTTAAACAGTTTTTATATAAGGTTGGGCCTCATGACGTTTTGATTACACTATTAGATAGGGGATGATCACATTTCCTTATATTAGTCATCATCAACCACACCATTTTCACAAAGTACCACATAATACATAGTGTAATTTTCATAAGATAAATAGACATTCAGATGATCATTATTATGCATTTCAAGATTACATCGACCAGTATGTTACTTGAGGCATCATAGAGTTTACACAGGGGGCACTAAGACCACATTTGCCATAAACTCCTAGATCACACTCTTCTATGATAGATTTATACTTGGATGTTCCTTTTAAAGAACCATTTTTTACTCATCATATGATCCCTATGACTTTTAAGACACCCATTTATGAGCAGTCCCATATACCATAGCCTCAACATTGATGGTAACTAGTTCACAAAGCTCAGAATGCACCTCTAGTGTGTACACTAATCAGGATATATGAGAAAATACAAACCCAAGGGAATAATTTTATTTCCAACAGTAATAAATATCTATGGAAATAATTATAGAACTTAAAATGTACCTCCAATGTATACACTAATCAAGATATTTGGGAATAACTACAAACCCAAGGACATAGTTTTAGTTCAAACACCAATAAAGATATATGGCAATAATTAAATGTATCACAATGTAGCTTTAGTTCATATGTACTAATTAAGATACTTTCAAGAAAACATAAAACTTAGAGTAAAGTTTCATAACATCAACCAATCAAGATTTTTACATCAGAATATACACATTCACATTATATTAGTGTATCACACGCAACTCTAGTTTTAAAGTATCGATCTATATTGACACAACATGAGTAGTATGGTCATTGGCTCTTCATGACATCCGAGTTTAGATAGGGCATACTATCATCACATGTTATACGTGTAGACATAGTTAAAATTATAAATGAAAACATATACCAATAAAATATAAAAACTTAATCCACTACACATATGCCTAAAACATTCATAAAATAGATAAAAATTTATTAAATTCAATCCAACCTAAAAAAATTAAAAATATCAACATTTCAAATAGTCAAACTAATTCAACACGTAACAATCTATACAATATAATAAGATCTAGTTACCAATACACATAATGCCAAATTAAAAAATAAGCATCCATATATAATTTCAATAGAAATATAATGGATCAATAAATAATGTAGACATGACTCCTAAGACCAAATCCCTCATTCTCACTCTTAGATACCTAAAAGCTAGAACTAGAGGCCCCACTGTCTCTACATGACCTTGATTTACATCTCCATCTACTTTTTCTCTCCTAATACATTATTAGCTCAACCATACACTCAACATGATCTCACTAAAGTCATATGTAGTCATCTACTATTTGAATACTATCTCCACCTAGAGCATCAGGTGTGGGCATGGTATGCATATGCAACTTATCATGTACCTCATCTCTATTTATAACCATTTGTATATATACTATAGTCGCTATCATAGCTTGGTCAAATAAATAGGAATTCACCCTAACCACACTGGTGACCCTCTCCACCAATCCATATTCCATGGAATTGTTAGGGATATGCTATGTTAACTCTCATAGTGTAGACT